>WAAD01032607.1:19838-206639 GCA_013389945.1 Fregata magnificens | reverse complement strand
ACCTCAGGGGGCTGAGTACCCTGGGGATAACTGGTCTGACTATTAAAGACTGAGGCAAAGAAGGCATTAAGTACCTCAGCCTTTTCATTGTCCTTGGTGACAATGTTCCCCCCGGCATCCACCAGAGGAGGGAGACTCTCCCTGGCTCTCTTTTTGCTGTTAATGTACTTGTAGAAACATTTTTTATTATCTCGTACAGCAGTGGCCAGATTGAGCTCTAGCTGGGCTTTTGCCTTCCTGATTTCCTCTCTGCACGACCTAACGAGCTCCCTGTACTCTTCTTGCATAGCCTGCCCCTTCTTCCAAGCGTGATAGACTCTCCTTTTTTTCCTGAGCCGCAGCAAGAGCTCCCTGTTCAGCCAGGCTGGTCGTCTTCCCCGCCGGTTCGTCTTACGGCACACGGGGACAGCCTGCGCCTGCGCCTTTAAGACCTCCCTCTTGAAGAGTGCCCAGCCTTCCTGGACCCAAAAGTCTTTCCTTCCTGGAAAGCTTTAGCAGCAGGCCACGAAAGGGTTCCTACGCCTGGACTCTGCATTTTATACCTTTTTTTTTCCTCTCCCCAAAAAAAGGAGCCCAGGTGCAGCTCCTTTGAGGTTCTCAGCCCTGGATACTGCTGCCCTCTGTGGCTTCTTCAGATCTTCCTTACTAATAGGATGTTATTCTCCATCAGCAACAAGCAAATATAATTTAAGAGGGAAGAACACATGGGAGCATTTGCAGTTACTGTGGGAAAGGTGTTCCATGCTTGCTCTTTATCTTATTACCAAGAAACTGCAGACCAGCAGCTTGCTAATGGATTATATAAGTAGCTCTTCCTTATTCAAACACACAGACTTATATTCTACGTGCTGGCAAAGAGTTATCTTTTAAATGCAATGAACAGGTTTTGGATGTTTCACAGCCAGAACTTCAGCTGCAGATGCAGGCAGAATATTGTTAGGAAACGAGAAATTACAGCCTTTGTTGTGTTTGTTTGGGAGTGGAAGTGGGAGCTGTAATGCCTCCCATCAGCAGAAGTTCCCCTTAGTCATCTGCAAAGAGTTACCACCAGTCTGGGATGATCCTGGCTTTTTGGTTCAATGTTGTTCATTAAGCAGAATCTGGCCATATTGATTAGATGGGAAGTTTTGTAGAAAACAGAAGCCTGTGAAAGTATTATGAAAACTTTTTTTTTTTTAAAAAAAAGGACTTTCTTAGCCCTTTCGGTGCATGGAAATATCCGAAGTTCCATCTTTATGAGAGGTAAAAAGCACAGTTTAGGGGCCCCTGTGTGTTCAGAAAACATGGTTATCCTTCTCACAATCAAGAAATAAGCTTAGAAACAAGCACTTCAAAAAACTGTGATCTGCTTTTAGAGATTTTACAGCACATTCATATGTATGTGTACACATACAAAGTTCTCCTCTGCAGTTGCTTAGGCCAGAAATGCTAACACTTCTTTTTGCTTTAATGAGAAACTTTAAACTCCAAAAAAAAAAAGTTTTATTTTAAACTGCTTTAGGGTATTTTCTTAACAGCACCACAAAAACAACCAACCATTATCCAACCTGTATCCAGTCTTTTTTCCATCAGATAGAGCATCCTAGATAAGGAAAGCATTCACAAATGATGTGTAGGCAAGCTTTCAAGCACCTTAAAAATTTAAATGAATTAAAGGCATAAATTTAAAGTGGTTACTCAAACTGCATTAAGGCCCCTCATAGGCACTTTCTCATTCAGAATTAGAACAGCACTAATTTGATTTAGTTTAATTGATGCTGAACCTGAAGATGCACTGAATTAGTGCCTACACTGGGATTTCATGCAATCTAACCTGATCCCAAAGCAGGTAATTCAGGCCATACATAATGGACTTGCCTTGAGCCATGGCCTTGGGTGCCAAAGCCTGAAGGCAGCTTCATCTGGACAGTGTCATGCAGGCAAACACTGCTGTGAACCTAAAATCCTCAGGTAGCTGCAGCTGAAAGCGTTACCCTTGGTCAGCTTTGCCATTTCACTAGGCTCTAGGCTGCATCCAGTCTGCAAACAAATTTCATCTGGTGCTCGCCAAAATCCCACGTTCTCTGGCATTTCTGTGTTAGTCTCTCTCCTCTCAGCATCCCGGGTGCAATTCACTTCTGCATTTCCCAGCTCCCAGGCTGTCTCGGGCTCGTGTTGCACTCACTGTCCTGCTTCTTCCCGAGCAAGCCTCACTTAAAATTAGCAGTTTGCAGTAAAACTGCCCAGAAGCCCCTAATAAGGAATAAGAGGATTAGCACTGCCTGCAGCAGCACTCTGCAATAACAAACCTGGCGTGAAGCTATGCTGTTTTATGCCCCAGGTTCATCCTGCACCTGATTACAGTATTTGTCTTCCCCTCCTGGGGCCAGGTGAAAGGTCTCTCTGGGTAACACGTAGTGTGCCAAGAGGAGGGAAAGGGCTGCGAAGCAGCATCAGTAATTTTTAGTCTTAATAAGGAACATTGCAAGAAGTCCAAAGGTTTTTCTTTAACAGATTTATGGGAGATACTTTGAGGTCAGAGGTGGCTGCAATCACTTGCAAACCTGGGCTAAAACAGAAGATGAAAATATATTAAAATATATTATTCTATTTAATACAGTGATGAAACATTGGGTGAGAGACACCAGCACAAGGTAGGTGTTGGATCTTCACTGCTTAACATCGATATTAAAAGATCAAGGATAATTACCAAATTCCAGAAGAAAAAAAACCAAACCCAAGTACCACTTCTTGTAACACCACTACGGAGAAGCCTCCTGTTTGCACCAGCCGCGGTGTAAGTCCCGTCTCTGCCCACCTGGTTGATGGGCGGTGGCTGTGATCTCTCAAACTCAGGTGAACAACAGAAAAGCGCAAAAGTCACCGCTGTATAAAGACACCCTCAGCCATAACGTGACAGCGTCTCCCAACTTGCTGTCGCCAAAAATATCGATCAACCGAAGGAGACAATTTGGGGAGTATTCCCCTTTGCACCAGAGAAAGCCAAAGAAGAGAAGAAATCCAAACCTTTGGCAAGAGCTTGCTGGGAACTGCATTTAGGCTGTGTAACAAATTGCAGTTCAGACACAAGAACAGCAGTTACCAGCTAGTATGATAAATGACCAAGTTAACTAAAAGCTTCACTCACTCTTCTTTCTTCGCTGTTTTTTTTTTTTTTTAAAATTGTACTTGCTACAGCAGCAAAACATCGTAAAGTTGCATTTAAATTAAAACAATCCTCCCGCCTGGGAAACAGAAACACAACAGAGCCATCCATTTCCAAGAGAAAAGGGGGCAGGAAATTCAACTAAGATTTATACAGTTATTCCTCTGTAATTATCCAGAAGAGAGAGAAAGCCCACGGGTCAGCAGTATCTCATTCATTATCACACACGGCTAGCTTTTTAGGCTTTAATTTTGTTTTATATTTTTGCAATCCTCTGCCTACGTCCAGATTAACAACGATGTGCTGGGAAAATTAAAGCACGCTGCTGATAATCAGGTGAAATACAGCTTTCCACATCTCCGCCGCCACGCAGATGGCTCCCACCCGCGCGGCAGCACCACGTGGCAGCAGCGAGGACAGGTGCCCAAGCGCGATTGTCGCTTGCTGGCAGATGACCGGGCTGTAATCTGATGTAAGGAAATTAAGAATGAAATGAAAAGTAATTCAAGGAGAAGAAGGAAAAAAATAAGGAGCCCTTCGAGCTCTAATACTTTAATTTGCCTTTTTCTGTAATTGCTTTATCCATTCTTTTTTTCATCCTCTAAAAAGCTTCCTGGGCTATTGGTGCTACTTTATTTATGGTAGGAGAAATACACTGGAGGTCCTGTGCCGGTGGCCCATAGTTCAGTCTGGCATTTAAGCAAGGCCCACATCCTTCTGATTTCAGCAGAAGGGCACCCACCTGGTCAGCCAACCATGGTGTCCCATCCCTGTTCATCTGCAGGGAGATTCTTCCACCTGCGTGACATAGACAGGGAGGTCCCAGGGGATGGTGCAACTGGGCGAGAAGAGCATGAGACCTGCCAAATCTGGGGTCTCCAGTCCTCCTCCGTCATGACCCCAGCCTGGGTCAGGCTTCACCAGACGTTGGTGCTGGCTCCAGCATCATCCCCCACCATGGTGGGACCTCCAGGTCCCCGTGCAGCGGGCACCCAGGGCCATCGCTGGTTAGCTCCCCCATTTATCTCCACTGGTTTTATGGGATTTATTCCATTACAGAGGGAAGGACGTTGCCCTGGTACCCCAACAGGCTCAGATGATAAACTCTTTGAGGTGTTCACTCCAGGCTGAATATGATGAAGGACTGACGGAAAATTAGAAAGGGGAAGTCTGTAGAGGAAAGACACTGCTCTGAGGCAGAGAAGAACAACGTATTTGATTAATGACCACCAAAGCGCTCCTGAGAGGAGAAAGGAGATGCTGTAGAGATTCAGCCTGGAACAGACCATTGCCTTTCACCTCCCACCAAGAATTAGCATTGTTTCAGCCCTGAACCGCTGTTCATTTTCACACCTCGGTCCTGAGCTGGGGCTTAGCCAGAAGCTGTTGCTGCTCTCCATCTGAGAAAACACTGGGAGTTTTTCTGACATTATGAAAGCACCAACTTAGAGGTATTAATATGAACAAGGTAATAACTGTTTCTGATGCCCAGGGTAGAAATAATAAGAATGTGCTGAGACTGCAGGAAGAAAAATCATCTCAGACATTGGAAAATTTTCTGAAGGCTAGGGACAGGGGGGCACCAAAATCTGTTTTCTGGAGAGGCAGCAGATTTTCATGGCCCAGGCTCCCAGGGCTGCAGAGGCTGGTGGGGCAGGAGAGGGACCAGACACCTTTCTGTGGTCCCCAACTTAATACAATTCTGAGAACAAAAGATGCTGATTAGTGAAGAAATTTTTACAACAGTGTTTAAAACTCATTAAAAGAACTAATGGAAGTCTTTTTTTTATTGTAAGGACTCAGACTTTCTAGGACACCATCACACGTGCAGATGAGCCTAGGATAAAACAGGTACATATAGGCACCAAGTTTTATGATCATGATTTGCTGCTTAATTAAAGATCCTCCTCTTGAATTACTGCAACTTAATCTGGGTGCACAGGACTTTAACTGGCACCAGCTGAGGACACAGCCCTGAGCAGATTTAACAAATGACTTGATTTAGGCCCTAGACAGCTTTTTCTGTCTGTCTCCCAAGCAAAGGAAGATTTTTTTTTTTTTTTTTTTTTAAAGTAGTCAGAGCTGGTGTCCTTGTGCCTGCAGCTGGATTTCACAGGCATGCTGTGACCGACAGTTCCCATGTGTGTGAATGGGATTTTCCTTATATTGTTCTTAAAATCCTCAAACATTGCAGAGAACCGATATTTTCCCCAAAGTGCTATAGGGAAACAACTCACAGCAGAAGTGCTTAAGCCTCACGGACTGAGTGACCACGCTGACAGCAAAATTGGCTCAAGCAGCTCTGCAGTCCAATTTGAGCAAAGTTCACACAAGAAGCCACAATAAATCAATATTTTTAATATTCTTCCATCTGGAGATCAAGCTTAAAAACTTGTTTCTAGAGTCATTAATCACACTGCAAAATAAAAATAAAAGAGCTATATGTTCTTCTGAATTTTGAGGATGTAATTCTGAGCCCTTTAATGGCAGCCAGCGAAATGCCTTTGGAGCAGTACTGCAGTGATCTGCAGTTTCCAAGTTCATCATGACACTCGAGTGCTTTACACGGGTTTCTTTTGTTACAACTCAGATGTGACCGCTCTGCATCATATCACGTATTCTCTAGTGTGAAATATTTAAGCAGGGGACTCCTGATGTTAAAGGAGATTAGAGACTGGGTTGGGAGAACTGTATTCCAGCTTAAAGGTCATCTACGCAGCTCCCCACCCCAACAAATAAAAAGGACTTTGACTCCAGTTCTCTCTTAGGATGAGACCATTTTACAATAACTGTGCAGGTAATTAATGATCACGTCAGGACTGCTTTACATTCCCAGAGTGGTGTGCAGGAGCTTTACTATAAATTAAAACATCTAAGTTTTTATTGGATTTTTGCACCATAGCTCACTTGCAAAGGACAAGTCTTAGAAAGCTCCAAAAAGCAACTCTCCTTGTTTTCCATGATAGAGATTCAGATCTTATAAATTACAGCAGTAAGGAAAGATAGACATCACAGGGGTGAACAGAGAGGTAAAGGGAATTTCAGTCAGATCTTTTACATTCATTACAAGTGTTAGCTAGATCTGGACTTATTATTTTGTCAACTAAAATTTTTTGGCACCTAAAAGCACCTCAGAACATTTTAAACACTTCTGCAATAATCGCGTGAAGTCTCACTGTAAGTGTTCAAGCCTGTGACATTTTTATAAAACAGTGACAAAATATAACAGTCTTTCTAATGTTAGAGTTAAAGCAGCAGCAGCAGCAGCGGGGAAGAGGGGAGTAATACCCGCTTTAGAACATCTAGCACCTTCCAGGTCTCTCTAAGGTCAGCTAGGTGAGCGTATGGGGAGCACAATGAAAAGGCTGGTTCATTACAGATATTTTCCTCGGGGTTGGTTGGCTATCGGTGTTTAAGTGTGAACAACAATTTTGATTTGTCCCTGTAGTGGGAATATAGATGGAATTCATGCAGAGCTTCAGGTGTGGGAGTGAGCTTACATATACCCTTTTCTTACCTGGAAAATATGTCTTATCGGAATCTTATTGCCAGAGGAAATAAGGTGGACAGTGGAAGAGACAGAGGGGCACAACAAGTGATTGCTAAGGCTGAGGAGCCAGACTGCACAGGGCAAAATCTCAATACCAGTAAGTATTTGTAGCTCCAACCACCCCCTCTAACCTACCTAGAGAGAAGAGCTGGGAAGTTTGATCCCTTGAGACTAGGGCAGATTGAGAAACGCTGACCATTCAGATCAATGAGGCTGAAGGTACTCAGACCTTTCACAGAAAATAGCAGCAGCAGCATTAATAATAAACTGGTCCCCCTCTGCCCCAGCCAAAGCCCCCTGACCCTGCAGCCTCCTCCTCTCCATTGTTAGCTTTGGACTTAACCTCCATAAATCACCATCATTTCTGCAAAGCTATCTTTGGCATCAGGACCCACTTTTAGTACTTTTAAACAACTATGCCTTTTAACAAAGATTCATGGGTTACAGGTCCTCCAATTTAGCAAAGAACAGGAGGGCTTCAATTTACTGGGGAACCATTCATTTGCTCCCCATGATTATTTCAGTAGGGTCAAAACATAGTTGGGAGAAGCACCTCTGAGTCATACCCAACAAGAATAACCCCATTCCTCAGAGGAAGACTGTGATGAAGGGTCACTCCTTGTGTTAAAGGCCAAGCTCAAAATTAAATCACTGCTTATCAAAAATAATATTCATACCTATTCAGGGGCAATGCCACTGCTTTAATATCCAGAACTGATCCTGTGCTGAATTAGAGCCATGGACTTGCTGCTGTCCTTCTACATGGAGATGAATGACAAATACATTTGATATTGCTCTGGGTAAGAGGGGGAACCCAGTAATTGCTGGAGGTCTCGACTGGGAGCTGCAGCTCCTGCTGCCTGGTGCAGCCTGAACAGTGACTGCATTGATCCCAGACAGGGCTTCTTGCCACTCCAAGATTAAAATGGCTAAGAGGACACTATTTTGGCCCAGTTTCTAACTAAGCCACTCTGTCAAGAAGAGTGGCAAAGAAGAGAACTGAATGCAAATTATTCTCTTCCATAATGCAGACATTGCTGTCAGGAAAAGGACCCAAACACAACCAAGGCAGCATGGGACCATTTTTATTCTTAGATAACCTTAACTTGGTAAGGAGACTGGAGCTTAGGAGCTTATTTACCACCCATCAAACTATTTAGCTCCACCCTTGACTTCACCCCTAGCAAGGAGGACCAGAGAATGACATTAATCCCTTTGCAGAGAGAATCAAGAGTCCAGGCATCATTATCCATCTTGCCATAAAGAAGGAACTTCTTCAGAGAGACAATAGAAACAAGTTGCTAAACTGTTTGTATCCTTTCTGCCCACCATCACTTTCTCTCATAAAAGATGTAAGATCTGCAACTTAGTGAAAAAGTAAAGTTATAAGCAGGAAAAGGAGAATCGTTACTGTTGAGCTTAGCTCTCTATTGGTTCCTGCAATGTCTCATCTCACTGAGAGCATGGAGGAAGTGCCCTGATTAAATAATAATAAACCTTGCTGCATTTAATCATTGGGTTTTATAGTTAATAATAAGGTTCAAAACTCCAGGCTGTCGCTTGTAAAGAGAGCACAGAAAACATGAAGCAGCCTAATATGCTTTATCTGGGGAATACGGTCCCTTTCTCAGAAGGACCTAGCAGGCTCAAAGCACTCAAGGACAGCCAAGGACTACTCAAGTTGTGGAGAAAAAAACCAAGCTCATTTTATTTCCATGTGAAATAAGACTGGGCAGACCAGGAATTCAGGTACTGCTTCCTGAGGCACTGAAAGCTCAATCCTCTGAGGGCACCAGGTGCCTGCATGGGAATTTCGGCTTTCCTGACTCCCATGGATGCCTTGGGAACATGGGGCACCTAAAGAAGTGGGACTGTGGCCAAAGCAGACCAGCTGCCTTGGCCAAAAGCCACACAGGGATCGGATAAAAGAAAAGTGATCCAAATTCAGGCTCCAGCTTGACACCTGCAACCTTGGCCATTCTCTTTATAACCACATTTTCCCCTGCTGTGGAAACAGAAAAACAAGATCCTGAACAGTCACCTTTGCTAGACAGGAATAATTGCATATACTACAGGACCACCACCCTGATGGTGAAAACTGGGGTTTTTTTTGAATAAAAGCTTACAGGAAAATAGTGTTTTCTATAAAGGTGTCCACTATACTAAACAGACATTTTAAGGACAAGACCTGTTGCCCTTTTCCACCCATAATTAACAGTGTTTTCAGAGCTTTTATATAAATCATTTAGGGGTTATTAAATAAAAATCTCCTCCTTTGCTTTTACTGTTTAACACTTCAAATTCCTCCTTTGTTTTCTGGTTTATGCATTTCTATCAAAATTGTCCTCTTTATCTCAGTCTGAAGCCCATTCGCAGCACAGAATAAAACTTTACACCCTCGAGAGGAAAAAGTAAAAAAAGAGAGGGCAGAAATAATCTTTACAAATTACCAAATCAAATAAAGAGGTATCCAATTTGCTTGCCTTGCAAGTTGGAAGTACAGGGGGCTGAGTGCCTTCTGTGCTGCAGAATGGTAAAAATCAAGCTTGACATTCAACTTTTCAATTCAGGTGGGTATTTCGGAGCCTCCAGCAGATTTTGTCCTGCTGTGACACATAGCAAATGGATCCTTAAGTGTCCCAAATGCCAATTTACCATTTGTCCCAGTTTGAAGAGACAAATGTTTCAAATTGCACCACATTAAAGAGGTGATCTATATTTTGCCTTCCATTGAGAGTAAAGGTCATAGTGTACAAAATATTTTTCAGAAAAATACAAACTCTATTACTGACTCATGCAAAACTACATCTGCAATCAGACTTCTCTACAGGAACTTGCAGTCCTTAAGTTAAGCCTGAAGTTCTTTTCTCTTGAAAAGGAAGAACTTGGTAAATCCACTGTAGAAAGCATTGCTTTGGATTAAATCTGGCTGAATTGGGTGTTGTTTGTGTTGACAGAGTAGACTTAAATAACTTTCAGATGTCCAAGCTAGGGCAGATGAATACAACCCTTTGTGTTTAAGTCTGAACTAGCTCACATTAAAGGCAGTTGATCATGAGAAATACGCAGCTCCAGGGAATGATATACCTCAAAGTGGTAAAGGCCAAATGAACTGCCCTCTGGAGACACCTGCTGCCATGAAGGCTGGAACGCGACCTGGCAGGAAGAGAAGGGAAGCGTGCCACCTGCAGCAGTGCTTCTAAGAAGATACGAAAACTAAGAGACTTCAGAGAAAAAAAGGTGTGCTGTAAGGAGGCAATTTAGTCATGACCACAGCCTCAGAGGGCACAGAGAGACAGTGCCTGGAGAATGGAAGCCAAAGAGTGGATACTCATGGCACTGCAGGACCAGAGATGGAGGTCTCTACTGTCCCATCATTACAACAAGGAAAGCAATTAAGACAGCCTCAGAGCAAAGTCTCTTTTCCCCGACTGTCAGGGAGAAGCAGGTTATTTTCCGTATTTAATGGTTTAGAATAGAAGCAGCTTTGAGACAAGCACTAGAGACTGCAGCTCTGTTCTTTGGGGCTGGAGACTCTTCCTCTCCATGGCACAGGAAAGGGTCTTTCTGGGGAGCCAGTTTGAGAACGCGAACCCAGCGCCCGCACCTCAGGACCATATTGAACAACAGTGCAAAACGAAATTAACTTCCGATTCATGTTCTCAAGTTGCAGCTTGGACATATTGAAAAATAGCAACTCCTGCTATAACATCTCATCCACTGCACACAGCTCTCTCTCCAGAGTAGAAAGTGAGAGCACGCACTCAATGCAGAAGTTGTACACAAGCAGATTATTCACACACTAGCACAGAGTTCAAGACAAGAGTTTGGGAAAAACTGTGGGAGAGGAGTTGTAACAGGGATCAAAAGTGGGTTTGGCTACAGTTTCCTGAGGAAAGTTCAAATGCTTGCTCTTCTGTGCGCGGAAGCACCAGCCAAAGTCCATCAGCTCTGAACCTCTCTGACCCTGGGCAAGTCCAGAACCAGACACAAGGTTTCGGCATCAGCCTACTTCAGCTTCTCTATGATGGCTTCAACCAGGCTGGATTTTAGCAATCAAATGGGCATAAAGGAAGAACTCCAGTACCCAAACAGTGATGTGTTATTTCTAATTATCTTCACACAAGTGAAGCAACCACCAGCACGGCAGCAGGGAACAGCTACAGTCACACCTCAGCGAGCAACAGCTTTCTGACAGGTCTTAAGTAACTTCACAAGATGAAGAGGCTGATGACCATATGCTCAGAAAGCATTGTCATGAGGAGCACAATAGGCAGACTGAATCATTTAAATCTAACTACTTCCAAATACTGTAAAAACCTCCAACAAAAGAGCCCTCACAGCCTGCTCGTTACCAAGTTTTTCCTCTTCCCAGGTTAAAAGAAGTTTTATATTACCACCATCATCACCACCTGCCCTCCACTAAAATAATCCTTTTTCCCCATACTGATGAGGCGTACTCTGCTTAATAAATCCTCACATATAAAAGAGAAGTAACATAAATAGGGGAAGAAAGAAGCAACTCTGTAAACATTGAATACTTTCTCTCCAATCATGTAGCCTTGGGACATCTTCCATAATCCCACTCCGTTTGCATTTTAACTACCTTGTGAATAACTTTTTATCATTCCTTCTGTCTCTTTTCTAGCTTTTAACCCTTTGATATGCTCCAACTATGGTTAAGGTCTTTAAGAGCCTTCAGTTTCTTTAAGGGGCATGGTTTCCCCTCCACTTCTAAAAGCATCCACTACTCTGCTGCTTAACCACACTGCTGTTCTCTTAAAAGTATCTTAGCTATGGTTTTGATAGGTGGTAAAACATTTACTCTGAACTGCTCACACAATGTCTTTAAACAGTCTCCAAGCCTCCTGCAAGCCTTTTACCCTCTGCCCCTCCTCCTCATTCCCTGTTAACAAGCTTTCTCCACTTCAAAAAGGAAACCCACATCAACAGTGCTGCCTTAATGGATTTTTCGGCTGTTTCATTACTGTAAAGCATTGAATTTGAGTACATTTGGTCTCTACAACTGAATGGCTGTTTCATAGTTACCTCTTGGGCTAGGTCCTGTACACAGCTTACAACTAGCAGAGTTACACGTCCCTTGTGGGTTTTCTGCTTGACTGCTCCAAGGAGCTGTCAATCCTGGTGCCTAAACACATTTAAACAAACTGTCATGACATTTAATCAGTCTACATGGGGCAAACTGAAGTCTCCTGTTATCACTGAGAGCAATTTCAAAGTAAAAGCTTGATGAAACTGCAGTCACGACCTCAGGTCTCTCCCAGCCGAGGAACTTCTCTGCTTTTAAATCAAGTGTGATCTTTGGACTCATACTTTCCACTTCCTTCTCTTGCTGCATTACTGTAGAAGCAACATCTAGGGATAAAAACCCAATTCTTTCTCTTCCTCCTCTTTATCTCCATAAGAAATGAATGCTTCCGAATCACAGCAGACCAACTACGCTGCTCTTAAAGCAAGAGAAGACGTGGTTGTTAACACGCCCCTACAAACCTTCTGCTTACATCTTCCTAGTTGTTTTCCTGATCTAATTAGTGGTGCAGAGAATTAAACTTCAGCCTTCAAAACCAACAGCTCCCCAGGAGAGCAATCCAGCTATAATACTATTTAAATATGAAACAGCTCCTGTCCTCAGCTAGACTTGGAGGAGGCATAAACCAGAGAAAGTTGTAATTACCAGGAGTGATTAAGAATTGCAAGTTATTGTCAGAAAGTGCAGAGCTGCTTTATGCAATCCTCATGAGACAGAAAGAACTTCTCCATGGTTGAAGGCAGGCGGGGAATTGGTTCTGGAAAATGTTAATTAACAGACTTGCTAAGGTAGCTGTGCACCAAGGGTCCCTACAGCAAAGAAGGGAAACAACCCGACAGTGCATAGGGCGTCCTGTGTTAGGGCAGACCCCAGCCCTGTTAAAACCACATTCACACATGATCCATATTGCAGTCCCTCGGGAAGGGCCGAGGCATACAGTCTGGGCTAAGTGCAAACCAGTTGTCCTCCAGCCTGTATGCAGCTGTTGCACACACACCACCTTTTTGACAAGCGCCTCCACAGGTCTTGCTTCTTGTCTGTTTTGAACTTGGCTCCTACCAACTTCATTTGATAGCTCCCAGTTCTTGTGCTAGAAGCAAACAGCTATTGCCGTCCAACACCTCCAGACCATAATTGGCTCTGCAGACCTCTGTAGAACACGTTCACCCCCAAACTCCTCTTTTTCCAAGCTGAAACCAAGCCTAGAAGGCTCTTGTAGAATGAAACCACCCTAGACCATAGTCGTCCTTCTTGTCCTTCTCTTCCTGAGCTAATATTCCTATTTACAGATGTGGGAAGAGGAACTGCACAAGAGGTTCAAAGTGTGAGCAAACCCCAGATTTATATGATGACATAAGGATGCCCTCTATTTTGTTATTCATTTTCTAATGCCTAACATTTGATAATCTTTTTTTAACTACTCCTGGACACTGAGCTGATGTTGCATACATCATACTCCCAAAATCTCACTTGTCCTCAGACAGTCTAGGTTTCAGGCATGAAGATGTGCAGCAGCCATGTAATACAACATCAGTAATCCAAAATCCATAAACTATAAAGCTCACAATCATTTGAAGGCAACAGCGGAGCCAGACTCTGAATCCCCAGTTCTCAACTTTGCTTCTGCCCCTGGAGTTAGGACTAGCCCAACACTTATGTGGACACAGTCCAGATAGATTGGGAACTGCTGGATGGCATAAAACACAGTCTCCAAGTGAACTACCTGTTCTTCAAGCTATTTTGCAACGTGTCCCAGCAATACAGAGCTACCTGAGTGAGTATTAAACTAACAGTCCTGCAAAGCTGCCACGCAACCCCAAGCAAGCTGCTGGCTTGCTTAGTCCCAGATTTCCTCCTGCAAATCAAGGCTAATCCTTCCAGATTTAGTTAGATTACAGCCTCCTGAGGTTGAGAAATTGCTTACAGTAAATATTTACATAGACTAGTACAACAGGTTCCCCTCTTGGGTACTGTGACAGAAGCAAGAGAAAATCCCCAGCAAAGACTGGAGCCCAGACAGGATTTATAGCTGGGGTCTGAGTGGGATCTACGCCCCAGAAGATGCTGTGGATTTGTTCACATTCAAGTAAATGTAAAAAAACCAATGACATCTTCGGACGTTTTTTCATAGCTTAGGTCAGAAGAGATTCATAAGAGCTGGGAAAGAAAGAATATGTTTATATCACACTCTCCTGCTCCTCCCACTGAGAGCAAGCACAATACACCCGGATTCCAGAGGATTTGCATCTCTTAGGTGACTCAGCCAGTAAATGCAATTTAATGCAGACAAGTGTAAAATGCTAAGTCCAGAGGGACAAATGCTAGACGAGCAAGTGCAGCTTAAATGGAGCAGTCATGCAGCATGATGATGGCCACAGAAGGGATTTATGGTTCAATATAGAAAAATCCCTGCAGTCATGACACCCTCCCCTTATCACTGTAGTTCAAATGGCAACCAGAGAGGCAAAGCATGAATTGAGCAAGACAGCCATCCCTGCAGCAGCTCTACAGAGTTAGTTTGTTGTTACAGCTCTCCTCCAAAAAAGGACAGTTGATCATGGGGGCTTATCTTCTCCAAGGAAGTTTAACACTCTAGTTGGGGGACTACAAGACAGCTGGAAGGGCGCTGCCTGCAGTCATCCACCATCCCCAAGATACAGCCATTAGGGAAGGGGGTGATCAGCACCAGAAAAGAATCCAGAGCTAGTCACCAAGTTCACTGAATTTTAGCCCTACTGTTTGAAAAATGGATGCCTCTACCTAGTTCAAGGTATTTAGATCATATTCACTCCCCGGTCATTTAAGGATCCAACCCAGCTGCCAGTAAGACATCCTTGAGGCTGAATTTTAAGATGATGAAATTACGGGAATCACTGTTTTAACTAAATAGTCTTGAGCCCAACAATCACTCTTGTGCTTTGGAGGCAGATCTTGAGCATCAGCAAGTATTACTCCAGGCAGCCTGTGCAAAGGAGCACACAAATGGGACAAGTGGATTGCTCGATGGACAGGGCTCCATATCCTGCTCCATCAGTACTCCCCACTACATATGCAGCAGTTAACACCTATCGGGAGAGGAAAAAATTAAGTCCTATTGCCAACAATTTCTCACTTGCCAGTTGATGACAGATGAACAGTATGGAGAGGAGGGGAACCCCCAGCCACCCTTGTCTGCCACATTTGGTGTCCTTCATGATTTCCAAAGAAAGATGGAATTAAGCCATACACAGTCACAGGCTTTACCACAAATTCATCTGTGTTCAAAGAATCACATTAGTCTCCATGCAGCTGAAACGCCAGCGGGTGCACTCCAGGAATTTATCTCCACAAACCCTGTTACCACGAATAAGGCTCCTCCTGCATTCAGAAAAGAGCCACATCAACTGCTTACCCATCACTTCGCCATCTCAAGTGGCACTTGAAACTCAAGCTTTGATACAATCTCCTTACAGGCTTTCTGACACTTGATTTCCTAAGAAATCTTCAATTAATAAAAAACCACCCAACAACAAAAAGCCACTTCAGGCTGCTAATTTTCTTTACTACCTTTGCTTTAATGAAAAAAAAGGCATGGGTTGCTGTAAGAGCTGCTTCTCCCCACCTAGCCAGGCTTTCACACCTTTGATTCTGCAATGAAAATACACCTCGGTGCTCCCCAGCCTGCGCCACATGAGCTGCCTACCTCGCACAGGGTGAGGACCTGGTGGTGCCACTTCTCTGTGCATGACTCGTGTCTCTCCTTCCCACCGCCAGTCCGGGAGAGCCCATCAAACACAACTTGCAGCTCCTTCAAAGTAGGGTCTTAGCAGTGCCTACATCAAATTACATCCTACTCAGGGTCACAAAGACGTAAAATAACCACAAACTCAGGCAATGCCTTAGTCTTTGCGTGTGGAGGGGGTTTCCCAGTAGGATCAGTATCCCTTCCTCTGCTCTCCCAGGGGAGGTTCGGCAGCAGCTGGAGAGCCCAGACAGCGACAGATTCCTGCTCTTCTGGTGCAAGGGAAAAACCTGCTGACGCTGTGCAATCTGCCCTGAGACAGCTCTCATGAGAAAGCTTCCATGCTATGGGAATCCCTGTGCCCTCATAGCCTCAGCTGCAGAAGTTTGACCTCTCCCTCCCCACCCCTGCCACTTGCCCACTGTCTTCTTTCTCTGATGCTTTCTTAACAGCTGGTTGGTTCTAGGCAAATTAAACTGCATGCTTTCTTTGCCATACAGGTTTGTCTCCAAATACTACATCTAAATCCAGGTCCTTCGAGGCACTGACATATTATGGCAAGCTGAAGGGTGATGTGGTGCTGAGGAGCCCCCTGAACAGAGCTGCACAGCTGATCCTGCCAGTCTCCGCAGCAGGGACAGGACAGACACGGCCAAAGTCTCAGTGTGAAACTGAGCAAGAACAAGTTTCACTTTTTCTTTGAAAATGTTTTCGTGGTTCATTTTATCATTTGCAATGACCACGTTAGAAGTAGCCTCAGTAATTAGGGCTCAGAAACCCCTTAGCTACCTAAGGTTAGAGAGAGGGCTGGCATAAGTGAGAGCCAAAAAGCCTCATGCTCCTAAACTACACGGGCTCTATTGAAGGGCTTGTCTCAAGCAGTAACGATAGCAGAGAGTACAGCAGCATATGGAGGTGGGAATAGGGATCAGCAGCAGTGCCACCTTTTCAAAGCTACCGTACAGGATCAGTCCTGATCTATCAAGGAAGCGGGTGCTTTCCAGTGACCTTTCCAACCTGACCACAGAAGGACAATAATGCCAGATTTCAGACCCTGTTTTCTAACCTTTAGGAGAAAAAGTCGTTATGTCAGTGAATTTTATCCATGCCGCTTTGCAGTCTGACCCATTAAGTAGTAGCACATGGGGGTGTCTGGAAGAGGCATCCTCTCGGGCTGAACTGAAGAGAGACAGAGCTGAAACTCTGAAGGGAGGATGCTGAGCACCGACCTGGGGAACAGGGCAGGCTCACGTTTGCAGCATGTTGGGTGTGCGCTGGCTCACAGGCTGGGCTGGACTCAGTTCAGCCCCAAAACTGCAATTAAAAGCCCTCTTAATCAAGGCCCTTTACTTGCTGCCCTTTCTCCTGTTGGTAGAAAAAAGTTTCTTCCTCCTCCTTTTCAGCCTCAAAGCTGGGAAGCACTGGTTTGTCATCATGCAGATCATTAATTATCAACAGTTCACATCCAGAAAACTTGGCATTTGTGCAGCAACTGAGACACTCCATCATTTTACCGTAACCCAGAAATTTTGAAAGCAGCTCCTTTACGATCAAAGTCCTTTTCCAGGGAACCTTCCTGACTTGCGGTCTGACTTTAGGCTTGCACATCAGTATTTTCCAGGGAAACAGAATACAAATCCAATGGTCAACAAGAGGAATTTAAGCCTACCACAGGCACTATACATGAAGTTATTGCTACATCTCATACTCCACCCTCTAGCTAGGAAACCAGCAGGTAGAAATAACCTTCTTATCTCTACCTCATCCCAAGAGAAGTAGGGAAATGGAGTTGGTAGCACCGCATTGTACATTTCAGGCTGTTTTCTTCCTCCTCCTACATAGAGGACGCTGACAGATGACATGTTGCTCTCGGGGACAATTCCATTAGATAAAAAGACCCCAAATCCCACAAAAGTGTTCAAGTTCTCCATAGAGGGGACCTCTTTTGTTAAATTGCCAGTTATCTTTACACAATAATGTTACCCATTGACTTGCTGTTTCTATAAGTAGCTGCAGGGAATACTATAAGTATTGTGATAAGCAAAACTGTTTCACCAGGGCTAAATTGGCATCTTTATTGCAGCACTGCAATTTGAAGCCAAAGGACTGCTTAATGTCCAGGTGCCTTTTATTACAAGATTAGGGTTACAGCTACTGAATCCGAACTTCACACTTGCAGAGTGTGCACTGCACCATGTGAATGCTATTATCACTTCCCCACGACCTGCTGTAGGTCTCAAAAAACATTCAAGTAATACAAAGACTCAGATATCAAATAGAGTTACTGTAGCTTAACAAGTTACCATGCATCAGCTGATCTGTAAAGAAACCAAAATGGCTTCCTATGTGCTAACACCCCTGAACTAAAATAAGGTAAAATATACTCAGTGAAAAGGGCTTTGTGCTAATGCATTTTGCCTATGCTTGCTTCAGGCTTAGCCCCCGCTAGCAGCAGGATTCCTCCAGGTGCAAGGCTCTCCAGGAGTTCAGGATGTACAGGATTATTTTAGGGGGACAGCTTTGCACGTCACATTGCCAGAAAAACAGGAGTCTACATCATATTGGAACCTACAGAACCCCTAAAAAGCCGTACAGCTATTTTGAGAAGTGCCAGGGCTACCCTGAGGGCAGATGACCCTAAATTTCAAAAGCCTATGAGATCTGGGACTTCTGTATCTTGTCTCTCCACTTACATGTCACACTTTCTCCCCTCCTGCCCCCCCAACAGGCTAATCAGAAATCACATTTTGGGGGAAAGATCTCGAAGGGACAAGCAGCCCATGTACCTGTACTCACCCAAGCATCCCCGCACAGCTGGAGGGCTGCCTTTTGCTACTCCCCTAGGAGCTGATGCTTCCTGGAAGCATCTTACTCCCACAAGACCATTTCTAGCTGCATCAGCAGAAAGTGTTTTAGCTATGAAGCTGCCTGCCAGATGCAGTATTTATATTTGCACCCTCACCATCTGCTGCAGCTATTTTCAACTCTTCAGCAAGTGCAACTTGAAGTAGTTCTATAGCAATTGCGCCCTCCTGACATCCCTAATCAAGGTTCCTCTGCTGTTAGAGCAACTAGCCTTCCTAAGAGGACTTAAACCCCATATGAGGATTTGTCCCAGCTGCATGAATCGTCTAGAAGCTTTCTTACAGCCAGAAGCCAAAGGAGGAATCACCCAAGGCCAGAGGCCAGAGTGACAGACCAGCAGCTCTGTCCTTACCTTAGATGTCTGGAAGCAGGTTTTAGTTTCTTTCTCTGTAGTATATAAGCAGGTCACCCAGTCAGATTAAAACTCCTGAATTCCTTAAAAGAGGGGTGCCACAACACACAATTTTCAGAAGCCCCCCTCCAGAGCAAAGCCCTAGGTACCAGCTTGTCTCCCCTTCTCCAGCTCAGAGCCCTTGGGTGCCCTGGGTGGAGGTACTTACACCCTCTGCTCAAGCAACAGCACACAGCTGATTACTGGTACCAGCTGAAGTTACCGTGTTTTAATTTGCTGCTTATTTCAGAAGCAAGGGAGAAAACTTCTTGCACTAGAGTTTCCAGAAATAGCTTTGGCTGCTTATTTCTTATTGTTCACCTGTCCTTATCCAGCATTTATTTTTATGTACAGCTCAGCTATTCAAAGCAAGTTTAATTTACCTGAAGAACATATTACCTAGCCCACATTTTCAGATTTATAGTTCAAATGGTTTCTTCTTGCATTGCATGATTATCTGAATGGAGCATGCTGCGGTGATGGATGGACCTCAAACGGTTGGTGGTTCAATTGAATAAGAGAATCACCAAAAAAG
Source organism: Fregata magnificens (assembly GCA_013389945.1). Lineage (NCBI taxonomy): Eukaryota > Metazoa > Chordata > Aves > Suliformes > Fregatidae > Fregata > Fregata magnificens. The sequence goes on along the minus strand of WAAD01032607.1, from coordinate 187,382 downwards.
CAGGGTTTTTTTACTTCTATGTAATTGCCCCAAACCACAGAAGTCTACAAATCTTGGCTAGCAATATCAGATCCACGTATGATTTACTCAAATACTCCAAGTCAGCTGCTGAAGAAACAATTTTTCTCTTTGAGTACAGATAGAGAAAGCCTAGTCCTCTCATATAGGCAGCGCAAACGATGCTCATAGCAGGGAACAGAGCCATGATATTAAACTTCTTGTATTTGTCTATTTCCTACATTTTTGCAAGATTCAGGGGAGTGTGTCAGTTCAATCTGAGCATTTTTTTTAGAGAATGGAAGGTGGAAATGCAAACTAATTCCTTATTTTATCAGTAGTGATGTTATTTAAGTTCTCCCACTCTCATTCTCACCGCATGACTTTTATCCCATAGCTCACATGGGACCCAGCCATTGAAATCCTGCTTGTATTATAACTGAATTTTGTAACAATTATTGTAACTGTGTTATATTGAACTGAATTGTTCAAAAAAGAATTCTGTGCACCTATGTCAGTGCCTGTATCATGAACTGAAGGGCTTCTTGTGATGTTGGTGAGCTTCAGGGCTGGCAATCAAGGGCAGAGAGTTTAGTTTACAGGTTTTAGAGAGGAGTTCAGAACAGGGTAGACTTCAGCCAGAATGAATTTCAGCTACAGATGCTCGCGTCCCCTTGTGATGTTGCTTGTTAGCTCAGAGCTCTTTCAGAGAGCTTTAATCTGCCAGGTAAGAGTGGTGATGTCACCTCCAATGAAGCAGGCACTGGGGGGAAAGGAAGACTGGTTCAAAAGCCAGCCCTGCCACTGCCCTGCAGCATGATCCGGAGAGCATCCCATTGCCTCCCCTTTGCCTTTGCTGTCTTGCTAATCAAAGTCCAAGCTCCTGCAGGCAGTAGCTCCCCCCTACAGTATATTCACACTGGGCTCAGCACTCCAGGATCCCCGGTTTTATTCAGGACCACTAACGTTCAGATAATATAGGTAAAATAATGCATTATATTCAGGTGAAACCTGCCCCGCTGCAGCAGCGGGTAGAAGCTGCTGCTGCCAGCCTGAGCCACCAGTTTTACATTCAAGAAGGCTCCCCCAGCCGGTTGCCTTTGCTTCAAAAGCAGCTTCCAGTACTGCCCTACAAAGCACCCGTTTCTACCCCTGCCTACCTGGAGACTGAAGTTTGGACCCCCAGATAGCCCCGTCCAAGCCATGCCCAAAGAGAGGACGTTAAACAGGAATCTGGACGTGTGACCACCCTGTCCAGAAGGTTTGCTTTGGCCCTTTGCAAATTAGTGAATCTGTGATCTGCAAAGTATGATTCATCTACGGCTACTGCCGATAACACTCATTACAGTGTTTATATAGCAGCACAGGTCTTTAGAGTGTTTTCTCCTTAATTCATTTTCTCTAAATATGACTATCATGGTGAGATATATATACACACACTTATAAAAGTACATTTTTATGCACCATTTCAGATAAACAGCGTAATTAACACAACAAGGCCCACATTTTAAAATCCTGTGTAGCGTTCTGTTAAGAAAGCCATCCAGCGCAGGTCTTGCGTGTGTTTCCTGATTGGAGAGATGTCTGGCTGTTCTTCTGCAGTTACAGCTAAGTGGTTTCTATGATTTTCTGTTATCTGAAGGAGGAGGATGAAATCAAATAAGAGATTATAGTCAGTATTGCAAAACACTGGAACACACCCTGCCAACCACAGCATCCATCATTATAAAATGCCTCTTCTCTGTCTCAAAAGAGCCGTTACCTCCCTCTGTAGAGCTTCCATATACAAATCAGACCAGGAAAAGAAATGATACTGGGAAAAGGTTCAGGGACATAAAGATACAGACTGAAAAACTTCAGTACAGCATTGATATTGAGAAAAGTGTGTGTATAAGGGGAAAAAAAAGTCAAGTTAAATGCAAGTTTTCTGGTTTTTATTAAGCCATACCACCCAGAGGATGAATTTCTACACAAGTTCATCCTTAGAACAATTCTGCTAGAGATTTCAAAGCATTCTCAAAAAAAGGGCAACCAGGTGCTAACAGAAACTTTCTGTTCAGGTTACAGATGGGGAAGAAAATGAGGGAATTTAGCTGGAGGGACAAAGGGCCCTTGGAGATTTCTCTGAGCAGAATTTTCTCTCATCTACACTTCATAAATGGAAGCTCTTCTGGAAAGTCGAGTTTTCAGCTGTACTGTGATACATCCAGAGCTGGCTAGACGGCTGGTTAGCTGGTGTCTAGTTATCTGTGCTAGACTGAAAATCCATGAATTGTCTGTGCTTCAATGTCACTGTGGCATCTTCATAACAGCATCTCAACCTACATCTTGAATTAATGATTTGTAGCAGGTTTTTATCTACCAATAGATCCATACTGCAGAAATTGAAGTTTTTATGTGTTTTAATTTTCATCCTTCTTTATAGAAGGGACAAAACAATAATGAAAAATTGGAAAAATGATTGAAAAATATAGAAGCTGTTCTGAAAAGTTAGCAGAGATTTTAGGAGTTAACGGAAAAAGTTGCTATGGTACTCAATGCATGGAGTAGAATAAAGACTGCCTGATTTTCACATTGCTTCTATAATTTGGCTCAGCATGATCCAGACAAGGGTAAAAATAAAGCCCTAAATAATATTTCCCACGATTTCCCTCTAGCCAAATTCTAGGGAGTGGGAACCAGTTCTGATACCCTCCCGTGAGGCTGAGCCTGCTGAAACACATTCCCGCTGGGATCTACAACCTTCACACTATTTGGCTTTAGATGGGCCACGGCGCCATAAGTGATGTGGCTCCAAAACAGCCCGTTTTAAGGAGTCATCTAGGAAGAGATGGCAGGACTAACACCCAGGGAAGCTGTGGTTAACCAACAACAACAACCAACCAGGTTTTGTCTGCTTTGTAATAGCTGGTGACGGCCTTTAAAGCATCGCTTTCAGAGTCCTGTGATTATATGCAGGTGTTAGCATGTCCAAGAAATTAAATTTCTAGTTCCTGTGGCTATAAGAGAAGTTGGAAGGAATCTAAATGTATCCTAAAGACTGAAAAAAAAAGGAAAAATAATGACAAGCATTTGATTAAAAAGCTGTGGGTGTATCACAAACGAAAGATAAAGGTATATTTTGGAAGGTGTGGTAAGGAAAGTTTTGCTGTATAATTAGGAAACAACCGCAAGCTCGGTGTAGTGTGCTTAGGAGAGGAATTTACTACAGAGCAAGCACTCTTGTAGGGTCAGAGTGTTTGCTTTAATAAGATTCTCTCCTTGTGGCACCCTCCGGGACACCCTCCTTCTGTCTGATGAAGCACTTAAATGCTTAAGTTTTGCTTAAGGTTACAGCTTCTCTAGATAATTCTAATTTGAGAAAGGGAGGAAAAAAGACAATGCAGCTTTGTAGGCACTGGTCCGTGGTTTAATGCAATGTACTCAGAAGAGGGTTGTGCCTTGTCTCCTGAGATTACACTAAGCAAAAAGGTGTCTCAGGATCTTTCTACCCCATCGCTTGTTAAAAATTTGTTTAAAATTACCTTTATGAATAGTGTCTGAGGTTCCCCACCTTCCTCTTTGTCATTGCACACCGCAGTCACCTCCACTTTGCCCTGAGGAAAGCACTGCCTGTAATAAATCTACACTCCAGTCCCTCTGTCCGGACTAGAGCTAATACAGACATACCCATGCAAGCTTTGGACTTACTTGCTTTGGTAAGGTGCATTGTAAGGCTGCAACATCCCAAAATTCAGCAAAATTTCTGAATCATCCCGACAACCTGAGGGAACAGGGGATGATTAGCTCATGCTGAGTCTCACGTTGCCTTGCCCAACAACTGTACTCAGGTTAACTAAAGTTAGCTGGAGTCATGGTCATGATTACCAGCACATGGAATCAGATAATATGGGAGGGCTTACTACAGCTTGGTGGTTATCTATCTGTGGAAGTGGGACCTGGGCAAAGGTACAGACATCCTGAAGCCTGGAACGACAGCTAGAACCTCAACAAGGTGTGAAGAGGAACAATTTATGTTCAGCTGATCCCCAAGGGACAAAAAAAACAACGGGGGTTTTAAGGGAACAGAGCCAATAGGCTGTTTTTTCTTGATTCTGTCCTTGATTCAGTTTGACTGCAGGGATGTACTCTTCATTCAGTACCTTGTAGGTAGCGATGTGTTTGGAAAGGTTGCCGGCTTCTCCACAATTGCTCCTCGCTTTATGCTTCCCTTGGAGAAGCACCGGAGCTGGGAGAGGAGTGATTTCTCTGAGCAAAGCTCTGACTCCGAAGCCATCAGTGCCATTTTATAGATTCTGCTCAGGATGAGAGTGTGTTATCTAGGAGCCGATCCTGCTCACCTTGGTTACGCTTCCCTGCCTTCAGAGCTCTGCTGCTTCTGTGCAAGTCTTGATTTATTTATCCTAAGTTTGCAAAGAACTTTTTCAAAGCACTGCAATTCTGACAGACCCCTCTCAACCCAGGTAAGTGGATATTCAATAAAAATTGTACGGAGCGGACTTTTCACTAGCAACAACAAATTATTGGTCTCTTTACTGTGATCGAATAGTGGTGATCCCACAGAACCTGGAATAACTACAAGCATTGCTTGGATACAGAGTACATTTAAAGTATTTCATACGTTTCTGTTTTATTATGTATATTTAAGTTATTTCATGTCTGTTATACTTTGTATTTCATTCATTGATCTTTGTATTACATTCATTTTAATAAGCATTAAAGGGATTGATACTGAAAACCCAACACACAATAGGACTGTGTCAAAATGGACAGTTAGTTTTGATGTTCTGGGTAATGTTTTATCAAACAATTTTGGATAACTGGAATTTCTGAAATATTGCTGTTAGAATAGTTTTCCTTGATTCCTTTCCTATATGTCTCTGATTCCAAACTATGAATGCAGAAAAGGAGAGAGAAAGCTTCACTGATCAACCATAGACAAAAGAGAGGGTGAAAATGTTTTTAGATTTAGTGAAAAGAGGATTGAACTTCAAGGACTTTCTACAATATGGCTTGAAACACATCTATGAAACAAGCAGCCCTGCTGTTTTTCTGGATGTCAAACACAGCTGCTGAAAGAGGGAATGTGCAGAGGTCACATCACAAATCTCCGTGCAGACCCCCAGAATCTGGAGGTCCGCAAGCCAGCTTGCCCAGCTACACAGATTCTTCAGATCTCTGTATCTTCCACAGAACATTTGACATGGCAAATTTATGATCCAAAGTTTTCAAGCCTTTTGACAGCCAGTGGACCCTCGGCATGGGAATTAGCTTGCAAAAATATTAGCAACGGCAGAGAAGGATCCTCTGCTGGCTTTTAGCCCCCGTTGCTATCAGTAGAGGTATTCTGTACCTCCTTCCTGAATGTCTATGCTTCATTGCTCAACGACTTCCCCAATGCATGGACATAGGAAAGGAAGGAGCTAATGGTTCGTTGATTAATCATAAGGAATGAGGAGAGAGAAACCTAATGAAGGTTTAGTGGAAAAAGATAATCATTACTGGTGATCTTGGGCATGCAGAAATGGATCAGGTGTAAAATGTTCAAACTTGTGCAAAGAAAGTCTTTGCAGCAGTACACAACTCATTTCACTGTCATGTCAGATGCGCTCTTAACCTGTCCTCCTAAGAGATGCACAGCTATCGCAGATAACCTGGAGAAATCATTACTGATTACTAGCACCATGAAACTCAAGGACTTCTTCCCAGCTCACTTGTTTCTTCTCTGACAGGAGCAAGAGATCAAAAATGAAAGAGGATGTCACTTCTTAATAGTCTCCCAAGTCAAGCAAGACTATAAGGATATAAATATACGGACTTTATTTGCAAAGAAGCATGAAAGAAATTGCTACAAAGGCAAGCAGAAGTAATATCCAGAGATATCCATCAAATGAGGGATGCGGAGCCAGACAAAAGTATCTCAAACAACAGAGATCTCTAGCCTGAGGACAAAGCTCCATTTGCTGAGAAAAAGCGATGTAGGATATTTACCCCAATTATGACAGCTGCATGTTTGGCAATCAATTTGAGTCCATGTGACAAGACCAGCAAGCAATAAAAACCTGCTCGGAGTAAAGGATAATATTCACAATGGCGTTTAGGCCGTTGTGATCAGTTGTTTCTGAGGAGGGTTTCCTCTCTCCCCAAATGGCGTTTTCCATCAAGTGATTCTGCAAAGGTACTCAAGGACTTGTGTAAGCCAAGGACATCAGGGTCTGTACAGGAGAAGAGCAGTCCTCAGGCTGGAAGAGGTGAAGCATACACAGGAGAGACTTGGCGCAGGGAGAAATGAAGGTCAACATACAATCCTGGAAGAACAAGAGGCCACTTCTGTCCTGGAGATAGCTGTGAAAATGCAGTGGAGCAGAGCTACTGCTCTCTATGGGACAGAAAGGGAGAAGAAAAATAAATAAAACAAAGGTCTGCCCACCCAGCTTTATCACTTCTGACTCTGACAAGACAATTAGCCCCAGAAAAAATCAGTACGAGAGTGAGCGCTCTGGCTGCTCCCAACACACTGTGTTATATTGGATCCCTGATCTTTTTAAGGAGATATTTTCTACTGGGAGACAGACAGGCTTGTGCAAGCCAAATCTAAGCTATGACTTTCTTGTTCAGCAGGGACATTTAGCCATCTACACATTTTACCCACGTACATAGCAGGTAACTTCACTCAAACAAATCTGCCACCGTCCAGAAGCTGGAAGATGTAAAAGTTTGCAGCTCTTTCACTCTCTTTCGCTTACAGTCAGGTCTGAAGTTCTCGATGTTGACGTGGGCCAAGGCGTAGTTTCCAGGAACTGCTGACTAAGCAATGAGAGATTATCAGGAGTTACTGCATTAAGGGATGGGAGGACAGCCACAAGAAAAGCTGTGTGTGCAGCTTTTGTTACTGTTGTTGTTAATCAGAATACAAGTAAATTATTTCTTCCATCTGTGACTCCCACAAATAAGATCTCCCTGCTCCTATTTTCTCAACTGCTCCACTCATCAAGTTCCTTTGTTTTGCATGCCACGCTGGCCATTTATGACAGAGTAAAATGGATTTGCCTTCCGGCAGTAATTTTTTTTTTCATTTGATTTGGGTTTTAAATGCATTGAACATGAGAACTTTTGAAACTTCATGATGCCTGAATGCTTAGAGCACTCATTAAATATTTAGTGTGTGAAGGGGGAAAAAAAGGCAAACAAACAAACAACCAAAACCCCAGATGAAGTACAAAACAGGGGAAGCAGAGTTCAAGGCAAACTTTATTCAGGGGCAGATTTCATCCTCTGCTCAAGGATGAAGGAATATTTGCTCGTCCATATTCAGTGGTTGCTGGGACCTGGCAAGCTACGATGCCACTCAGGGCTGTTTTAAATTTCTGCCCTGGTACAAAGGCATCTGCGGTGATCTGAAAGCATATGGAATAATATGAATACAGAACATCCCCCAGTTTCAAAGAGCCTCTGTCTTCCTCTGGCATGCCACTGCCTCTCTCTACCTCAGGGCAGGACTGGTTTGCATCTCTGTTCCGTATTGGTGCAGGAGTGGCTGCACAACGTTTAGGCACAGCAATAAGGACAACCTGCCATGGAAAAGCACGGCACAGTTACCTGGTACCAGCACAGCCGGTGGCCTGGGGCAGTGGCAGGCGGTGCACCGAGTCCCCAGCAGTTGCCTGAAGGTGCAAATGCAGAACTAACACCTAATGGCCAAATTAGAGAAAACACATTGATTACACAGGAGAGACAGAAGGGAATCTTTTCTTTACCTGATGTGTACAGAGTTTACAGGGAGTATGTAAATGCACAGGTTTCCTAAATGGCCTGAATTGTTCCAGGAGTTCAGCTGACCCAAGCAGTGCTGATGAAATCCTGATTTCTGTGACATCCCTGACTTTTAACGCAGTTGGGCTTTTGCCATCGTGTGGCCATGCAATTTCTGGAAATAGCTATAGCTGTGAAAACAGAGTATGAAACAAATGGGGCAGATCCCACTCTCCATTCGTGCACAGTTGGAAGTTTAACTGCAACACAGATCACTGCAGCCAGAGGCTTCTTTCCAAAGAGGTAGTGGCTGGCTGCTCTCATCAGATCAATAGCAATGCCTGTTGAGGGAACATATCTTTTCAAGTCACAGCTCTGGATGTTTTTAACTGCCTCTTCTTTAATAAAGGGAGCTGCAAGTACCAAATGCATAGGACAATTTAGATTCAGAGGACTACTGACAAATGTCCCAGTTTCATCCAAAGTTTAAAATCACCAAGAACGGCTGTGTGAGAGAGAAACCAGTTACTGTGCTATGCAGGCTTCTCTACTTGGCATATTATTGAGTTAATCTGTATGAATCTCATGACGTGGGAAGCTGCTCCGCGGCTCATGCACAGGAGAGCAGCTCAGCACTGTACGGAAGTTGTTCACTTCCATATTCAGGCTCTTTTCATTCATCCCACAACGAGATTTGTTTTCCCTGGCTCCAGCACTAATTTATGATGCTGGGAACTCCTTGATAATATTTGAAGCCCCTCAGCTCTTCTGCAGCTGTAAGAAGTCCTGATCTGTAAGAAAAATGAATTTGAGAATTCCCAATGGAATTTGCTGGAGCTATGGCAAAGGCAAAGCCAGTAGTCCACGCTGAAGTGCCCAATCCTTCAAACTTCTGCTGTTTGATCACTGTTGGGAGTCCAGCAGAAGGGAGCTCAGTACCAAAGGACTGTAAAGTAGCTGTAAGTGACATCTGCACCTTTCTAACCATTTTATGAGCAGGACATGGATAGAGTTTCGTGCATAATTCAAATCCACCTGAAGTAACTCACGCCATTTGTCAATGGCACCAACACAACCACTGAATACCATGGGGACGGTTGCTCTAACGACATATTCATACCACCATTGCCCAATGAGGCATGCAGGAAAAAGCACAAAGGATGGGATTAACACCATTTAACCGTAGACACCTACAAGGTCAACATCCATACCCCAGCGAGCCATGTTTTCTATTCCGTTAAGCAGTAGACACACACAGCTCTGTGGAAGGCACAATTCATCCATCTGGGTGACTTGCATTACAAGGTGCCTATATTCCCCACCGACTATAAAGAGGGGACCGGGGAGCAGTGGAGGCACCTACATCTGATCAGAGGAATCCCAGTCATCATCTGCAGATGCACCATGCTGTGGGGAATCCTCCACAAGTCTTGGATGCTGAGAAGGGTAATTGAGATTCTACCCCCAAATCCTCACTACTACAAGCACTCTTGGTTAAGTTTACGGTATGGATGTACCGGATTATATCCAGCATTCAAATTACCTGTTAAGCATGAAGCTACCTGAGTATATACTGATAAAGTCAACACAGAGCAAGGTTTCAGGGATGCAGTCTTCAGTGAGGGATTTAACCCAGTGATTTCAAATATAACTCCCTGTATTTGCAAGGGTTGAAATAATTTTGCAGCATCTTGAATGGCAGGTTATGGGTCATCATCCATCAAAATCATGGGTAAGCAATGAACAAGGTTGAGGATGGGTGATTTAATAACAAACAAACAGATAAAGTACTACGTTCTTATGGAGCATGGATATTATTTCATTTTCTATTTACTGTCAGGATCTCCATGATAAATAGCCCTTCATAACTTTGATTCTCACACGCTAGAGTTATTAAACTTAATTGTGTTTCCCCCCATGTTTTATTAGGGCAGGGATGAATTTTCAGGATTCATCCAACATTCATCATTTGTTATAATCTCATTGTTTTGCACTTTGTCTCAGCAGCTATAATATTAACCTAGGTCAGTAATTCTGTCAAGTGGGAGTGATGATACTTGAAATAGGGAATTTAAAGCATGGGAACTACATCTTATCTCAAAGATGCAAAAATGAAAATCACGGACAATCACTGGATGAACGTGTTGAGAGCAGCTGGGGTCCGTACAGCCAGGGAATATTTGCCTACTGTATAGTTACGATATGCTTATATGATGCAAAGTCCTCTTCTGTTAGCCTTTGGCTTGGATATGACTTAACACTACAAGCATTTTTTCCCTCCCACTTTTGGTTCCCATCTAACAGAATGTGCTGAATTATCTTAAGAAGTATCTTGAAATATCATCAGCTCTTGGAATAATTTCAGGGCCCATCTGCAACCCAGATAAACAATCGTGTCCTGAGATTTGGTGCATGGATTCAGACATCACAAGACCCAGAAGCTTTGTCACAATAAATCTTTTAGTTTGGACCTGCCATGATTTACACACTCATTTCTTTCTAGAGGCTGAACTTCCTGGCCAGAGATATCACCCTGGGACATCCTGCACCCCAGGAAATCCAACTAGGAACACTGGTCTTTAAAGAAAAGGAACATGAGGCACACTCGTTGCAATATCATGCATGCCCGATATCAAATGTTCTACCTAGAGTGGAAGGTAGACAGTTTCATCCAGATTTGCTGTTGATCCTTATTTTCTGCCAAGGAATGAATTTCCAAGAAAGCCATCAGAGTAATCCTACATATTACCCTTGCCAAAGTTAAATTTGAATCTCCTGAGATTCATTATATTTCAATCAGCTGCCACAAAGACCTGGGTCTCACAGAGCGGATGAAATAGGGATATCAGCAAGCCTGCAGCTCTCTCCCTGTGCTGTGAAGAGCTATAATATATTCTAGGGAGACTGTATCCCCGGGTCTAGAATTACACAGATCTGTATAATGAATAAACCATTCATTTCCTATTGTGTTACTGGGACTGTAATCTCTAGAAATCCAAAATTACCTGGAAAAGAATATAATATTCAACAGTAGCATAACAGCAAACTATCCCCCAAAGCACAGTGTTCAGCTTATGACATAGTTTCAAGTGCCCTCTTCTGTGGGAAAAAAGTTCCTTCAGTCCTCTAGCAATTTGGTAAATTGAGTCTTTTAAAGCTCTGAATTCCCAAACCATGAGATAAGAATATGCACTGTCTTAAGCATTTTGGGCCATATTACCAAGCTCTCCTCTGCAATCAAAAGAACTAGATACTGAAAAAAATAATCCCTGAACACATGCACATATATTACTGGCCCCCTCTCCTTTTCTCCTGATTCCTCTCATTTTATTCAGTCTTTACAAACCCAGACAGCAGTGCAACGCCATCTCTCATATTTGACCAGACTTGTTTCTTCAAGAAACTCAGGTTGGACGTGTGCCCACGGGTAGTGTCCTGCCCATCTTTCCTAGTACAGGCTGTGGTTGTACTCGCATTCATTGTGTTTGCTCCTCTTTGATTTGCTCTCCACCTGCCCCCACCAAAACATTATAATGTTTTCAGTACAGTCTCATACCTCAATTCACATCCTGTTCTCTTTTTGATCTCTCTGGGCATCGGCAGGCGGGAGGGGGAAATCAACCCACTTGTATATATACCACTTTTTGCAGAACTTTCCTCTGCCTCCAGTCTCCGATGTCTGTTCCTTTTACTGCATCTGCCTCCAGTCTGTACTGTTAGTACATGAGTTTGATATATTTTTACACCGATAGCAGACATGGGTTTGGGTTTTTTTAAATTAAGTTTAATTTCGTCAATTGCCAAGCGCTGAGCAAGAAAAAGCGCTGCCAGAGCAGACTTACTCATCAGACTAGGGTGGCTCAGATGCTGCAGTTTTACAACTGACTGTGTGTAGGGGAGTGATGTAATAAGCACTACATCCATCTGCCTTCTCCTCTCCAACCTGAATGACCATCTGCATCCATGCTGGCTGGGGGTGGCCTTTAGCACATCCCAGAAAAACCCTTCAGCTCTCATTGCTAACATTTTTCAACAGCTTTGGACCCAAGGGCCTTCTTCAGGGCTGCGTGACTGCTCTAGACATGAACCCTTTGACGAAGGGGGTCTTTGAACTGCTGAGCCGGCTCTTGATTCAAAACCAAGCCAGCCACAACCTGAATTTTCTGCTAACTGTTCTCCAGGTCAGACTAACAGATCTGAAAAAGCCTTTCAGATTTGGATGACATTTGTTGCAAAAGACACAAAGATTAGGGAGGCTCCACGAGAGAAACCATGAGGTGTGAACAGCTCTGAAAAATCCTCCATGTCCAGCACAGCTTCTCTGCAGTCTGCTCAGGGTTTCAGGGTTTTCACTTGTTCAGAGAAGGGAAACGAGACAACAGATACCTTAACCTGACAGACGTGCTTCAGCGGGAATATTTCAACACCACATCCATCTTGGAGGCCAAGTCCCCTTTTGGAACAACTATCTCTGTGCATGAGAAACTACGGCCCCTTTTGCAGCTCTGTTTCCTGAGTGGTACCTGTTCCTCAGGCTCATTGATGATAACAGCCAGCTAAATGCCCTCCTCATTAACCCGCTGGACCGTCTGTTTTCTGACACACTGCCTTGGACACGTCTACACCAGCCAGATCATTCTGGATCACATTTGCTTTAACCGGAGATGGAACGCGTAACCTTGTTTGAGCAGATGAGACATCGATTGCATGTCTTGTCCTATCTCTCCACCGACTCATCATTGGCTCTTTCAAAACATTGCTGAGTATGGTAATTTGGAGCAGGCTTCTTAAAAGCTCAAGCTTGGGGATACTCGCTTTGCTCCTCTGGGAGAACACGGAGACTTGCAAAGTGTGTTTTTATGGAGACATCCAACCTTGAAAGAGAACATGATTAACAAGGTAGGAAGTGTGAAAATCACTTACGTTTAGGTAGCTATAATGTCAAACTAATACGTCTCTTATCATGAAACCCATAGATAACAGCGGATATTTATGTTCCATTTCTGGAAGCCAGATGATCTGAAATGTTCTATTTTCACAGAGAAATAAATAAACCATAACTAGGTTTCTGGACCTTTAGATTCCATGGAAAGGAAACTGGAAGGCTGACTTGGAAGCACCCTCATGACTCCAGACAAAAATGAAGAAATCTAAATATTTGTTTACAAATCCCATGATTTTTAGCCTCCTCTTAATTTTTTGGGCAAGGCCTGGCTCATGACTTTTGACTGCTTGAAACTGAAAAGACTGCTGTGTGCCATTCTAGTGGCTCAAGAAAGCCCCACAGTGAGCATTAAAAAAATTTACTTTTCCTTTAAAACACTCTGGTATTGCCAGAGTGATAAAAAAATAGCTTATATGTATAAATAAGAAGCTGGTCAGCTGTACTTAAAATATTCAAAGTAATTCTCTTCTTAGCACTTCTACCTTTAAGTTATAAAGCAAGGTTCGTTGGCTGCTGACATTCTTGAATTTCAAATAAAGAGACTCAGTAAGGCTGCTTGCTTTTTCTTCTGCATTCTCTTAAAAATGCCTTTACAAATTATTTAAGGCAAGTCATCTTCATAGCTTTCAGTTCAATACAGAAGAGAAACAAAAGTGAACAGCATCCCACTGATGGTATTATAAATGCCATGTACGTTCTTGTTTCAATCTCAAATTTTACATTACTGCTGGCATTAATGGAGGCAACTCCTGATTTTGCACCAGCTTAAGTGAAACCACCATCAGACCCACAAATATTTGATTTTTAAAATAAGCAAAGACAGTAAAACAGTAGAGAGAAATTAATTAATTAGTGACATTTATGATAAAATAGCTGGCTATCAAGTTTTTTCCCCACAGCTCTTTAAAGAAAGAAAACTGGTTTAACCACTTGGAAGTAAGAAAAATGTTGCCATAATAGCTCTGAATATAAAAACCAGGACATGTAGCCTACAGAGAGGGAAAAAAAACCCAACCTGAACCAAACCCAAACGAAATCCATAAAGATAATTCAGACAAGCCAGGTGACAATCACGAGGATGGATGTGAACTTTCTTTGCCATTGAGTGCTAGGTTTGAATGATATGAACAGAGATATTTATGCTAAACTGGACGGCCCACAGAGGTTTTCTCCAAAACACAAAACTTGCGTTTTATATTATGGGACATAGGCAAACCAGCCTATCTAGATCGGTTCGCTAATTCAATCTGATTATCAATTAGTTGCATATTAAAGGTGATTATAGTGTGATTAGACTGTCCTTGGAAAACCCGCTCTGCAAATTCCCAACTACTTTATGCAATTTCTAGCACCCAGGTCAGGATGCCACCAGCTTCCTCTGCAGTCTCGGACAATTCCAGCAGTCTGGAAAATAAATCAGCATTTGCAGCATCTCAAACCTGTGTCCACACACACCGTGGTAAAGAGGCCCATGTACACGATCAACAGATTTCTCTAGTACAGTCCGATTTTTGAACAGCTACAGAACTGATTCAATGACCAAAATGCAGATTTGGGGAGAGCAAGAGGTCTCCATTGCTGTTTCATTAAGTTGCAGTGAGAAAGAAAATGTGGCAGAGTATAAATGATTTAGTGCGACTTTTTACAGGCAAAACTGTTTACTTTTTTTTAGTTCAAAGAACTGTTTTGTTCTGTTTACAAATGTCCTTGTGTTTTACCTACAACAACTGAAAACAGTACCTCAATCTGTAAGAAAAAGACTTAGGAAAAAAAAAATCTCTTCAACTTGAAACAACTCTTTTTTCAGTTATTAAAACTGTTCAAGAACTCAAGAAATTATTCACCCAGCTTTAGTCACGGGGCCTTTGGGGAGTCCACTGAACCCACAGCCATCCCAGGCTCCCTGCTCCAGAGTGACGGTGCTGGCATCTTCCGAGTCTTCAAAGCAAAGTTCAAAATTGACTAGTCGGTGGCTTACATGAAAGGAGAATCGTACAGAGATTAAAGCCTAGCTTTTTAAAAGACTGTTGGAATTGGAAGAGAAGACATATCTTTTTTTATAGCATCAATTGAAAAAAACCACCTCACTGTTTTCTTTTTCATGAAGTAGGACAATTGACTGTTTGTTTTAAGGATACCTGACTGGTGGAGAGGCTGTTTGTTTTCCAGGTTGAGGTTTTTTTGGCTGAGGGTTACAAAAAAAGTAGATCTCATCCTTTCAGTAAATGTTGAGCAACCTGAACAAAAATAAAATCAAGTATTTCTCTTCTTACTAACACCTTCTTAAATGTAAAATGTTTTGATGGAGACTCCTCAGCCAGCTCTACCCTCAGCCCTCTTGTAATTGGTTGAGTTACCTGGGAATCAAAATCAATTCCTATTAGAGAAAAAAAGAGAGACTGCACAGTACTGCATTAGGCTGGCAATACATCCCGGTTGGTGTAACACCTCTGCTGCTACAGCGTGCTGAGACAACCCTTCCATAAGTTAACAAAAGTTTCTCGTGCACTCCCGTCCGAAGGAACTGGATCAGCTCATTGGTGACCTCCTGCTGCAATCAGCCCATCTCCTAACGGCAGGACTCGATCAAAGCGGAGACTCACCTCGTCTAATACCTGCCTCTGCCTCTGCTGGGGGTGATGCTTGGAGGAGCGCGTAGGAACAGGACATGAACAGATGGAGCCTTTTTCCTGGCCATGTCACGGCTTCTAGCAACCCACGGTTGATGCTTTGAGATAGAGGTTTGAGAACCTACACGTTATGTCAATATTGGTCGTAAAGTTATCCAGCCCTTTTACCAATCTAACTGCAAGGTCTGACTCCAGATGATAACAAATTATACAGGCTAGCCCTACACAGAGGGAAGACAAACAGCCTTTTTATTAGTTTTAAATTTACTGGCTGCTAATTTCATAGGCAACGGGACAGAGTAAAACACCAGGAGGCTTCAGTTTTTGTCATACTCTTCACAGCAATTAACTCCTCTAGCAAGTCCTTTGTACATCTCTTATCTCATTTGCTGACTCCTCTCATGGTCCATCTCTGTCTATATCTTGTCCCCTAAAGGATGAGATGATGGAGAATTCCTGCCTTTCACTGAGGTTGAAAATGTTCCAACAAAACTCCTTTTTAAATTTAATTTTCTCTTTAGGAAATGGAATTTTTCACGAAATCTGTCTGCTTTCCCCATTAAAAAACAAAAACAGAAAATCAAATTTCTTTCAAAATACCAAACTTCAGAAAGGGAAATATTTGTACCTTTCCAAACCACCAAGATATTTTGATCTTCCATTGTTTGCTGAAGTTCAAAATACCAGGGAGTCCTCTAATCTCCTTCACGACCTGCCCTGTCTCAATTACTGCTCTTTAGGATGAGGACTATTCTCTCCCACAGTGCAGCATCCACTAAAGGACAGCCACGATTTCAGTTGGGTCTACTAGACACCACTGACGTTCGGTCTTCAGAAAGGGTGGGGACAGCAGAGAAGAAATCTTTGTTTGCAGGACTCTCAGCTACAACGAGAGTGGCAATGCCCAAGATGCCAGCACTGAGGAAAGGGCCATTCTGGATCAAAGAACAACTAAAGCCATAGATGAACCCCACAGGGACTGCAAGTAGGAGCGAGACCCATGACACATCTCTTCCAGGGTCCTTGGAGAAACTATTTTGGAGAGAGGCATTAGCAGCAGGGTCAGAAGGGGATCAATCCCCATGATGGTGACTCTGAGTGAGCTCCCTGGGACATCGCTGTTCCGACTTCCCATCAGGCACTTTGATCTACAAGCCTGTAGCATTTATTTGTGTCTTTTAGAACTGCAGATATACACATTATCCAACCAGATGCTTTTTTAAGTTATTTATTTTTTGTCCATATTCTTGCAGCACCCAGGAAGCAAATTAAAACCCACCATACTGGGTGCCCTACAAATCCATGGAGAGAGACACTTCTTGCCTCTGAAGGTTTCCAGCACAAACAGACACGTGAAGGGAGGTGCAGTAACTGAGCCACAGGGTGCAGAAGGGCAGTGGCAGGCAGGGAATACAGCTGGGGCCTCCTTGGGCTATCAATTGTTTTTTTGTTAAGTGCTGAGATTCCTCAAACATTGTGTCCTACTGAGTCCCACAGCTTAATGATGCTTTTGAGTGTCTGTTGTAAACAAGATTTCTTTATCCCATTTTAAAACTTGCAGATTCCAACTACTGGCATTTCTGCTGGGTTCTTCTCTGCGTACTTCTTACTGTTAGCCCTCTCCAGCCAGGATACGTGAGACAAACCTGCCGAACCCACGGGGTAACAGATGGAGCTAACACCAGGAGCCCTAATGAGCTATACGAACTGGATTTTATTAGCAAAGTCCATTTGCTGGCTGGGGATCCCAGATACCCGAGCCAACCATTTCTGCCCATCTTTGTCCATTCCTTTCCATTTGTTTTATTAAATAAATGGCAAGACTGGCTCCTAGCCATTGCCTCCTGCCTTTGCCAGCCTGTGATCCCAGCAGCTCCTGGAGCAGGCTTGAGAACCAAGCAGCAATCGACATTTGTAGACACCTGCTCAGTGATGAATAAGTTTGGACCGGGAGAGCAGAGCACCGCCAGTAGAGGAGGTTAGCATGCCTGGGTGTAGGGTTCGGCTTGTACTTTAATGTCTATTTATTCAGTCCGAACTAATGACCCATGGATTAGCCCTCATAAACAGGTGATCCGTTCTTCCATGAAGCACTTTACTTCACCTCAGCGGTTGGGCACAGCTTAAAAAGGGCTCAAGCCACATTACAAAAATACTTAATTAATAAAAAACAAATGAATTGCCCAGCTGAGGCTGAGTAATCTGTTGGTGGGAGACATGAATGAAGTGGAGCTGAGCACAAATGTTCTCCTGGAATAAATTCATACCTGAAAAAAGAAGTAAAGAGAAAATAAGGGAGAAGGATCCTTGTGGGGGTATGCAGGCGGATGTGAAAGGGACCATGGCCTCTGCATTTGCCCAGCCTGGAAGCCAGGGCAGAGTCAATCGCTGACCTCCCACACCAAAACGTTTAGGCAGAACCAACTAAATGGCTGCAGGAGGAAGGGGGAAAAAAATCCTGGCCTGTGCAGACACACCTGGGTGAGCAACGCTCATAAGGGGACATCCTGATAACAAGCCACGTGAGCTGCCCACTCCTCTGTGGCATTCACAGCACGGCAGCCGAAGAACACGGGGTCTCAGCCAGGCCTGGTATTGGCAACTGTCCTGATATTTCTGCACAGGCAATTTTCAGAGGCAGCAGCTCTCAAAGTCAAGACTCTTGGGTAAAGCAGCGCTGGGATCTTTGTGCTGGAGAGATACATCCCGGGAGCTCTACCGAGACGATGCAATTGCAACGCTTCTTTGAGGACTCACATTTCTGTATCCTGTCCGTTTTGAGGGAAGAAAGATTCACAGCATTTTCTATTGACATTTTCAAGAGTGCAGTCTGTCCCCAGGGAAAACCAAGGACTAAACAGTTCCAGTTCATTAGCCACAAGGATGGGAACAACAGAAGGGTGACACTAAGGCAACCATCTGCTGCGTGTACTGTGGGTCTGCAGAGTGCCCAAGGGAGCCCCGGGGCTCTGCTTTCAGAGCTCCTCCGCCACAGTTCCCTGCAGAAAGGGACAGCTTGGCCTCCCCTTTGCCAGGGCTGGAGGGTCCAGCCAAGGCTGGGGACTCACAGGGGTCCAGCCAAGCTCCCCCAGAGCAGGAATGCTGTCTCTGACCTGCTGCAGGCCCCGGCAATGGATAGACCTGGCTGCTGCCTGCACCTGCACCCTTCGGAAATGATGGTCACGGTTCTGAATTGGATGGACCCTTTTTTTTGTGAGGACAGGTTAATCTTCTGTGCTGGAGTCCTGATTGATTTTGATCTTGCAGTATCCGTCAGGATGGGCTTCTCTAAAAGCACTGCAGTTATTCCTGTATTAGGAGGAGTGTGAGATAACAAGGCTGAAGCTGAGAGCAGGGGTGTCTGTACTAGGCGTTTGCTGGGGGGTAATCAGAAAACACGTGGAAAGATCTGTTTATTCAAATACCTGTTATTTTTATCTTGGCTTTCTAACCAAACAAGGCTTATGTGATGATTCTGTGTGTGCAGGTATGTGTGGGTGAATCCACCGGTCACTATCCATCAAATCAGGCAGGGGACGTAGGGCTCAAAGACAGCGCGGTTCCTACGGGCGCCTGGAGTAGAGGTGAGAAGGAAGAGGGGTGAGATCCTATGTGTGCCCTGTGTTCAGCCCAGGAGAAAGAAGGGATCAGACCTGCCTCACTCAGAAGATAAAGAGGATCTTATATGGAAGGGCAACTGCAATAAGATTGAAATATTTTGGGTCTTTTAAAATAAACTAATTATTTCATATTCTGGAGAGTTTTTTCTCCTGTTGATTTTACCTATCTGAATAATAATAGAATGAGGTTGGGCTTCCCCTTCCTTCTTTCCTTTCTTTTCCTTAAATAAATAATTTCCCCCAACAAACACACTATCTCAAATGCCAAAATATCCCCAAACTTTGGCAAAGGGACAGAAACTCAAGAAACAAAATAAATTTCTGCAGCAGTGACACATTTTCCAAGCAACGACCAAGCTGCAAAGCTTCATTTTTCTATGGCTGGTCTTAATTATGAAAACAAAAGTCAAAACCCTGACATACATGACAGAAGAAAAGAGTGTGAAAATCTTCAAGTAACAATAAAAATAATAAGCTCTATTTGAAGACAACAGCAGTGCAAATTGCAAAATGTTTCAGAGATTTTTTTTAAAAGGAAAGCCTTCAGTTACATGCCGATTATTTATTTTTTCCTCATAGCTACAGAATCAAATCAGCTCAGCTCACAGAAGATACCACGACGCGATGTCAGATGTCTGAAGCTTCGCCCTGACGGCTCTTCCAAGTACACCCCTTCTCCCCATGATCTCTACTAGCCACAGAAAGACGGAGTGCTAGCAAATCTTTGCTATAGGGTCTTTTGGCCAACTGTCTTTCCAGCCCTGGAATAAGGAAGGCTGTGGCTGTAGGACTCTGTCCTTTGCTCCCCATGGTCTAGAGGGGCAGAAGCGTCCTTTATAAGGCCCAGACACTGGCAGGGCTGGCTCTAATTATGGGATGTTAGTAAAGGCAGCAGGCCAAGGTGGAAAAAGCAGTCATGGCTCTCCTTTTCACTTTGCTTGTGCCACAGGTCTGGTAACACCAGAGGAAGGATCCAGGTTTGCAGAGTTTTCCTGCCGGAGGAGCAGGGACCCCCAGCAGACCAGCTGCTCCCCGTCTCCCAGGCAGGAGTGAGTCCTGCACACCAGGGTCTCCCCAGCTGCTCTTCATCCCAGCTACCATCCCCAGGTATCGTCCTTGCTCCTGCACTCCTCAGAAAGCTGGAGACCGCTCTGGACATTGCTATCATTGCAATCACAACAGCAATGATGGAAGTTTAGCCCACAGGAATCAGCCTTGCCAGCTTCAAATACCAGCAACCTCAAATAGCCAGCCACGCTTCTCCCAAGGAACCCAGCACTTCCTTCTCTTTACAGATGCTCACCCAAAAACCCATGCCTGTAAAACAGCTTCAGTGCATCAACTGCTTGAAACTGGCTCAGCTGAAGGGAACTCACTTCCAGAAGATAACTGAGTATGGCTGCCTGCCCAGTTTCAACAAAAGATGGATTTTGTAAAGCCAACTAAAACTATGCCATCCATTAGGAGAACTACAAAGCAGAACATTTTAAAGTTAATTGGTTTTGCAATTAAAAGATACACAGAACATGTGATGCAATTAATTTTACATAAACTTGGTCAGGAATTACACGTAAAAGCACTTGGTTACTTCTTTAAATGAAGCATATGTTTGTTTCCAACACAACCAGCTTATTTGCATACCAAAATGGGAGGCACTGAAACACTCGCACACAACTGCAGCCAGAATAACTCTGCACTGTTGTATTTTTTCAAAGGCCACGCTGTTCTGGAGATGATTCGATCTGAAGCATGAAGGCCAGTTTGAAAAGCCAGCAGAACTACGTGTGGAGACGGAGCTATTTCCTGACCCTTTGCATTGGGAAGTATAAATCAGCAAGGTTTAATTGTTAATCCAGCGGCGTATGGTTTTCAGTTGATAAATATGTGCAGTTGTTTAGTATGGAACAGCCAACTGGCTTTTGCAGAAGTTCAGCTGCTGAAAAAGCTCCGGGTCTGAATTTTCAATGTACAAGCTGGTTCTTACCAAGATACCAGTAAGTGGGATTTCTGGCTAAGGTATCCTTGCGTAGACACATCAAGAAATCTTTTGCATGTTGGATAACTGGATGGATCTGGAAAATTCTTGTCTGCAAGCTTCCTACTAAATACCCTGTCTGGTCCTGGGTTCAGGGCAGTGGAACCAGGACACAGATCTGACTCCCCACCCTACTGCAAACCTGTTGCAAGGCCTATTTTAGTCACTGTGCTTCTGTCATAACCCATACTCAGAAAATGCGGTCTCTGGGGTAGGCAGGGTCTTTTGGTGTTTGCACAGCACTATACACCATTTGGATCTCATTTTGACTGCAGTTTTTCATAAAGAAAAAAGCCATTGAAGTCAGGACTGGTAAGGTTTTAGCAGGGCAGCTCTCTAACTGCATTAGAGCTTCCTGGTCCAAAGAGCACAGGCTTGGACTGGTGGTGAGAGAAAGCTCCCTTAAACCAGCCTCAGCAGGCTACAAATCCCACCTGCCGAGGCAGCAGGCGATGACACCAGCCTCTTCTATAAAGGACCTGGGGCTGTTTTTTAAACCAACCCTGCACTGCCTTCCCCCAGCTCAGGGTCTGGCCCAGCAGGGTTACAGCTGGTGTTATATTAGTACCTGTAAGAGGAAAATTAGACCCCAGGGACCCACTTAACAATACTTTGCAAGACCTCCAGCCCTAGGAATGGGTGGGAAAGGCTCCCTGAGATGGTGCTGTGTGTACCTGTGAGCGAGAGGTATGAGCAGAGGTAACCATACCGCTCAAACAGCCCCGCAAGTGCGCTAAATTTGGCATTTCAGCTTTGCAGAGGTTGTATAAACATTTCCTTTCACGTTGATTAGAGCCCAGCAGTTACCGGACAGGCTGGCAATGGCAACGCATACCCAGGCTGGTGGTAACAGCTCATTAATCAGTCAATCAAAGAGAAAAACTCAATTCTGTAGGGCTCTGAAACTAATTTTTAAATTCCTGCAGCTATTTATGTCTTCATCTTTCATTCACTCCTGCAACAGCAGAATTAGGCCCAATATTATGGCTAATGTGTGGACAAAGTGGGTTTTTTTGCAAATTCATACCAGTGCCAGAATCTGTCTTCCATAAAGAGAGAATTTCAGGGAGTGCTTTCAGGTCTATAGGGGAGTAATTAGAAGGGGAACATTAGCGCATCAACATTTTTCATGCTGTATCTCTGTGTGAAGTGCTAGAGAATGCAAACGTGGGAAAATTTCTCTCTTATTTAAAGGATGTTAAATAGGAACAAAGCCAGATAAATTATTTTTGGGAAATAGAAATTATGGAAGTTTCAGAGGAATCCAGATTATTCACACATATGGCTCAAAAATCAGGAAAAATTTAGGCAGGAAAATCTCTGGTGGCAGGTGAATTTCTGATCGGTTAAAATGTTCTGCTTCAACCTTAACACAAGAAAACATGTTGTCTTTTAGAAACACACCTAACATCACCTAAAATGTTCCAAAAGGGTTAAAATTGAACCAGCATACTTCATTTTGCACTGAAATACACCTTCTGGGTTTCATTTGGCTTTCAAAAAAAAGGTGTGTGGTTTGTTGGGGGGGTTTTTTTGTTTGGTTTGGGGTTGTTTTTTTTTTTTACTAATTCACATTGAAAAGTATTATTTCTATGGAGGCTGCTTTCAAAATTTGTTCCTACATGTGGAAGGAACGAGGATGAGCCCAGGAGGCAGAGAGCACATGGCCTGGAGCGGGTGAGAGGGCAATAGATGTTTGGGCGATTGGTTGTAATCAGAGCATCTCGCCAGAGGCAGGGAGGCAGCGGAAACCTTCAGATTGCCAGGATTATAACACTATCATCAGACTGCCGGAAAGCACTAAAATGCCCTCGGAGAGAGTATTCATTTCACAAAAGCTACCTATCATCTTCCAAATAGGCCGGTCTCACATCAGCCTCATTAAGGAGGAATCTGCATAAATTAACTGCAGCTCCCTGTGACATTAAGCTCAAGTTTTCGCAGACTGGCTTGTGAGGCATTGAAGCCAGCAGCAAGCAGTACCTTATTTTTTTCACTCCCTCCAAGATGTTTTTATCTCCCGGGAAGGTTTCAACACCAGCTGACAGGGAGACTTTTCTCTCTTTTGTATTTGTGCCATCCGTCTATCACCTGTCCTTCGAGGCGATGCAAATTCACTCCTTCTCACCCCGCTGATGGCTCTTTCATTCCGAGTAGATCTGATTAGGTAAAGACGAAAAGTCAGAGAAAAATAGCCACAAGAAATGACGGAGCTTGGATAGCACCTGGGGCCAAAAGCAAGGCTGGTGGAAGGGTCCGACGCTTGCAAGAGATGTAATTGCAGTAGTTTAGGAAATTGCAACACGCTGAGCTGCTCTGCTGATGCTTCTTGCAGGGACGGGCCAATTTCTTAAAATATTCTGCCATGACCACCCGCAATCCCTGACCACGCATGAAGATGGGACTGACTGCGTATCTCTTCTTGTCACCCGTGTCCCACGAGTGGCTATGTTTTGAATACGAGCAGTAGGTATGTTTTATCAAATATAAAATTTCCAGTTTCCAAGCTAGAGAATATTACAGCAGGTTCTCCCAGAGCCTGATTTTATACATAGTAAATCTATTCAGAATCCAATATACTTAGCAGAATGGTGGGCTGCAGCCTTCAGGAAAGAAGTGAAAGGTAAAAATTAAGATAGAAAAGGGTTTTCTTTTTTCTTTTCCCCAGCACGAGTAACTAAGCACTGGAACAATTCACCAGAAATGCACTAGATTTTCCATCACTTACAGCTGTTAAGTCAGGGCACAGTAACACACGTTCAAGTCTTTATGAATTAACACATCATTTTGGACTGATTGTCTTTCCCCACCCCACCTCAGAGCTGTAGCAAAAGTAAAGGCAGCGTTGGTTGAAAGCAATACTCGGTTTCCTCACTTTTGAAGGATTATTAAAGAGGGGAAAAAAGAAAGGAAATATGAGAACAAGATGAACTGATAATGTTTCATTTTAAAATATCAGAAAAACTCAATTTTTTATGGAGAAAGAGATAGTTTTAAATGAAGAGTTTAAACAAAACTAACACACTTTCACAAAACATGATGTTCCAAATGTGCGTTACAACTCCTTTCTCCCCTCCTGCCATGAAAAGTGGACATGAAAACATCAGAAGTAAATAAAACCGTATATTTTTAAAGATACTAATCACTCAGAGGCGCTAGGGCGTGATGCAGAAATGACTGGGTGAGGCTCCTGGGACCGTGTTGTGCAGAAGGACATCCCATGGGTCACAAATCCCCCGCCTTACAAGTGCTCGGAGGGTGCACAGAAGGATCTCACATGTGTGCACGAGGCTCAAGGACATGAAATCAAGTCTACAGTAAAGCAACCTTCTCCCAGGTCCCCAGGAATTGTTCCTACCTAATACTGCAGCCCCAATTTGAAGGTGACACCAGAATTGATCTGAACAGCAAGAACCAAACGCCTCTTCTCCAGCCAACTCCCTCTTCAGTTTCTCATTCATAGGTTTCCAAACAGCGCAGCAAACAGCCTCAGGATCCCAGATGCTTTCTGAAACCTTAGGGTGCCTATCTTACATGATGAGTCCTGCTCTTAGCTGACCTTTGTTTAGCACCTGGTCTTAGGAAGGGGCAATGCTGACCACAGACCTTTCCTAAAAAGCCTGGAAAATATGGCATCAAATTGTCTAACGTTATTTCTAGCTAGCAATGTGCCTTTCCTGCATACCACAGCCCTTGCAAGGAGGGACATCACTTTAAATAGCAAAGATAGACACCTTCTGAAGCACCTATTGAATTGGAAATAAGGCAGAGTGCTTACAGGCTTTCACATGCAGGACAAACAAAGTAAAGCTGGTCATCTGATTTGGGAGGGGAGCAGGCAAAGCAGGACTATGCAGGCTGGGCTTTGCACTCCTCCCAGGATCATGGTACACTTTCTGCTTCCATTAAGTTGCAGCTGACTTTGGCCTCTAGGCCAACATAAAAACTCACACCCAGGGCACCAGGTGATGTCCAGGACATAGCTGGAGGTTATCGTGGTCCAATACATCCATCTGAATGGGCTGTTCCAGGCATTCTCCTACAACAGATGCCAGCACACCTGGCTGCGGCTGTGTGCCCGGGCTTGTGCTGTCCTCACCCTGCCGATGCTTGCTGTTGACTTGCTCCAATGGCTTGGACAGGCACATGCCGGGGAATTAATAAAGAACAGCATGTCTGTGTGCCACACAGAGAAGAGAGGCAGCAGAGTGAAACAAAACCCAAGCGCTTCATTCCCAAATTCTTAAGCTCGAGACTCAGTTCCTCCAGACTCAGCGCAGGTTCCAGCGCGCTCCTTTCTGTAGCTGTTGGCTTCCTCAACAGACAGCTTTCATGCCTCCTAATATTTTCCGCAGTGTATCCCCAACACACTGGTGTTTGCATCGCCATGCCACAGCCCTTCCCACCCATAGGGGTGGGAGCACTGTGGAGCAATTCAAAGCAGTGCTTTTTTTCCTTCAAATAACTGATTGCTTCATAATTAGCTCTTTTGTTCCGGATACACAAACTCAGCTAGTTAATTACAGGCCACCTTGCCAGTGGTTTTTCAATTCTCTCTGGGTCTTGTTGCTGGGAGGCACATTAAGTAGCAGGGAGGAAAGGAAAGCTAGAAAGCTGCTAAGAACAAAATTTTTAAAAATCCTCCTGAGTTGTCTGTGAGAGCTTTTATTTTACAAGTAGCCACAACAATTGGTGCTTCCATTATGCCTCGCAGATTTGTCGGTCTGTAGGCATAAAGATCAGGAATGCTGCAATCCGAATGACTCTTTTCATGAGCTTTGCACACATAACAAAGATAGAATTTCAGAAAAAAAAATCAGACCAAGCAACGCTATCCAGCTGTGGCCTATGAAAGTGCTCTTAGTTATTGACCTGTGCTGTATTTATCTCTCAGAGCTAGTGGGCCGTTTTTCATTTCTTTTTTTGCCTTTCCCTCCAACGAAATGGAAGAAAAGATTTTTTTTTTTTTAAATTCCTTAGATGGCTCTGCTTTCAGTGGGGTGTCAAGAAAAGCTTCAAAGAGCAGATGATGCAAAAATACATCATTGCAAGGAAGCAAGGTAGTAGGGAGGGGAGATGAATCTAAAGGTTTTAAAACCACCCTGCCCTCTTCCCCACCTTCCTTAGCATGATGTGCCAAGGGTGTTAGCCTCTGCGTGCAGAGCCTCCTGCTCCCTTCCTTCTGTCCAGGAGAGCTGGGAAGAATCTCTGCTAAAGCCATTGGGACATCTCACTCTGCCCAGCCATCCTCTGCAGACTGAAGCAAGTCCCTGTAAGCCAGGGAAAACTCTCCAAAGCAAAGAGAGCAGAGTTATGCATCCATGGACCTCAGCCTTTAAAGAGTTTGCTGACTTGTAGATGCTCCAGGCTGTGACAGAGCTACGGAGCAGACACAAAGGGTAAGGACCACGGTAAAGGCATCAAGAGGTAATAAGTGCCAGAGTACAAGAGCTCATTGCATCTCTGGGGAATTTGGGGTGAAAAGTGGACTTTCTGTTATCCAGAGAGGAGGTGCCGCCCATAGACAAGAAGATCTGCGGGTGCAAACAGGACTGTGCCACCAGCCATAACCCAGGGCTGGTGCCAGGGCACAGAGGGTCCTTCAGCACAGGGATCTCCGTTGCTCTCAGCCTAGCCCAGCCACATGCAGCATCCAGAGCCAAAGAAACTTCTCCCACGCTTTTACTGGAGACAAGCCAGGTTGCAAAGCTTCTACCCTAACCAAACTCTTCTTAGACCAGAGGTTGTCTTGATTAGAGACAGCTGAGTTTTTCCCTAAAATTTCAATTAGACTCCTGCCTGAAAATCTGTTTGCATGTTTTGGGAGAATTGGGGTTATTTTCTCAGAAAAAATTCAGAGTGTTTGCTGAGAGAAATCACTTTTCTCTGATTTTTTTTTAAATAGGAAAAAAGTTATTCTTTCACCTGAATTTTTACAGTTTTATAATTTAGGGCAAGACCCCAAATTTAAAGGCACTCATTCCTTTTTTTTTTTTTTTTTTAAAACTGAAAATAAAAACTCTTTTCAGAGAAAATCTGGTTTTCTTTTTTCACAGAGAGAAAACACATTTTCCACTGAAAAGTGTTTTGGGTAGAAAGTTATTGCTTTGTACAAATGCCAGTGTCTCCAGATTCAGCGGGAAGCACACCTCACAGTGACAGCATCTCCTCAATTGGTTCAGAAACGTCCTTGGTTCAAAATGAAAGCTCGATACTTCTTCACGGGGAAAAAAAAGTCTCAAAGAAAAAAACCAAAGCCATCCACAGCCAAGGGCACCAGCTGATAAAGGTTTCATCACAGCTCTGCTGAAAACTTCTTTACTTCCAGGTCGCAGAACAAGGGGTCTCCAAGCGATACTGCTTTAACATAACCAAGAGCCAACTGTATACATATATGGCCACTAGAAAATGAAATTATTAAAGATTTATGCATTCAGAAAAGTGCTGTACTAAGACAAAATGAACTTTTAGGAGGGTGGCAAAACTACTTACATGCACCTGATTTTAAATGAAGTTCTTAATGAAGAATTCTCGCCTTTGGTTGTATTCTAGCTCCAAGCAGTTTTCGCTTTCTCCTTCTCCCCCTCCTCCTCCCTCCCCTTTCTCTCTTCCTCCCCTCCCCCTTTAATTTAAGAGACCTCCTTTGAAGGAATATAAAACTGTCACTTGTCCTTCATCTAAATTCACAAGACAGAAAAAAATTAATTCTTTTGTCATTGTCTCTTTGACTCAATCTTTAATTTTCCTTCAACGACAAGGCAGCCCGATAAGACTTCTTGCCTCTGTTGTTCTTGAAGAGGAACTTTCCTTTCTTCTGCTTCAGGTGAAAGAGGGAATTCTTGACAGGTGAAGTCTTGTTTCTTTTAAAGTCTCCTGGGCTTCTGCCATGGGCTCCAACAGAGGCAGGCTGCGTGATGAGCGCTTGGGTCACCAAATCGCCTGGCGTTGGGCTGTTCTCCTTCCTGCCAACTTCAGCAGTTGGAGCACAAATGCCTGGGTATTTGAATAGCTCACATGCAGTTGCTGAGGTTTGAAAGCTTCAGCTCCTGGAGCAATACAGTTATGTGAGAAGTTACTTTTTCATCTTTAAAAAAAAAGCATACTATAGCCCAAAGTGCACAGAGACTAGCACAACCACACTACTGCAGTATTTTCGTGTCTCAACATTTCCAGGTATAGGAGGATTAAACAGTCAGTGAAAAAATAGGCTTAATTACAAAACCCGATACTTTCAACATGAAAAAAACAACCAAAAACATCCTAAGCCTAGCTGAGAAAGAGAACAATCCGCTCCTTCCTTATCCAGGCAATGCTGTAACTGATTAGAATTAAATACATGTAGGGGGAGAAATTTCACAAGTGTTCACTCGCTTTTGAAAGCGGTTTTCTTTTTTTTTGGCTCCTTCCTGCTTTTTCACCACAAATATTCATACAATCCGAGTAGAGGAAATCAAATACCTCAAAACAAGTTTAATTCAAGTAGCCAAAGCCTTACTAAAACCACATCTTTTGTCAGTTTTAGAAAAGGGTGCCGTGGCTGTTAACTCAGTCTTAATTTAAAGAGGCCCAGTACTTGTGATTGCAAATCACATGTTCAGTCCTGGTATTTGCAGTCAGCACAAGGCACAGACCCGTAATTCTTGACAGAAGAAGGTCAGATAGTCCAATACACATACGAATTTCACAATCTGTTTGCAGACCTTCAGCGAACAGAGAAGATGGATTAATTAATCAAGGGCAAAAATCAAAAGAAACACTTTTTTCTGTGAAGATTTGCTCTCTACTTTGTACCTTACCCTGCCAGCAGTTGAGACAAGGCTCCTGTTGAGTAAGGGGAAGTCTAGGGTTGAGTGGAATTTCTAGCCCCCAAATTTAAATTCAGTGCCTCAGTTCCTGAGATCAGCTAAACCACAGGCATATCTACCAGGCTGCTGCTTGAGACACCAGCCTTTATTATGGAGTGAGTTCCTTTTTATGGGCTACTTTTCCCAAGAACATGAATGCTACCTGAATGTGGCTTTCTGCAGTTTTGAAAATGTAAACTTATTCTGTATTTCCAGTGTCGTGCGCTCCTCTTATCTGCATGTTACAGTTATCGGAATAAATACTAGAAGACAAGTCCTCGGAGAGATCCTGTATGTACATGAGCTAAGTACTCCAGCCAGTAGCTAATCCAGGCAAGGAATTTCAAACCATGGATTATTCTTGTATTAATTGCAAGAGATAACTGGGGCCTAGTAAGCACAGAGAGGGGTGGGAAGCTGCTCCTCCCAAGAGTCAGGGAGGACGAATGAGGGACTTTCTCCCGTGAAGATTCAAGCCGCAGACCTAAGAACAGCCTTTCTCAGTTCAAGAGAAGAAAGTGACCTTCAGCATCACAGCTTGAAGCAAAGGCGAGCAAAGAGATTTTACACAGCATTTGTATGGGATTTAGCCACCTGAGTCTGAAGTGGCAACTCTGAAACTCCCTTGAACTTCAGTACAAGTTGTACTTTGAGAAGTTTTGCTCTTTACTAACCTGGTTCTTACTTTCACATTGCGCAGCTTCCAGAAAGACACCTATCCAGCTGCCTGCATTGGAAAAAGTCGCTTTACACGCTTGAAGCTCCCAACATTTTGGCTCTGCATCGTTGAACCAGCCCCTCTCTGAATCACTGCCGAGGGCTGCATCGAGCAGTTTCTGCCTTCAAAATACAAGTCCCTGCCATATGACCTAAAATAGTCCCTCCCTTCAGTGGGAGCAGCAGTGATGTCCTTCTCGCTGTACAGACAAGCTTTACAAGACGGTCCCTAAGCAGGATCCATCAGTGGTACTCCATCATTACAGTCCTGCATCCGCCCAGACTGCACGAAGAAAAGCTGAAAAGCACCTCAAGTCTCGACGAGTTGGATGTTGCATTGATTTATGCGGGACCGGAGCATCCATCACCGACACGTGTCTCACCTCTGGCTCAGCGTGTGCACTCACTGCTGCTGGTGGGCATGGTGTGCAGCACCACCTGTACCCTGCCTGTGCTGCAGTAAGGGCAAGGGACTCTATCACCTTTTCCATGAGTTTGGCCCTATATATCTATATATGTGCTTACCTATGCCTTTGCATTTGTCACCATGGGCTTCTATAGCCCTGGCTTGCTCTGCTGGAGACTTAGTCCTGGCAGCGTGTTTGACCCTGTAGACAGTCTGGTTGAATTACAGTTGCTGGCTTCCTGAACCATCTTAAATAACATGAAAAGTTGGCAAACTCCAAAGCTGTCAGGTTTAGTCCTATCAGTCAGTTCTACTTTCTAACTACTCTGCTGCAGAGAAAGGACTGGGAGCGCTTTATGCAGAATGAGCATTCTCTTTACATTTAATCAGCCCATTATATTAATTAAATATGAATTGATTGTAAAGGACATTAATTGAGATTTAAGAGAGATACATTTAGGCGCCCATGTAATTAACTCAAAATAACAGAGGCAATAAACGTGGAAGCTTATTAATACAATAACCTTGCAAGGATCGTTTGGAGTATTTCCTCCCCACACCCACACAACTGCCTAGCACTGGCTATCACAAGTTACATATCTTCTGAAAGTATGTTAATTGATAATACGCATTTTCAATTAGCTGGTCTCTCACTTCCTGGCTCTGACAGCGGTTCTACCTTTGAGTGGCTCTACCTTTTTCCTCTTTGGTATCCCATATCATTCAGCTCTTTGAATCTCCTGCTGCTCCCTGCTTCCATGTTAGCTCAGCTCTTTTGATCGGCATAATTTGTGAGAGTTCAACTGCCGAGCTCTTTCATAAATGCAACAGAGGAGAACATCGGGTTGGGAACAGGTAGAAATGAGTTTGATTATCAGATCCAGACCTGGTGTTCAAACAAATAATTTCTTTTTCTCTACCTTTCTGTAGACAATAAATTATTCGGGGCATTCTAGGCTGTACCAAGTTTTTTTGGTTTGCCAAATAGCCCCCAAATGGGCAGAACCGGGGAAGGGAAGTCTGCATGCAACAGGAAACATGCACACATAGCACTCAGAGGCTTCTTTCTGAAGCCAAAGACCTTTTTTTTGTTTGTTTGTTTTTAATCAGTATCTTTTTCCAGCATGAAAGTCCCCCTTTGAAATGAATTGTGCTTGTGGCCCGTTGGGGCTAATTACCAGACACTCATCTGGATGTTATCTTTTACAGAGGCTGAAAAAGGAAAAAAATGCTAAGTCAAGTCAGTGTATTAACACTCCTAAATACATACGTCATTTATCTACCAGAGAGATGAGAGTTTGAAGTCTTGTTAATGAATACTAGCCATTCTGCCTTACTATTACGGAGTACTGCTTTCATCAGAGTCAGATGAAATTATTGCTCATCGGAAAAATAGGTTTCCCATCCCAAAATAGTTCTAAGGATTTCCAAGATACTCTTACTTTGAAGAGAGAAAAAAAGCTAAAAATCTATACATTTTTATGACTTTATCCTCCAGAATCACAGTGTTTAAATTGGCTCACAGAGAACATAAGAGCATTCCCTAAATATATAATTTTAGTATTTGTTAATGTACATGAACACTTCCAAAAGTAAATTGTATTAAAATAAGAAATATTAAAGTATCCACGCTTTCAGTCCTGCACACAAAGGAAACACTTTGATTTCAAGTAAGTAACCCTGCCAGTGGTCTCTGGGTTTTGTTTTTTTGTTAAAAAGACAGAATATTTCATGTGCTTAATCAACTGTAATTATGTTTTGCTACTGCTTCAGAACTAGTGAAATGATGTACACATAAAAAAAATACCAAGAGCAAACTGAAGAAGAGGTATCTTAACCCAGGTATGTTTCTTTTATCATGTTGGTAAGCTCTTGTGACTCCAACAGATACCTTCGCAGGGAGAGGCTGCAGCCAGGTTTTCTGTCACCGGGCACTGGCAGCACGTGCTTGTGTGCCCAGGACCTGAAGTCCCCAGGTAGTGGGATGGGATAGTGATGCTGCTCTTTGCAAGTACTCTGGCTGGCCCAAATTGAGTGGATATCCATGTCCATCCCCTTCAGTGGTACAGTCAAGCCTTAACCACGGGGAAGATGTGTATCCTGGAGCCCCAAGCCCTGGCCCAGGTTTGTTACACAGCATGGGTGAAACCTCAGTTTCCTTTGGTATGCATGAGACAGAGGTATGGCAGAGCCTTTCTAGTTGCTCTGCAAAACTTGTGGGACCAATGCAAAGCTCACATGCACCTCCAACACCGCAGGCACATTCAGGAGTCACCCTACGCCATCCTGAGGTCTTGCTGTGGACACAGCACTGGAGCCTGTGGCACAGCCTGAACATGGACAAGGAGAGGGGAAGGAGGTGAGGCAGCACACCCACAAGCAGTGCAGCTGGGGAGGACTGGCTCACAGTGTGCTCTTCTACAACTCCAGCTGTTTGGAAGCATGTGCCTATTCACAAAAGATGTCTGCAAATGCAATTATTACGTCTCATCTTACAGATGGAGCACAGGCAGACTGAGGCTATAGCTGTGCACGATCCAGGCCAGCACAAGCCAACACTGCTGCCAAACCCTGGTATGCATTCCCAGCCCTGCTACACTTCTCAGTTTAGCAAAGTTAGTGCCAGGACGAGAAGACATTTTTCCTCACCCTCCGATTCCTTCTTGCAGTACAGTTTCTTTGAAGCCCATTGGTATGAGTCAACTTTGCAAGGATTTATGCATTTGAACTAACATAGCTGAAAAACAACTAAAGAACAACAACAACAAAAAAATCAAACAAAAAACTGCAGACCCACTGAGATATGACTTCTTTTCTCCCTGAAGCCTTTATTGCCTTACACTGAGTTTCGTTAAAAGAAATAATCAAGACTATGTGATGAAAGTCAAAGCAAAATGTTGACATTTCCAAAAGCCTTTCGCTTACCTTTTTAAGCATCAACAGTAGCATTTAGTCCAATTTCACTGATACTCTTGGTTCCTCCAAAAATCTAAGTTTGAGGTAAACTTACCATTTGCTGGGGTTTGCGGGAGGAAGATTCTGTCCTGCTGCCTCACTGGGATGACAAGTATGCTGCTGTTCCTACAGACGGTCGCTTTTTCCTGCATCCTGCCTGCACAGCATAAGTAGCCTCTTGTTAACTCCATAGAGTTGGAAGACCTGCCTTTGGAAGCACAACATCCTCTCAACTTGTTTTTATGTTGGTTTTATCATGTTGTACTTTGCCTTGAGCTCCCGACTCTGCCATTTGCTCTCCAAAGCGGGCACGTCTTCCACCCAGGAGCAATTAGCCAGGCAGGTGCAGGCCACAGGAATCCAATAGCTGCAGCTCAACGTCTGGCACCAGCCTCAAGCCCGGGCAGTCTCAGGTATTGTTCACCTGGCTCTGGCAGGCTCCAGTCAGCCAAGTGTCATTCTGGGCCAGGAACAGCAGATCACGGTGGACCAAGCATCTCTCCCTATGCTCTGAAAAAGCACACAGCTCATCGCCCCGGCCAGCCTTAGGTAGAGGCATTCACCATTTGTCATCAAGTGCCGCAATCCTTGCAATGAAGATGCTAACAGTTCCTCTTTCGATTTGCAGTGGTATGCTCTTTTCGTCCCGCTCCTTCCATGTATCTGGCACCAATGCTCCTTGGCATAGAAGGCTCATTTTTTTTTCTTCATGGGAAGTGTTGGCCTGACACCCATTCCATCTGGCCTGACTTACTAGGGAAGATGCACCTGTCTTGCTCCCCTGAATCATAGGAAGTCTTTGGCTGGTCCAGGAACTCGTTAATCCAGCTGGAATGAGAAATGCCAGTATCAGCTCAGTGCACTGGTTCAAAGACTAGGAAAGCTGGGGAGTGCTTTGGGTGGTATTATAAGACACAAATTCATAGCCATTTTGATTTCCATCCAATTTAATGCATTTTGGGCTGGCTTCCTCCTTTGATACGAGAAGAGTTAGGACTGTGCTGAATTTGGATGACAAAATAATGCTTTAGAAAAATGAACCCATACTTAGAAAAAGCTATTAAGGGTTTGATAGTTCAATGGATAAAAAAAAAATCCAATTCCACAGCAGGTGATGACAAGATCCTTATTATTGATTGTTAATGATGGCATACATTCTATCACTGTCTCCCAAAAGCTGTCAGACCTATTGAGCTCAGCCACACCATTGTTTCAACAAAAGCACAGCCCCTACCCAGTTGCTCAGACTGTTAGTCCTGGGACAAAAGCATCAAAGAACCAGCTCCTCTCAGACAAGCTGGGTATTTCCAATGAGAGCAGCAATGCCTGCTATTTTTCTAAACTGGGCGAAATCTCTACTGTACAGGGCAGCTACCTACTTGCTTAACTTTAAAATCTTTAGTCTTAAATTAAAATCAGTAAGATAATTTTGGTTTTTTTTCCCCGAGCATCGTCTTGACAGCTGTTTCCCCCACAGACAGAAGCTTCTCCTTAGGTAGAAGACACAAACTAGAGAAGACGCCCTTCAGCAAGTGGAGCCACATTAGTACGAGACAGTTCTTGTTTTTGAACACTGCTGCAGGTTCATGTAAACTTTCTCCCCTGCCCCGCACTCCCCCTTCCCAATAAGCTTTACTTATTCTACTCATTCATAGAAAATGAAACTCCTTAAAAAAAAAAAAAGGCCAGTGAGTAGCACTTATACCAGAACAGCTCAAATTTATTGGGATTTGAACACAATCCAGGGTAAAGTGAGCTATTAGGTTCTGTGGAAGGTGCTTCTGCTCCGAAGCACCCAGAGCTCTCTCCAATCTGGGGAGGTTTCTTGATGAAAATGGTACAGCAATGCGAAGGAGCACTCTTTTAAAACATTTGGTGTTAGAAGTTTAGCAGATTTGTTGGAAAATGCCTGACAACTCTACTATAGCACAGTCCAGTGAAGCCGTACATATTTTTTCCAAGACGATGGTGCAAAAAGAATGAGAAGGCCTCGTTCTCTCTCATGCAGCCTTTTCTGAGTGAGCTGGAGAGAAGCAGGGGGTGGGGGGGGAAATCAGTCAAATCTCTCTTAAGAAATGGTTTGAAATTGGTGACTTGGATTTCCAGATTTATTTCTTACTCTGCTCAACTGCATCCGGATTTGCTGGATTTGCATATCAGGGGAGATTATTTTTTCTGCTTTCAGCCTTGGAAGAGCAGGCAGGTGTGGAGTAATCAACCACCATTGAGCTTTAAACGCTAAGGAAGCTACTGCTGTGGGCCGTGCAGCATGAGCAGCCGTTCACTGGCTCCCTCATCTTCCTTGTCATCTATTTATATTTATATATAAAGCCCTGCTACTGCATTAAGGGCTTACTTGTCCAACCTTGCAGCTGGGCAAGAGTGGTCCTTTTCAAACAGTTTGTAGGTCTGATACTCTCAGAAATTATTTCAGACCCTTGTCTTGACCTTATTACTCCCCTGGTCTGCAAGTCCAAGCTTAGAAGCCTTCAAGATTTACGAGGAAGTGTTAATTATAGCAGGTTTAAAAATAACTGGGTATAGCATGATATTGTATATACAACAATAGCACATGAGGTTTTTGTCTTTCTCTTCTCCCGTGAGAGTCAACACCAATAGCTAATATTGCATGAAAACAGTGTTAAGAGAAGGCAAGGGTCANCAAATTGTCAAACTGTTGATATTAATTAGGAAATCAGCAAGCTTCATAACTGGTTAAAAAAAAGGGCTCTGCAACTTTTAAAAAACTCTTCCTGTTAGACATGCTTTCCAAAGTTCAAAACAGCCAAATAAAAAGAGGCAGCAACAGTAGAGTCCCAAGCCAACGCAGAGGAATCGCTGTAAGTTTGGATACGTCAATACAGAGCCTCAGTAGAAGAGCCTGTCTCTTGTTAGCGCTGCTCATCTCCAGGTCCCCAAGGGCACCACAGCCTGCAATTCCTCTGCTCTCAGAAGTGGGAGAAGCCAAAGTGGAGGGGAGGAATCTGCCCGTGGTCCATCAGCAGAGAGAGCAAAGGCAGGGGGAGAACCTGGGGCTCCTCCATCAGTGCTCCATCCTTTAGGCCACCTGGGACACTACAAGAAGTTACCGGAATCAGACACGGGATGCTCATTAGCCGATGATGGATTGGGAACAACTGAATGCAACTTGCTTTTCCGCGGTGAGACGGTCTCCAGACAGCAGCCAATGCTGAGTTTTGCCCATCCACTAGACAGATATTGATGACTCAGGAAGAAGATACAGCAGGAGGAGATAAATGGACTAAGAGTCCAGAGTCCCATTCCCAACTCATAACACTACTTTAATAAGAACACAGGCACACAGCAACTGAGCCAGCCAGGCCTGGTTTCGTGAGCTCTGTGGAGGCTTCAAAGAAGAGATAAATGGAGCATCAGTTTCAAGCTGGTGAGTTTCTGATGAATAGAAGTGGTTTAGCGTGCGTAGAGGATCTTACCAGAGAAATGGAAAACATTCCTCAAAGACTTCGAGAGAAAGTCAATTCCATTTGGAAAATGAGGCAGTTAAGGCTGGAGGAAGAGGGAGGGGATTAGCATATTATAATACATGCACAATTTTAAGCTTACAGACACCTTCACAAGATGATTTGGTTGTGCAAAATGCACTGGAATGCACAGAGCTCAAGGGAGGGCACGTGGTTAAGCCATGGTACAGGAGGAAGGAGAAGGCGAGGGGCTCCGCAGCACGAGGATGAGCTGTCTACAAGTTACTGCTGCTGGCAAGGCGCGAACCAGCAAGGCCTTTGGTTTAGGAGCATCCAATGCATTTTGCTACCAAGGACACAAAATCACGTCCAATTATATCCTCTATGCCCTGTCTCTAAGGGACAGACCTTGTGCACTGAATTTCAGATTAAAGCCCTAGATTTTTTGGTTTTGAAATAAACCTGCTTCTTGCCTTATTCTAAAGCTCCCAGGGTTTGCAGTGGATAAGGAAACTGAATTTTGCTCTTTCCATCTGGGTGCCCTGTTTAAATCCAAAGGACTGGATGATACTGTATGTCACCGTAGGAACTAACTTTATCTTTCCAGTCAGTCTTTAACACCTCTTCCTGCGATACAGGCAGTGGGGGGGGGGAGCCTATCTCCAAAACATCCCCCCTCCCCGACAGCAACAATCTTCTTCCTGGATAAAGCTCATGAAGAGCTTTGTTTTGTGACAGTCTGTGCTTTGAAAGTGCTAACTGAGGATTATCAGGTCTCCTTGGCTAGCTGATAGCCAGAACAATGATGTCCCAAGCCTGTACATATAACATCAAGCCTCTCTCCAACAAGAACCAGAACTAAACAATCCATTAATGTCAATGGGAATATTTTCCCCCGCCTTGACAACAGTGGGCTTTAGCTTAGGCTAAGTGACATTACCCTCAAGATGCTCAGTTACAAATTTTAGGGATCCCAGCAGAATTTCTCAGCTTGCCGCTTACAGTACCTCCAGCATTTAGTGCTGCTATATTTACTCACACATGGCCAAGTGCTTGCAGAATAGATGCTATCATAGCTGTTTAAGCTCCTAGATAACTACTCCAGTAGGATAATCGGTTTACAAGCAATTCTGATGAGGCCATTAGATACACTGCCATCAGTGCTAATCAACATGACTGGAGTTGTTGAATATACTTGCAAAGTGCTCCCGTCAGCTCCAAGAAATAACGCAAAACCCATGTTGCCTTATAATTTCCCTTGCAAATTTATCACATCCGGTGAAGGTATGAATTCCCCATCAGGTCCAAAAGCTGTCAAAAAAAAAAAAAGCTTATTTTCCGCTTAACCATACGCTGTGATGATGGGTATTGCGACAGCTCATTTTCTGTAACGAGCTCAATGTAAAATAGCATTAGGGATATGGAAAAACACACAGAAATTGAGCTGATCCGCAATTATTTCAGACTTGCTAGTGCCATCTCACACTAGCAACTGGCTCCATGGCCATTACTAGCCCAGCAGAGCTATTAGTAGGGACAGTGCCCAGAGACATGGTACCATACTTAGTGCTGAAGCTCATCCCATTTTAAAAAAAAAAGACATAGAAATGGCACAGTAAGTGGTTCTGATGAGCGAATTTGTGGAGATTCATTACTGTCTGAACAGACAGAAAAGTCTGGTGGAGCTGGGTACTTACACAGGTGTGAAACCTGGACTAGGCCATTCATTTTGTCAGGATTGTTCAGGTGCTTGAAGTTCAGGACTGCCTGCACGCTCTTTTAAATGACATCACAAACTGAGGGCATCTTTCTGGCTGCTTTTGACTAAAAGGCTCAATTAAAGAACTCTCTTAGCTCTTTAGCTTCAAAGAAAAACCACACTTTTTTTCACTTCACTTCACTTCAACTCAGTGAGCTTCTGATTCAATTCAAGTGTCCCATGGCAATTACTAGAGCTCTACTGGCAACCCACGGTGATACGGACAAACCAGCTGCCATCACCTCTGGGGTTCTCCAGGTTGCATATAGCACCCATGATTTCATCTTGGGATCAGGAGCTCTGGAGGACACTGCTTAGCTGGCTGAGGCAGAAAGCAGTAGAATTTGGTTTATACAAGCTGAGGTTTTGCAAGTTTTGGTGTCACGAGTTCAAGGAGTGCTTTGCACAGATTAAGAGATGCAGCTCCGAGAACAAGGACAACCTTGTCTGTAATGGGGCTTTTCAGCACTATCACAGTGGCAGTTGTAAATAGCAACACACACCAGAGACCTGAAACCAGAATTCACCATTTGGCAGGGTGAGGAACTCAAGAACACTTGCATTTATGTTTAACTCATCTCTATGTTACCCCACCTAATGGGATCCCCCAACTAATATGCAGAGCTCTTGCAGACCTGAGCCCTCTGTACATAGCAGAGATAACCCACAACTCAGAAAATCCAGCCACAGATAATGGAGTTACATTATTTATTTTTTCCTACACCTCTCTGGCTTCAGACATGTGAGCATAGAAACACACTGAGACCTTGCCATGCTGCACGATTTATAAGTCCTCTTCCCTCCTTCCCCCCACGAAGTCTCAGCAGTTACTCCTCACAGCCTTCAGACTGCTTGTCGCATACTCTGTCTACATGCAGCTGACGGCACAGAGAGCAAACCCAAATTGCATATAGCACAGCCAAGCCTTCATGGACCACGAGAAGCAGCAAGTTTGAGTCACAGAAGTATGTCATCAACCTTCGCATTTATATTTGCTGTAGGCATGTCTGAACATAGAGAAACCACTGTCATTCCCCCCCTCCCCAACTCCCTTGGGGTACCTGACAGCAGGAGGAAGGGCTCTTCATCTTCAGGAGTCAAACCAGTCCATGCAGCATAGTTCAAATACGCAGATATTTTACTATGGCTATATTTTATAGTATGGCCATAAAGGCAATAAAACAAAAGGTTAATACTAGCAAGTTCATAAATTTAGTAGTCAAGGATTAGTACATTCTTGTTCATCTGCTCTTACTTTATTGGAATTTTAGATACAAAGGTTTAGATTTGCCCTTGCACAAAGTTTTTGAGGCAGCAGAAGGGCCAGTCTGGGTAGGTAAATAGTTTAAGTCTCAGCAATAATTGCAGCTGAAAAAAAGATCTAGTACAGGCTGGACTGATAGGAAGTTTTATAACAATTCCTGATTTCTATATTACAGACCAGTGCCTGTTTTCAGCCGGCTGTGGTGAAATGTCCCCTTCTAAAACTAGTTCAAGCTGTTTGATAAGTTATTTTCTGCAGCTAAGAGTCATCAGTCTCAGCTAACAGAACAGATTACCCGAGTGCTTCCATGACAGTGCAAAATGCCCAGCTGGCTTCCCCTCTATGCCAGCCTCCTGTGATGTTTGAAGCTCAGCAATTTGATTTTGCACTGACACAGAGGAGCAACACTCAGTCTGTTCCATTGACTCTTAACAGCACAGATAGCCTACCCAAAACTTTGATTTCTTCCAAATCCTTACTGATCAGTCTTCCAAGAGGATGTCCGGACACGAGTGTAGTTTCACGTTCAGCTAATATGCTCTCAATTTCTGTAGTTATTGATGTATCCAGGACATAAAACCCCCACACTAACAGGCTGCGGTACTTGGTGTGCATTACTTCCCTGTGCACCAGCACACAACATGCCCAGCACCCATACCATAATGCAACACTCCCCTGGGGTAAGGAGATCCCAATGGCTAGAAATTGCAAAACTTTGGTAAATTGCGAAACTATTCCATCCTAGGTCTCCTCTCCCCCACTGAATGCTTGGAAAAGCCCAGAAGTCTTCACACGCAGGATTTAGAAACACAAAGCACGTACCAGCCTGTTTGCCTGCAACGGGAGCACTGTCAGCAAGATTACATCCCTGTTCTGCTCCTGAAATGGTGCCGTACCTATGTCAAAAATGCCAGCTGAAGTCTGAAACAGATCTCTCACACACTAGGTGTCTACCACTACACTAAAGAGGCCATCAACCTAAGTAGTGACACAGAAACACGCAAGGGGGTTAACTGATAATGAACTCTCTGGAGTGGTTTTGGCCCAAGGCAGCAGCTCACAGTCTTTGGGGCAACGCTTGGGCACAGCTGGAGGGCAGAGCTCAGAGGTCCATGTCCAGGGACCGTTCCTGATACTCAGAATGGACAAGACACCCACCTTCTGAGGAGGAAAAGCTACTTGCCTTTTGAGGAGGAAAGGTCTCAGCTGTGCTATACCATTTCATATCGGGGCCAGACAACATGTATTATCTACCATTATAGATTTAAACCCTGCTTCCCCTCCCACCCCTCAAAGACCCTTAGGAATTACAGCAAATTTCTATTAAAAGCAGATGCCTATAAAAAGTTAATAGATTACTTGAGGGGCAAATTATTTGACCTGTTTCTCCGAAATATTTATGTCCCATTCTCCCCCCTCAACCCACCCCCATTGTTTTTTCCATAGTCATTGAAAATACTTTTATCTTGAGCCAAGATTAGTTCTGTGCCATTTACTATTCTTATTACAGTCTCCACGAGAACAAGCCCTCCACATCCTTAATGCCACCTGCAGTCAGTGACTTATAGTTATGTTCCTGTGCTGTGCTACTTTGATCTCTTCAGTATCTGGTTGTTTTTATGGGGCTGCCTCTTCTGCTTTCTCTCCGTTTACAGCCTCACTAATCTGTGCGAAAGGAGCAGAATAGGCAATCAATCAAATCACAAAATACTGAAAAGGACAAAACAGTGTGGTGCAAAAACTCTACTTCCAGCTGAACTGACATAATTAGTTCCCAGGGGTATGAAAAGCATTTCCTCTCCAGAAGCCATGTAATATACATGTCACAAGATGTCACGCAATGTTACTCCCTGGAGTTTGATAGCCTCACTAAGTCCAGATCTCTCCTGACAGGGTTGATTAAGTCAAGGAGAAGAGTAGCAGCAGGAGCGGACAACGCTGCACAGGGTTAACCAAACCATGTTTTAAATATGTTGTTTTAACAAGTACTGGACCTAACGGCGAGTTTTGTGCCAGAGGTCTCCTACCTTATTAACATAATGACACAGTTATCTGCTGCATGCCATCATCACGCGGAGCAGATCCCCAGGTAGGGTCATCCACGGTAAACAGGCACGATAAAATGGGTACTCACGCTGTGCAGAAACCTCAGGCTTGGTACTAAACTGCAACTCTTTTCCTTCCTAAGCAGTTCCTCTTTCATGGGAACTCTGAGTTCACAGACACTAGTAAGGATGTTTCTCTCAGCCAGCTGAGGCTATACAAACAGCATCCTGCATGGGAGGATTTGCACATCAGCCATCTGCATGATTTTGCGGCTGGGCTGAGGCCATTAGTTCCTTGTTTATGGATCTTGAGGGTCACACACAAAGAGCCTCTAGTTACCACCTGACATTGCACTCATGAAATGACCTCAACAGGACTGGAGAGATGCAGAACTCCTACTTGAGGTTTCTTATCATATGCTAGAGATGTGGGTACAAAATACCACAGGCTTTCTTTGTCTATCTGCAGGCCCAGATCAGGTTTTGTCCAAAGAGGTCAGCTACCTGTCACAAGACTTCATCTTACAAAATTCTTCCCCAGACTCCAAACAGAAAGCCAAGACATGAATCTTGATAAAATGACAATTAGGTGAGACAGAAGAGAGAATGAGGTTGTGCAGGACATTTTAAGTAGGATGGACCAATAATTACATCCTTAACTTGCCTTAAGTTAGCCTTGAAACAGTGCAGCACAAAGACTTTTTGTTAGAAAGTTAAATGTTCCTGGGAACAATTGATTTAAAGTGAGTGAGGTGGCTGGGAAGATTGGTCAGTAATTTTAGAACTAAAATTGTGATTAAAACCACTTCACCACTGAAAGTTCGGCAGCAGACTGCCTGATCGTGATTAATACAACACTACAGGACTTGGCTGCATGGAAGAACGGCAAAGACTACACTTGAGTTAAATTCTTATCAAGTGAGATGTATCCAGTGTAATCTGATAGGTCTTAAAAGGTTAATGTAAGCTAAATCAATGCTGGCTCCATCCAGATAAGGTGTGGGAAATTGTCCTTGAGTGTGAACGTTCAGAAGTCTGAAGATGAGGGTAATAAAGGGCTTTCATCTTCTGCTAATCTTTGCCAAGTCCATTGCAATGCATGAAAAGTTGATGATAAGAGTACTCTGATTTATCAGCCAGCAGACATAACACTGGAGTAGGTATGGTTTTAAAACATTTCATCTTCTTGGTTTATGTTAGTTATCTTAATAAGCATTTTAAAAATCCAAACACCTTTTAGACAGCCAAAGATGCTGGATGCAAAAGGTTGGTATCCCATCACCTTGCCTTGTAAAGTTTCCAGCAGCAAAACACCAGGACTCCCCTGGGGATGGAGAGGAATCTGGAAGCCCCGCTCAATCAGTGAAATGACGTTTAAGAAAACTGTTCTGCTGGGATAAGGAGCTAAATGGAAGCAGAGCCTCAGCGTGCACTTAAACTTCAAGCACATGGTTAAATCCCAGGGATCAAGGAGATTTCCAAGCTCTACTCAAATCCATTGCAGCTAAAGGGCTGCTTAGCTTCCATTCATGACTTTGAAAATATCCCTCTAAATTTATGGCTAAACTTAAAACATAGGCTTAAATGCTCTTCTGGTGAGTTAAGTTGGGGACTGAGAACAGGAAAGAGAAGCAAGAAAGCTCTAACTTTGCCACGTGCCCAGAAAGATACAGGTCTCGTTTCAGCAGTACAGTCTGGTTGTGGTTCTGCTGTTGACACCACGGGGTTTTAGCCCAAACAGATGTACAAATAGCTGCCTGCTCTAAATTCACTTTGGACATACACTGACAGACATACATTGCGATACTTGCTTCCTAGAATAATACAGTACCTCCGGATCAGTATGGAATCACAGCAGGAGACCTCAGGATCACAAAGACAAAAGCACTTGAGGTCTGCCAGCCCTCAGGCAAAGGAGGATTTTCCCCTGTACTGTATTTTCTAACTTTGTCCAGCCTAGGTTTAAAAGGCTCGAGTTCACTTCAGACACCAGTTCCAGCAGTGGAGACCATGATGTCATGATGATCTGGTGATAAGGGTACGTACAAAATGTGCAGATTTGAATTAATTTGTAGTTAGCTCTGACTATTACAAAGCTCAGCCTCCTACAGTGTTTTCTGCTAAATCACAAAATAGCTCTTTTGCCAGCTCCTTAGCCAGGGTTTTCCTCCATCCAAGCAGATGGTGCTACGAGAGCTGCACTCAGCACTAACTCAGTGTATTATTGTTACAGTTGATTAATACCTGAACTCTCTGTAAAGACATAAATTATGATTATGTATACAAACAAGCAGTATATACACACAAAACTTACAGGAGATGTATTTTCCCAGAATGAGTTATCAATTACCAAGTATTTATATATTATGTTTACACAGGCTTTTATAACCAACACTCAAACCACTTTAGGTATTAAGTGCTTAAAACTATTGATTTGAATAATTCAGTCATCTTCATAAAACCATCCTGTTTGTTTTTTCTTGGGTTGCAGTTCTGATGCACAGCCCCCCCGTCCATCTGCTGTGGCCCTGATCCTCTTGCCTGAGCACACGGATCCAGAGGGACTCCCGCGCGTTCAGAGGAACAGGGCTCACCTTCTCTGAACTGTCTGCAGGAGCAAGGTCCTTAAAACTAGAAACAGCGCACGTGCTTTAACAACTGCCCCCACCTCTCGAGGCTGTGCTGACTCGAGCAGGTTTCCAAACACAAGATGAGCTTTATGGTAAATACATGAAATTCCCTCTTGCAGCACTGGTCTCCGTGAAGCCAATGGGATCCACAATGCCAAAAGCTGACCTGAAGCCACCTTCACATATTTAACTGATGAACAGCTGAAATAATCTGATGCTTCAAATCATAAGATACCTTGTGGGGCAAAGAGTAGCCCTTGGATATATTCAGAAGTACAGCTATTTGGTGCTTTTGGCTCTAGCCTATGACTCAGAAGCCATGTGGTCTTGCTGGCTCTGTTATCTCTCAGTACAAGCATTTACAAATTAGCTTATTTATCTGTCATCTCATTATAAGGCCAGCTCTTTCAAAACGGGGACATTTC
This sequence comes from Fregata magnificens, assembly GCA_013389945.1. Lineage (NCBI taxonomy): Eukaryota > Metazoa > Chordata > Aves > Suliformes > Fregatidae > Fregata > Fregata magnificens. Next base: position 142,915 of record WAAD01032607.1, on the reverse strand, counting down.
TGCATCTGATTTGCACAGTGCCTAGCACAGCAGACCCCAGGTGCTTAGTCTCACTAACGGAGCAGCCAGACTCTCATCATTTGATAAAACCATTAACATCAATCTACTTCTCACAGCTATGGCTGTCTCCCCCTTCTTTAAATCAAGCCCGAGGTACCATGGTTTCCTGTCACCTGTGCTCTTCCCATCAAATCATCATTTTATAGCCCGTGCTGAAGTTTGGCGTAGGAGACAAGAGGCAAAAAGTAGCATCCCAGCTGCTCAGAGTGAGAGATAGAAGGCTAAGTAGTGGCAAGAAGGGCAGCCAAATCTCAGAATATTATTTAGGCGAGAGTAATAAATAACAAAGCCAATGTTCATGCAGGCTTTAATGGGTTTTTATCACCAGACAGTATGCATCTTGAAGAACGAGGGGCAGAGGGAGCCAGGTAACAAGTTGCAAATCCAGAGACTTGTGGTGCCCACTGTCTTCTGAAAAATGAGGCAGGCAAGTACCAAAGAGAGCCTTAGAAGAGACGGGTGATACAGATGGTTCTTTACTGCCCCAAACTCTTGAATAGTAATAATAAAAAACCCCAGCAAATAGATGTTAAGTCTTGAAGGAATAAATCAACAGCATGAAGAAATAGAGAGCAGTGAAAGAAGGAGCCGCTGTTAAGGTCCATCCCACCCTCAGCTCTTCCCATGTCCCTCAGTTTGACAGGGGAGGGCACCAGAAGCGGATATGGAGAATTGGGGGCGCTGGGAGGGGAACAGGGCTCTAACACAGGGAGTTGCCTAGTGGGGCGGACATGAGAGTATACAAGCCCCGGGCCCTCGCCTGACACTGAGGTTTGGTGCTTCCCTTCATCTGGCCGTGCCTCTGTTCCCAACCAGATATTGGTCTCTCACCTGTATCTCAGGATATTTTGCGGCACTCCTGGCACAGTGGATTCTGACCCTCGGGTGCCTGTACCTATCAATGCAGCAACCTCTGTAACAGAGTTACAGTAACAGAGCTGCCCAATACCCATTTTACTTCCCTCACATTTCATAACTATAATTCCAAATACTTCCTTCTTCCAGAAAGACAAGGTTGGATGTTTTAAGATGTACGCAGTATTGTCTGATAACCCAAGCACTGTTCAGCATTTGATAACAACCCTGGCAGTGGTAATAATCACCTTGCAAGTAAAGTATTTGCAAATACAGCCAGCTTCAACTCAAAAGTGCAAACGCTATCCAACAGGGCAAGCTCTACACAGATCTACCAAGCCAGTCATTTGAAGAAACTGTTTATGAAAAGAGATTTTTAAACTCTTAATTTGGTGCCATTGGCTAACAAACCCCATTGGCAATTCTCCTCTGCATGGGATAACATTTGTTCTGCAACTTTCCCACCCACTCAGTTACACTCTGGGTTTGAGTGAGTGGCAGGGAGCAAATAACATCAGGATGTTTGACAGAGCTCCTGAAGCTCCGCTTTCTTTTCTATAACTCAGCCAGACGCCTGCAATCCCGGATACAGAAGTAATATCTCGACTGAACAATGTCAAACTAAACTGCTGTTCACAGAAAAGCCTCAGAAAACACAGAGCCATAAGGGACTGTTGTGATGATAACAGAAACTACAGGCTTGCCCAGGAAGGCTGCACCCACCCACCAGCTCCCAGTCACTCCAGGACACTTCAGGGAGAAGAGCAGATTTCAAGGAAATAGAGGGATGAGAAAACAGTGCTGAGACCCTTAAGTTTCTAAACTCCAAAATCCAGGTGTGTGGGCTCTCTGGATTTAGAGGTACAATCTGTACACACTTGCTTCCTTGCCTCTAAAAGCTCAAGCTCCAACACCAGTAAGAACCCACACACTGGGAACAGCCCTGCATAACCACCATCCCAGTCAGGTAGCTCACTTGCCTTCCAGATTTTAAAGTGATAGATAATATCAGAAAGTTTAAAAAAAAAAAGGTGCTTTTATCAGGAAAAGGTGCTCTTAAGTGCTCTTATCAGAAAGTATGGAGAAATCAAGACTACAGCCACTTGCATTATCAAGCCCTACAAAACAAGTTTAAGAAAGAGCAGCTAAAGTAACAGACTGCACTAAACAAGCACCTACCCCTGGCAGCTGAAGCCTTACGCATCGGAGCAGGGGTGGCGGAGCAAGACTGGTGAGGCTTCAAACCTCTTGATGGGGAAGTCCCATCCTACTCTTCTCCTTGCTTTAAGGAGGCTCTGCCTCGTAGCAGAGTGGATCACAGGGGGCTGTAAGCAGGTGAATCCCCTTACAGGTAAATGAGAGGTTTCAGCTGGAAAGCTTCATTCGATAAGAGGTTAGAAATGATTTTTACAGTTGAATAGTTTTTGCTGTTGAATGGAGACATTTTACCTTCTGGACTCTGAAGGAAAGGCTGCTGAGATGCAGCTGAAAGCCCACCAAATCCAGGGTACTCCAAAAGCACTGTCCAAAAAAAACAAACTTAAACTGAGCCAAAAACTTTTCCTATGAAATCATGGTACCAGCTAAGCTATAGCTTTGTGTGGGTTTCTCATCTTCTACACTAACTGCCAGAAAAATACTGTAGTAAAAAGAACAAGAGGGAAATGCTTTCCAGGGAATGCATACACACCCAGGTCAACAAAATGTGGGATATATATACTTACATGTTACTCTTACATGTGCCTTCTAGGCATATTATAGAGAAACACCAATATATTTTTTGTCGTATAAATGGGAAAAGTAAGGTGCAGGGCTTAAGGAAGCTGCCTTCAGAGGCACAACAGGGTAGCGCGGCTGAAACATCCAAACTGGGATCTCTGCTGGTAGTAACTGCCTCTTCCCAAAGTAGCATATAAGAACTTTGCAGAGCACAGCTTCAGAGCTCTTAAAATTGCCAACGTACATGAATAATAATAGCTTACCATTAAAAAAGAGGTCTGTATTATTCTTTTGATAGTGTTGCAGTGTTCTTGAAAAATGGGTGTTATTTATTTGATCGTCCCCTACAGATTCTTTTGTCACAGGCTATTGTGTAAATTTGTGTTCAGACAATTTTTAAAGTGTTGAATTATTCACTTGATTGGCCTTAATGTCTTCTCCTGAAACACCTCAATATGGTGCGATTATTATCAATATATGGAGGGCTAATAAAAATGTGGAAAAAATAACTGCAGCTGGATTTTCAAAAGGGAACGGATAATTTTCTAACTACTAAAACATTAGTAGTTAAGAAAGTTAAGATAAGGGTAATAAAGCCTTGTGCTTCAGGGCTTTGCAAAAGGGGTTAGGAAGTAATTATTTTAAATTCTTTCTTCAGTATTATGTAATTTAACTCTCGTTAATAAAGGACCCAATTTTCAAAGGCAATGAAAGATGTAGCTAGGAACCAGATGAGATTTTAAAAAAGAGAAGTTAGTCCTCAACTTGCTTCAATGCTTTCCAAAAAACCCCCCAGACACTTATTTCCATCTTCCAACTCCTAGGATAAAATATTTTTCCTTTCCAAAATGTCAATTTGTTGAAACTGAAGCATTTCACTGTAATGTAGGAGCATTCACTCATATTTCTGAGGTCCCAAGTACCTTAGTTTGAGACGCTGAGTTGGATTCATCTATAATTTATAAGTCCCCCTGATGACTAAAAGTGATTTCAGTTGCTCGCTCCCTTTAAATACAGGATTCAGAAGCACAGGAAAGGACTGTCTGCGACATGGGAAAATGACATTACCGAGCTGACACTGAAGTTCTGCTCTGTAGATTGACTGTGCAGAAAACAGTGTTTAGGGGAAACTCATACAGACTCCACGGGAATTGTCCTTTACTGGACTCCACTGCTAATTTGCCTGTTCTGGTTTCTACACGTGGCCCAGGACACTGCCAGGGAACAACTGCCTACACAGTCCTGAGATTGCAGTTCCTCTTTTCAAAGACATTTTCTTCCAGTCTCACCATGCTCCACTAACTGTGCAAAGGACCATGATTTCTACATCTTAATGCAGTTCATTCTCTTTGCATGCAATACAGTTTCTTGTATTTTGGTGTATCGATGCTTTTTTCCCCCCTCTCAAGTTTGTATCCTGCTTTTTGCATCCTGTAGCAATAGTCACATACTGGACAGAAAACATTTTTATCTCAAATGTTTCTCGTCTCTAATATGGCCCTGCCTGGATGGTGTTTCTATATATTTATTAGCAATTCAAAATCTCCTTTGGTATGAAATTAACTCCATTCACACATTCTCCCAAATCTTTATCTGTCTTGCTATCTCAGTATCAGTCTAATTATTTTGACAGTGCCATTTTTAACACCACCAGATAAGCTCTTCGTGGTAAATTACATCCATGTGGTACAGATGGGTAAGGTCCTTTCCTGGCTTCTTCCTCTCATGGGATGTAAGGGCTCATCTTCACAACCCTTCCAGCCCACCTTCTGCTTCTCAAAAAAGTTGCAATAAATGTCAACCCAGAAACTTTGCTTCTCTTCACACAATACAGGAGCTATGGCACCTCCCTCTGTGCCCTCACGGTGAGCAGTGCACTGTGATAACCCTCAGTAAAGCACTGAGGAGTCACATAGGTATTTCTGATGGAAGAAACCTGTATCATGAATAATTGAGAAACATCACAGAGGCTTTTTATAAAATGAATGGAAGCATTCAAATTGCCCCAGTAACAAACACACCAAGTGTTCAAACACAGACAGCTACTGAAGTGAAATAATCATCCACTGTAATTAAGAGCAGCCATTGGAGAGTATGCGATCAAGTTGTCAGAGATGACGCAACATCTACTTTACCCAAGTCCTGTCCCCCCCCTTCCCTGCTCTGTTTTCCACAACGCGGCACAGGGTTAAGAGAATGGCTTCAATTAAAACAACTTTCTTGCATTTTCAGACTAAAGCTGAACCAAAACCACCCGTCTTTGAAAAGCTTACCAGGCTTCCCTCATACGCGTGCAGGGAACGTGTGCTCTTGTGCAGTGAGAAGTGGAATCAGATAGAGGAGGATCCAGCGACACTTCTGCCTCTGCATTAGGTGTTAACCTCTGCGCCCTGATGCATGTTTTGCCCTCCACCTCCCAGCTTCAGTGGGCTATCACAAGGTTTAATTTGATTGCACTGGAATAGTAAGTCTTCATCGAGGGAGTATCTTTGCACGATCCCTTGCTTATCTGTCATGCTCTGTAGAGCAACTGTGTGTGTCCGTTTGGGTCATCGTTTTATTCTAGTGAGAATGTCATGAGCTTAGAGGTTGGTAATGAAGTTTCCTGATTCTGCTTCACTTCCTATCCTCAAAGACCTTCCATGCTAACACCAGTAACTAATTTGCAGTGATTCACCTTTTTGTGTGTTGATTGACTTTCATTTTTTTGGGGAAGAAGGGGAACTAAAAGGGTGTGAGGGGGGGTGACCTTCCGAAACTTGGCATAAATTCCTGATTGTTGAATCAATAGGCTTTTAGCCATCAGCTTTCAGGACACCAAGTTGTCTCCCAGGGGAGACACTTTTGAAAGCTCTCAGTAATTCAACAGAAAATTTAATGCTGGCACCAACAGGAGTCATATTAAACCCATATTGCACACCACTGAAAACAAACTCTAGACTGGAGCCAAGCACAAACATGAGGCGTAAGGAGCAAAATTCTGCAAATATTTTAAACCCATCTAGGTCAGTTTTACTGACATGTAAGGAAAAAATTATTCACCTGGAGAAGGTGTTCCAGTCAAATAAATCATTAAGTAAGAGAGCAGAATAATTCTTCCCACATCTCCCTCACAAGGAGGATTATATTTGGTTCTTTCTTTCTTTGCCTGTTTTATGTCAAATTGCAGAATATGGCTAAGGGGGATTTTGTTCACTTTGTTTACCAGCTGTGCCGAGTTCAAAACTGCTGCAGTTGAAAAGCTCACCCAGAAACTACAAAATTGGGGCTATGTCCTTGAAAATAAAATTTTCAAGTTTCCATTTTATTTAGCCTCTCAATAGCTAAGATATCAAATCTTCTCCATTTACAGGACTGAAGACTCCTCCAAATGTCACCCACTGAAGCAGCACTGAAGACCCACTTCAGAGATCGAATATTCCAGCTGTCAGTGTTGTGCTTAAAGATGTCATTGCCATGCTAAAGACTCTGGAATCAGAACTTAATTAGCTGTTTTGTTTGCGAAGAATGAAGACGAACAGATGATGGATTGTTTGGGGTTTTTTTTTTTCTCTCAGAGTTACCAAGGGGAAAAAAAAAAACCCCAGACAGAAAGACCTATTTATGACTATAAATTAAGTAGTGTTAACTCCAGAGACACATGGGAAAAGAGCAGAAAATAGCAGCATGATGCTATTTTTACAATCACAGTTTCATTGAAATAAGCATGCTTGGAAAATATACAGGAAATTACCAAATATCCAGGCCAACTGGGACTGACTTGAAATATTTGACTCACTAAGGAGCGTTTCTACTAAGACCCCAACTTTGAAAATGTTTTAAAGAATAAGGTCTGGAGGCTTCAAACACAGCACCTTTATGCACAGAGCCATCCCTGCACTTTCAGACAGACGGGGATATCGGAGCCCTACTGTTAACCACAGCCCTTCCCTAGAAGGTGACTTGTGGCACTTTTCATCCTTATGTGGGAAAGCGATAGTTCAGCAGCTGGCCTATATACAGAGATATAACATCTTCCTGGAGAAATGAAAACCCCATCTTCATCACCTATTTTTTGCTGTTTCAAGGAACTGTGTAAAAATGTGTGTGAAATAATAATGAATAGCAGCCTCTAAAATGCCCTATGGATTTAGACTTGCAGACGCCTAGGCATGTGAGTAACCTTCTCCCTGGGAGACAAGATAAATACAGAAATTGCTCGTGAGCCTAAATATTTGCAATTCTGGGTCTTCTTTTCTTGCCAACGGCACTGGCATCCCCAGCTCTTCTACCTGCCTGCGCTCGTCTGCTTTTGCTGTCGCCCTGAGGGCTGCAGAGCCCACTGCCTACGTGAGACAAGGCTGTCACAGGTATCTGGCGTGCTGCAGCACAGAGCTGAATTGAGTAACCCGACGGGTCATTCTTTTTAGCTTGATGTCTCCTGAATAAGAGGATTATTTCATCTCACCCCTGCTGCCTCCAGGAAGGGACTGAAATGGTGGGACTATAAGACGGGCAGCAGCTTCCCAGCTCTAAGCATCCTGGCTCCAGCATGGGGGCCTTCCAGTATTAGTATTTCTCTTCCCTGCTTGGCTCTTGCACCGAGATATAATTTGGCTCATTGCGTTGTAACAACTGCCTTTGTCTGCCATCAGCACCAGCATCCTTAATTCAGCAGGAGTGAGTTGGGAAGGCATCATAGGAAGCAAGGACAAGGCAGGGCTGGATGGAGACCCCAGGGCTTGGCCCCTGTGGGATTGGCACAGAGCTTTCTCAGGCTGTCGGGGGGCTCAGGAAAGTGGGTCAGCTGAGTTCCTGACAAAATCCCATCCCTACAGACATGGCAATTCTGTTCCCTGGCAGGTAGGATTTGTTGCCCTCATCTGCTGAGCCGCTGCTCTTTGGGCTGGCTGAGCAGGGAAGAGAAGAGAGCAGGCACCCAACAACCTCACTGAGAAAACCAGGGAAAAAAGGCAGGTCATTCAGATCCTTAGCTAGTCTGTGCTTGTAGGACTTCCATCAAAGCACAAGCTGAGCTCGAAAACACAGGAAGCCCTGCCACATCTGGGGAACTGGAGACACAGCGGTAACACAGTGGAGAGATACCAAATTGATAGCCAAACATACTCGGCATTGACGAGATTCAAGTAGATTATCGGCTTTAACAACTCTACCTCCTAACCTGAGACCCCAGTGAAAGCATAATAATGAGATTTCTTCAATTCACAAAAATGTCATGATGCCTAGCGAGAAAGGAAGACGCCTCATACCAGAGCAGGAGAGCCAGGAAAGCCATCGGAGTCACGCTGCTAAACAGGCAGCTCAGTCAGTCATCTCAAACACCGTGCTGAAGAAGCACCCACAGGCAGAAAGACTGCGTTTGAAAGGGACTCTCCACTTTCTCTTTCCCCTGCATAATGGAATCAAGATGTTTCTATTATAATTATTACTATTATTTTTCAGACAGGATGCAAATGGTAATAGAGCTCCTCCACAGTTGCCTGCAAAAATAATATATATGTATTTAACTGCCAGAACAAGCTATTCTTGAATACAAACTGGTGCTTGGTGAGACTTTTCAGCTTATCCCGAGGGAAAATATGTCTAAACTAAATGCATTTCTCCCATTTGGCATCATTACATCTTAATAGTATTTTGCATTTAAACCCATTCAAGATGGCACCTAGGTCATCAGATCCCGTTTTGACCTTGAAGAGGCAGAATGTGTCAATCCTGGCTCAGTAGGGTGCTTTCAGATGTCTGTCTGCTGCTTATTACAAATACAGTAGGTATCGCATTATGGCCCCTGGCATGAATAATGTGGAGCTACCAAAAATACAGTCACCATGGTAACAGCTTCATGATGATCGCAAGGCTGGGTGGAAAAGACTGGCCTGGGAAGAGGTCAGCTCCATGTAGATGGTGTTTTGTTGGGGAATGGAGCATGGAGTACTGGCCAAGTATCACACAAAACGCAATGTCACTGGAAGGTGATGACTGAACCCCATGGCTAAGGGCAGCTCTTCCCTACGGTTCGTGATGCAGAGCAAGCAACTGTGGCTATGCAGCACTTCTGGGGTGCAAGTCAGTGCTTTACGACACTCTAGTTCCAGCCCCCCCCCCGAAATACCTCTGGTTTCCTCTGTGGGCCTCCTGCTCTTGGGGACTCTTGTATTGGCAGGGCTTATCCTCAGCACTGAGGGATTCCAGCTAAGTCTCCTGATGTCTCAGCATTTACAAAAGCGAAACCCAAGTTCAACACCCAGTTGGAGTTTCTCACATTTTTGTATCGCCCTCTCAACCTAGTATAAATGATGGAACATTGCACCATTGGCCCATCTTTAGGCTTTTTCCAAGGACCAGCATCTTCCAGGCATCCAGCTGGGATTACCCAAAGTTCCCCCAGTCCGCTGTGGGATTCCTTCTGCTCTTTTACAAAACCTTTGTGGTTTCACCACAGAGGTTTTCTTGAAGGATATTTATTATCTGAAATTATTTTACAGAATTCTTAGGAAAGGCAATTTTTTAGCCTGAAGGTTGTTCATGAACAGCTTACATCGATTGTATGCTACTTGTGACATGCCTTTGCCTGAATCACTGGCCATTGTTTCTGGTCTTCAGCCAAGTAGCTAAAACAATTACGCTCCTCCTGACAGGAATTAAAATAAACATATGAGTAATTTCTGATAGAATTCTGAAACCACTTGAATTTGTGCTTGAGTTTCTGAATTCCTCATGCTTTTTTGTATTCCCGTGATAATTTCCCATCACCAACTGTAGAAAATCACATTTCACATTTAAGACATTCCTGGGTGATTTTAAAAAGTATTTGCTAGTTACGTGTTTCCTTTAGGGTTAAAGCCCCACATTGTCTCTGCTCCCATCAATCCATAACCACTCCAGTGCAGAATAGCAACAGGAATTGGGCAATAAACACTGCCTCAGAGAGCAGTTTATCTAAAGATGAGACTCCAATCAGTTTATGTTAGGAGAAGGGGGACTAGCCAGAAGAGCTCTGTGGCACTGTCTTTAAAGGGTAAAAATCCCATTTCATTTTGGCAACAACCTTTTTTTCCTTAAACAAGCTGTTTGGAGGTAGTTTCTCCAGCTTTTTCAAGGTTCTCAGCTATGACCTGTTTCCTTTTGTGTACAATGCTGATCAAGAAAGGGTATTCCCATCTGCAATCTATTAGATGATTAGAAAGCTCCTGAAGTACTTATTGTTGAACTATGTCCTCAGAAGGACCACTGCCATAAAGGACATGGGTCTGCTGAGCTAAAGGAAGTGCTCATTTCCCATGTAGAATCGGTCCCCTTTTCTGGAAGGAAACCTGCAATCACACTATAATTATCTGGGTTTCTGTTTTATGTCTGGTTTATTTTAGGGGAAGTTGCGCTGGACAGAGTGAAAGACACAGAAGTCCAGGATAATGAGAAGTTTAGGCTGGGATTTTCAAACGAGCCTAAGGTTACATCTCTACTGCAGTCACAGAGCAGTAGCTGTGCAGTACAGAAATATTTGACCTAGTCAGAAATGTTTCATGCCTGTTGGAAGTTTAAATTAGTCCAGGCTGAGTTCTATGCTTGTGAAAATATACTATTGGCAGTAATGAATTTAAGATGTCCTCATGCATTTGGCTGTGCAGAGTGGGTAGAGATGTAGCTACATGGAACATTTCCATTTCTATAGCTTCAGGTCTAGCATGTCCTGAAGACAGCTACGCACCCAGAGACTATTGTAAAGCATCTGGTTAATCCATTCTAGTGTCCAAATATTTTAGCTACCTTTGAAATTCCCAATCTGCAAGTAACCATAACTAAACAGCTAGAAGAACAGCTTTGGGGTTAAAACACTGGGCTTGCTGGGTTGTGTGCCTTCCACCCAGTTTTAAATCTCTCTGTGTCTTGCTTCTCATTTATCAGACAAGATAGTTTCACTCCATTTTTACAGGTTTATTGCAGTGATTAATTCTTATGGAGGTAGAGCATCGCTAGGATTATCTATCTGGGCACTGTATAAACACCTATTCTAAACTCAAGCATTGTGGGATCACTACAGAAACTGAATAGAGTGAGATGTAAAGGAAGGGGTTTTTTTAGAATTGCACTTCTAGCACCTACAAACTGAAGAAATGCTGGTTGGTAGTGGGTGAGATCAGGTGGGGCATGCATACATAGAGGAAGCTATACCAGCACTTCAAATGTGCTGTTTGCACACAGGCAGCGGGAGAGAGAGCTGCTGTGCTGGGAATTTTTTTGTTCTCATATAAAGGCTTTTATGTGTCCATTTCAACTATTATACCGATGCCACAATTCTGGGTGGTATGTAGTGGAGCTGACTCGAACAACCTTCCTTGGAATTTAGCCAGCTCGCTCATGTTCCCGTTACTCCCCAGAAAAGCTTCCCTTCACACACCCCCGCTCACGTCTCTTGGTAGGTGTCCTGTCCTTGCGTAAGTGCAAAGACTGCTTGCAGATTCAGCAACAACTCTAAAGTAATCTGGAGCTGTACTTCTTTGGGACATACATTAAAAAATGAAGTTCAACACTTGGGGAACCTCATTAACGACAAAGAAGGTAACAAATACAAGATGCTATATAAACACTCAATATTGAAAATATTTAGGATGACATGAGGCTTTTCCTGTTATCAATGAAATTGTAACTGGATTAGGAAGGAAACTCCTGCTGTGGTTTGTAATGTTGTTTTCAAGTGAAAGAGAGTCTACTACCTAAATGTACAGTACTTAAAACAGATACCTTTTTTTGAACAGATGAATCCCCTTCCTGGTACCTCAATTCCCGTTACTGTGCCCTGGCCACCAGCTCACCCCCACTTTGAAGGACTGTGCTATATCATCTCAGCGGTTTCACCCACCCGGACAAGAACCCCACAGCCATGTCAGTAAAGGATGTCCTAATATGAGCTGCCACGCAGCGTTTGTGTGTGCTTAGCCAAGCAAAGTAATATTGCCTCTTTGCACCACGTTCAGGTAAGTCTATTTTCCTTGAAACAACTCTACCATCGCTCTCATATGGCTGTGAGTTATGAGCCCATGGAAGTCCAGATACATCACTGCAAGCATTAGTCCCAGCATGGCTGAGTAGGACAGTTCATCACTGGAAGTTCAACATTCTGGAGCAAACATCCCTCGGCTTTTAGTGGTTGTCATTCTTTCATTACTCACTGCAAATGGGAGAACAACAAATGAAAGGCTCTTCCTTTTCTTGCAGTGTTTCAGTAGACGGGCATAGATAGCCAAGGCAATACACTGCAGGATACATTGCCTAACTTAGAGGTCTCTGTGCTGTAGCTCCTTATAACTAATTCATGATGCATTACTCTTTCTGGGTTGAAAATTGAAAGAAGGCCATTAAGTAACTGGAATGCATATTTATTCAAGATTAAACAGATGTTGTGGAAACAAGGCTGCAGATAACAAGTCAGCAAGAGATGCCAGATTTTTAAAGGCAAAACAGCACATAGCAGAGAGAGACTTCAGCGCCAAACGAGGAGCTCCTAAGCATGCAAAAAGTCTCCCAGCCTCCTCTCACCAGTGTAGCAAAGGCGACTGGGTCAGATGGATTTCCAGCATTACCCTCTGCATTAGGAACCAAACCCACTGCAAAGGGCCTTGCACTACATGCTTGCTTGTGTGCAACAAGCAACGCAGTTGGAGGGCTGATCCTGCACTGCTGTGAACTGGTGCCACTCAGCAGAAGCTACGATAATTTATGCCCAGCTGAGGATCCAACTCTTCATGTTTAGTTAAATTCAAATCTTTCCATCCACCATTTCTGATGAATATTACGAGACTTTCTACTTTTTTTCATTTCTCAAATGTCAAGTAGATCTTTTACAGCAGCTCTTAAGAAGATAAAGGGGATTAAAGGATCATTTTATCCTATTTAAAGTTAGCTCTGAGACGATAGGAGTAAACAGGCACATTTTAAAGGATGTTAATCTCATCTCTTTCTTATCCCCCCTTCTCCTGTTCTTTTTCTTCTTCGCTAGCAAAATTTCACTTTACTGGATATATTCACTTTTGTGGGTGAAATGATTGCAGGAAGGCAAATTCTGCTACCCTTTCTCCTCACTTCAAAAAGCAAACACAGAATATCGCTCTTGATTGCAATATTAAACATAAGTTTAAATTGGGCTGTCAATCATTGGCTTAGATTTTATGGTAAAAAGATGGAGGGAATCAGGGGGAAACAAAGAGTTCTTTGGCAAATGGAGGAAGCCTGTCCCTGCCACTGGCACCCAGAAAGCAAGGCCACTGCTTATTAGCAGCAGAATAATGGAAATAACATTGTTTAAAGAAAACTGAGTACAGAAATAAGAGCTTTGGACTATCTGTGGGGATTTCAAAATAAGCTGTCAGGAGACTGGGAGGCAGAGACAGACTTGTTAACTTCTAATGAGGGATGGTTAGCTCACACTTAATCCTTACAAACAAAAGCCCTACCGTTAGCAATTTTAACCTGAGTTGAATTATTATTAGTAAAAGATACCAGATGGGCACCTCATTGCCCCCATTTAGAACAGGGTTGGGAGAGGAAACCATGTTCTCCTCATAGTCAGAAACGTCAAGCTTGGCCTTCAACATGCTTTTCAGGGCAGGAACAGAACGGCACCTGTGACTGTCCGAGCTACTGCCCTCCCTGCTGGAGGTTACTGCAGGGTTAGCTGCTGATTACTGCCTCCTACCTGGAAAACACAGAAAGTGAAAGAGCATGTGCCCCTGGACCAAAGCTGGTTTGTACCCTGTTTGCTCTGCATTGCAACAACCCTGGAGCAGTCTCAGGGGCGAATGTGACAGCTGAGGGTGGTGACAGAGCTGCCAGCATTCCTCTGAGCAGGCCACAGAGGTGAAGAGCAGAGCTGCCCTGGGCTGAGATCAGTGGGGAGCAGCACAGGACATAGATGCTTGTCTGCTTCGCTTTGATCCAGTACAGTTCACAAAGACATGCTTAGGTTTAACAGAGTAACCAGCACCTTTGATACCGTATTTTGTGAACTTTGCTGAATTCAGGATCAGGGTAGTCAGGTGCTCCCGAGACAGCCAAAGAAACAGCCTGCCTGCAAGCTCAGCCTGCACCAGACCAGCAAGGGCTGACAGGAAGACCACCACCTCACTCAGATCAGACCACCAGTCTGTTCATTCTTGTTCTGGACTGTGTCTGATCTAGCAGGTAACTGCTGATTTGCAAAAGACCTCAAGCATCATCTTGCCCAAATAAAGTCTCAGTTTTCTGGCCACATTATAGACCCCCAATGAATTCAGGACATATCAAGAATCTGACAGCTAAAGACCTGCATAAGACTCATGTGCAAATGGCAAAAGTGTGCCAGAAGTTTCTTGAGGTGTCTTTCCAAGCAAAAGCTTGCCATGACTTCTAGAACAAAACCCCTTGGTTTGCTGCACATCTGGACCACCCTGTGAAATCCTGGCCAGCACCAGCGGAGATGCTGGTGATGCTTATCACTCGTGAGGAGGATGCTGGGTGAGGAGGAACAGAGAGATGGACTGACAGCAAATGAGTCCTGTTCAGGTCTCAGCAGACACTGAATAATCAGGTCTATTATTCTCCTTGATAAAAATAAAGAAATGTTTGCATTGCAGGAGAATTTCTCCTGCCCTGAATTATGTGCTTTAATTGCTGCTTCTGTGAACACTACCCCGAGACTTGATGAGCAAGTGGCATTCACTCCTTCTCAAACATCGTCTCCAGGAACACAAACCCAGTGTGAGCTGTATCATACAGACACAGTTTGCAGAAGGAAGTGTCATTACAAAGCAGAAGGAGGGAGATGACTTCCAGAGTGTTGCCAGTAGCTCTGCTGTGAAGCTGCCTAGAACATCATTTTAACCAACCAAGCATCCGTTGGCTGGAGGCAGTCAGACCCACTAACAATGCATGTTCTTTCCTGTGCTGACATAGATGAAAATACCTTCCTGTCCCGCATGCTGGGGGGAGTCAACAAGTCCCAAGCCAACCTCTCCCTGTGAGGGTGCTCACACTGCCTTGTAAGATCCCTTCTTACACCTCTGCAAGAACAGGGGGCACTTCACTGGTACATGACATAAAAGTTTCTCTTCTCTTTTGACTGAGACCCCACAGACGGGTCCCAGGCACCACTACCCTGCCCCTTTCACCTGCAATCCTTCCTCCCACTGCCTCTCCACTCCATGAACCTGGATGCTGCAGGTCCCCACCTCCTTGACCATAGTGCATCTAGCACATGGGATCACAGAGCAGCCCAATGGAGGTGGAAGATGGGGGGCAGCCAAACCATTCAGGGAGAGTGCAGCAGGTGTTACACTAGCGTGTGTTTCATTTTTGGGCATTCGGTGAGGCTGGATCTGAATGCAGCATGGTCAGCACTAGCTGTTGTTGCAGGAGCTCTTAGCTCGCATCAGGTACTGCTGTTCCCAAACCAGGTGAGCGTGGCTTGAGTAGATGTGGTTGCTCTCTCTCCCAGAGAGTTTAAGATTTGTTCATTCTTTGTTTATTTCCCTTAATCTAAAGTAAGAGTCATCGAGACTGAAAGTGCATGTTTTACTCTTTGTCTGAGAAACATAACAAAGAAAAACAATTGCAAAGGAAAGCAGTACATTTCACTTTCAAGCTTTCAAGGGATTATTACCAACGACAGGAGAGAAAAAAATAACAGCTCTTGAAACTTAGGGGAAAATACTTTGACAGCATCCCCATTAAACAGCTTCCCTCATCTTTAAGCTGCAGTAATTACGTTCACTTAATACCAGACAGTAAAATATTTACAAACAACACGGAATTAAATGAAGTTTCCAGCCATGCTATAGCTACACCTCCAGCTCTGCCTCTGGATGAGGCGCTGGAGCTTGGCTGTGATATCCTGCCCTCGTGATACGTATGCTAAAGGCACCACCACTGCCATCTAAAGAGCAGTTATTCCTATGACAGATCTACCAGGGAAAAGCATCATCTGGGGGTTAGGCAGAGAGGTACGCTGTGAGCCTGGCATGCCTTGACAACAGCCAGGCCTTCGTCCTCATGCAGTGTGAGACTTCCCTTCCCAGCACCTCCTTCCCAGACACAGCTGAGCTCCTTCTCTTCTCTGCATGAGTGTCTCGGGCTCCAGGTGCTTTGTCCTTGAGCTTTAAGGCAGTTGGGCTGAGTCTCTCATTAGGAATGCCTCCTCCTTGCCAAGGCTGGGGAAAGCGGACTGTCTCTCCACAAAGATTCTTTCTAGTTATTTTTTCCCCACTTTGCTCCATTCCTTTTTATACTTGCTCTATCGCTCCTGTCAATCTCCCAGGCAGTGAGGGAACACTTCGCGGCAAGCTCCACTAGACTGAAGCCCCATCAGTCCCCAAGTAGCTGAAATCACATAAATCCA
This sequence comes from Fregata magnificens, assembly GCA_013389945.1. Taxonomy (NCBI): domain Eukaryota; kingdom Metazoa; phylum Chordata; class Aves; order Suliformes; family Fregatidae; genus Fregata; species Fregata magnificens. Next base: position 126,915 of record WAAD01032607.1, on the reverse strand, counting down.
CGAAAGCCCAATGCTCAGAGACCTGATTCTCCTCTGTCAGAGGAAGATTAATCAAATCCACCTTTAGTAATTTGTTCATTCAAAAATAACAGCCTAGATTGCTGCCAGATGCGGGGTCATTAACACTGATCATCATCTGGATGAAAAAGACCCTCAATTAATATGAAAATATCCCTTTTTTTCAACGAGGGAGTCCAAACTTTGATACCCATAAAAATTACACGACATTCTAGAGAAATGATTGTCAAAGAAAACAGTAACCTGGCTTATCAGGGACTGTCACAAGCCAAGCTCCAACACAGCCTTTCTCGGAGAAAAGCTGCAGAGATGGAAAGCGAACGAGCACACAGTAGCACATCGATCCCACAGCCTGGAGCTTGGCAGATAAAGACTTTAGGAAAAGGTTCCAAAAAAATAATTTGGACATATATTATCTCAGACAATACAGCAGTGAACACAGCCATGGCTTTTCACTAGACCCCAGCCGGTGGTTTCAGAGGGGACTTTGTGGCCCGAGCGGCACCACTGCAAACCACAGGTATCTGGCTAGGGAAGAAATAAAACAATGTACAGAATGGAGAAGAATCAGCCTGTGGCTACAGCGTGTTTGCTTTGAGTGCGTGGCACAGTCAAAGCGGTTCTCACCCTTTTCTTCTGCAGCGTGTTGCTGGTCCCGTTTATCAAGACTGTATACATATGAGCTCTCATCTGGCTCCTCTGCAAAAAGAATCAAGTTGCTTTTTCAGAAAATAAACCTGAGCATAGACCAGAGGATAAGGCATGTCAGTGCCCATGTGCTACACACAGCGTCACCCAGGCTGGGGCCCACGGGGTGCCCTCGGAGCTGCGCTGGGTAGCAGCGCTACAGAAGGGAGCACTGGTCCCTCCCCTGGGGACTTTGTCCAAGTCACATAGAGCTGCTCTCAATGTATTTTGGTACATGCCTGCTACAGCTCATCTCTGAGGACATAGATCCCTTTTCCCTGGCAATCACAGTATTTCCCCCACATAGATGGCCAAAGGCTTTTCAGAAGAATTGTCCCAAATGAGGTTTTATTGCCTCTCTAAGACAGGGGTGGGGGGCGTGGGGGGTGGTGTTGGCTACCTCTGCTGCACAGAGAGGTAGACAGAAGGGACAAAGCAGTGACGGAGAGATTGAGGAAAGGGTATTGGAGATATTGGAGAGATTTTCCTGTTCCTGCGACTGCCAGCTGCCTTCTCCCTCTCTGGGGGTAACCAGCTACTCCCCTTCCAGCACCCTCTTACGGGGGCACCAAGGCCAGGGCCCCCCTGCAGCCCCCAGCACCTGCTGCTCTGTCAGCAGCCTGCCTGCCTGTGTTCCTCTGCCGAAGCTGGCCTGGCCCTCACAAGTCTGTTTTGAAGAAACAGATAAGAAGAAAGATTATGAGGAATTGAAACACACAGGCACGAATGGCCACGAAAGTACCACCGGAGCGTGCATTCAAAAATGCGTTACAGCCATTTCTCAGCTTGGCTGAGAGAGGAGCATCACTGTGCTGCATGCTGTCAGCTGTGGACTAAGGCAAGACCCTGCCCCAAAGACTTGCAACTAAAATAGAAAAGACTGAAAAATGAGGCCCAGAGCCATCGCTGGACCATCTACCTGTTGCCTCACCGCCATGGGGTTGTTCAGGTCCAGCCCTAATCAAAACAGCTCTGTAGACCGTGTGTCTCAGCCATATTCCAGAGACATAAGCTCAAGTGCTCTGATGAACCGGAGCTTAACCTGAACAAAGCTAAATTGAATAAAGCCCATTTTACCTCTGAATGAGCATGTCCACATAGGTGGCTAATATGGTTTAACCAACCCACTTGAGAAGTTAATTTGGATTAATTTTCCTGAAAACTCTCAAGTAGGGGAGTCCTGCATCACCAGTGGCCTGGAGAGTATTAGGAAAATGACCTCTCCATTAACCTGCTGTCACTAGTTTCCTTCTCAGCAGTTGTGCACTACTTCTTTTTTAGCAGTTTACCACTATGTTGGACAATATAACACCACAAGCATTAAATTACTCTGCCACTTGCCAGAGAAGTTGAGCCCTGTAGATGGATTTTAAATCACCACACTGGGCTAAAGAAGTCTTCTGCAACAAGTACCTTACCCATAATTGGAAATTTTTTTAATACCTTATTGATTGATTTCTTTATTACCCTTTGACGAAGTTTAACACAGTAAACAGAATCGATCCCAGAGGCCAAAGGCTGGGGCCGGCCGCTTTGCGCCTGCTGAGAGTAGGCTGGATTCTCAAATTGAATTATAGTTATTGTTCTGCTTGTAGCATTTTTTATGTCTCATCATGACAGATGGCTCTCTAAATGATAGCAGATTTGTATTTCATTAGGACACTTAGTCAAAAGATCAATACCGCTTCCACGCACCTTTCTGAGAATACATATACAGACCATACAGGCTGCTAGGGGCTTAATGTGATTTAGATAGCATTAGCCACAAAGCAGACATATGTTTTATTTGTAATAATGTCTCATTGATTCCAAAAAAGCGGTCCTGGAAACCCAAGCGCTCTTATTGTCACACTTCATCTTTTTCTCTGCATGGCGGAGAATGGCATTTTTTGGGTGCTGTAGAGGAAGGTGGGCAGAGCAAGGAGGCAATATCCGTGCTCCACAGAGCCTGGGCATGGCTCTGTCTCCAATCTCCATTGCCCTCTTGTGGTCCTTGAGCAATCTCTCTCTCAATATCTTTCCAAATTACAGCCTAACACACGGAAGGAGGCTGTTTCTGTCTTAGAAGAAAGGCAAAATATTTCAGTAAGGCTTTGTTTTGTTTAACACCTTCCCACTCCCTCTCATTGTTCTATCTTCCACCCCCCCACCTTCATCAGCGTCATTGATTCAATCCAGGAGTTACTTTAGAGTTACAGGCTGTATTGATTGATTTTGGTTGTAATGAGTCTTTTCAATGTAAGCAGCGGTGCATAAAAAATTGGTTTTAAACCTCCCCCTTATGGTGCATTGATTTAGAGGGATTAAAAGGGGATATAAGGTTTTAGCTATTCGTTGCTTGGTGCACAGATATCACCACAGGAAACGCTGGAGATGAGGTTTCCAAAAATGCTGATAGCACTTTAAGGTATAATGAGCAAAGAGTACGTGCCGTCCTCCGGGTTAACTGAGCTGGTGGTGAGAGGAAGACTCCTTCATCTCTGGGGAGGAAGGAGAGGAATACCAAGGAGTTCCTGCCTTCCTACCCTGCTGGAGAACATGCTCTCCAGGACATGAAGAACACATTTCTTTTAAGGTGGAATGGGTACAAAGTCCATCCCGTGGCTGCCATTCAAGATACTTTCAGACCAGGGAAAGGACGCAAAATCACCAACTCCCAGTACAGCCATCAGGACCAAGGCCCTTGTGTGTGTGCGGCAGACAGGCTCACCACCTCTGCAGCCCCATTCTGAGCAGAGATTTGAAGCCGACACTCCCTTAGCCCCAGCAAATCCTTCAGTCATTTGGACACACTGGGAGGATGTCTGTCTCCGAGGCTTTTGCTACATGTAATGACTTAGACGTGTAGAATCATTCCAATAGGAAACAGATAGGGACTTGAGCCCAGGTGTCCCGTAGGTACAGGCCTACCGATAGAGCGAGCTGCAGTGCAGCCAGATTAGGACTGCTGAGCCTCATGCTGTGCTATCAAGATGAAAGGCTGCAGAGGAAAGAAATCTGACAATTGCTGGGTGTGAGGCTGCAGGGGATGTCCCGAGAGGGTTAATGCAGCAGCCTTCACCCACGGGCTTCACCCAAAACATCCTGCCAGTTCTTTCTACAGTATTCTGTCCAGCTCCCCCCGATTCTGCCCCCTGGAAACTCTCAGTGCTCTCCCCAGGATCTAAACCCTCTCCCTACGTACCACAGATGTCAAGCTCGGAGGAAGTCTCACTTACAATACTCGTACTCCAAATTCAGCACAGATAGATAGCCAAATAGCCACCAATACCCCATAGCATCCACGGAGCATCCCACCTGCTCTCACACCTGCCAGCAGTGGGAGAAGCACTTTCTTAGCAGGACTTTGGTTTCCACCTCCACACCTCACCCAGCTGGTTTCACAGAGCACTCCTATAGCGCAGACACGCTGCTGCTGGAGCCGAGTTTTGCGTGGGGTGTAATGGCCACGTGTACCTCCCCACGCACCCGCATCACCCAGCGCCACTTGCACCGACCTTAACCCTCCACCAACGTCACATCACTGACTTCATTGCTGTCACTTCTGATTTACATCTGGACCACTGAGATCAGTCCCAGGCCTTCCCTACTCTGTGGATCCTCAGTTTCAGGAGCCTTTGACACTTTCTTGGGGGGGGGCGCAAAAATCAGCTAGTCTTATAAACCACGTTTTATGTTGAGCCATGCTTACAGCTTCATGAATTGCAAAACCATTTTAAAATCTTGGTATTACAGGAAAATCCATTCTGGTTCACTGCCTCTGTCACTAAAACTCATAGTATGCACCTTTCCAAAGCAATTAAAGCCCACCGCTAAGACTAGGACCCTGAATCATAATTTCTGGGCCAGTCCCCACTCCTCTAAACAAGTATTTCATCTTCCAATACAATTTAAGGAGCATGGAGGGAGAGTCAGAAGTAGGGGGAGCATGTTTATCAGAGAAAAGCCAGAAGAAACCCAAGAAGCGTATTCTTTATAATATAATATCTCTTCAGTTTCATTTCCTCTCTTTTGTGTATGGAGTGGCAGGAATAGCAGCATCAAAAGCCTTGAGGGCAGAGAACTTTTGACCCATCCCTGACTTGTCATCATAAAGTCTCCTGGCCCCAAAGTCCCCATTATAGTTTGGACTTTGAAGAGCAATAAAGAATGTCAAGCTGACAAATATATGTTATCAGAAGAGATTTCTTCTTCAGTTTACAAGATGATTCCACAGTTTTATTGCACCTCTCTGGAGGTCCCAGACTATGCGCTGTTATTTTTCTGCTCCCACTCTGAGAGATGAACAAACAGCTTCATATTAGGTTTGTGCCCAGAGTAGCTGTCACTCCAGGATTAAAAATTTTAATGGATAAATCTTAAAAGGTCAATGACTGACAAAATCAAAGCAGATAGCTAAGAAGGAAGGAAAATATAGATGACAACATTGACTCAGGCTAATAGGGATACATACTTCTTGGATATCCAACTGCAAATTCTGCCATAAACTGACTTCAAGGTGTGGAGCTGTACAATGATTGCTCCAAACACCATTCATTCTGTACTGTGACAAATTAACATCTCCACAAGCAAAGGGGCATATATATTTGCTATAATTGCTCCAAATTTCAGATGCGTCTAGAAATCTGGAATTTTGCAGAAAAATCCTCACTATACTTCATAGGGAGAACTATCACATTATTATCACTCTTACTCCTTTCTCAGTTGTTCTTAAAGGTCCCAACTGATAACCAGGACAACCAAATACCTATTGACTTTCAGTACCTTTCTCGAAGAACTGATGACTAGAAAACTGAAGGCAAGTGTTTAGAAAGAGAACAGAAGCTCTTCTCTTTTACAGTACGCCTTGGATTTCCCTTTCTTGGTACCCTAACCCTAGGCTGAGACAAATGCTGTGAATGCTTCATTGACTGTCCATCCTACCTCCAATACTACAGGGAGGCAACAGGGGACAACCAGTGAGATGCAGCTATGATGTCCAGTGATTAGAGAAAAGCAGAGACTTCTGAACATATCGCTGTGCAAGGAGAAAGCCTGGCCACACTGAAAGTAACAGAATAATTCTCATTCCTGTCATTGGGACCAGGATTCCCTTCATAGTCTTCCTCCTCTCCCTTTACTTCTGTAAAACAGGCATTTGAATGGAGATGCGTTAATGTGTGATGAGAAGTTGGATTTAAGCTCTGTCCTGCTGAGTGGCCCCATTAGCTGAAAAAGGGCTGCCCTGAAGTAATTCTCTGCTCTACTCAAATGTATGGGAAAGTGCCCTTAAAATGTATATAAAATGGCTGGAAAATGCTCACTACTACTTCTTATTACGGTGCTTTCAGCTGTCAACATATCAGGAACTGTCTTTACAGACTCTGCAAATGGCATGGCTTTGACTCAGGAGAACAAGGTGTGCCCACGCTGGTGCCCTGACTCAAAGGCATCTACCTGTGCCAGACTGAAAAAAACAGACTCACCAGGACAGGGGGCAATGTCTGTCTGCATTGTTATCAAGTAAATCATTAGCTTTGACCAGCTAGGGATCTGGATCATAAGTCTTCTTCCCATGCTTTTTCTGTGGTGTCACTATACCCAGTTAAACAGCTGCTATACTCTATTACAGATGTATTGAAGTGGCAGGTGGATGTGCCTTCATATAGACAGACAGGCCAGCAGACACAAAGACAGAGCACGCACCATCCCTTCAATGTTGTCGACTGTCACTCTTCTGCATGCCATTGCAATACAGTAATTACTTTATCAAAAGGCCATCTACAGGCTTTGTACTAGAACATCCATATTTCTGCCTCAACACCTGTGCCTATCTATGTTTGCGAGTGCATTTGTATTTTACATGTTATATATTTGTAGGATGAACTATGCTTCTTAAGTATATCCTTAATGTATTATACTCCACAGGTATGGTATGTACTATAAAAACAGGTCGGTAGAGATTAAAAAAAAAAAAAGCATTTGTGGGCCAGTTTGATGGATATTTAAGTAGCTAATAGCGTTGCACCTACTACCTGAAGCACCCCATGAAAGAAAGGTTTCAGAAAAACACATATTGGCAATAACTTGAAGGAAAGGGCTGGATTATGCGACCTGTTCGCCACATGAGCACAGAGTCCATCACTGTGCGGTGGACGTGCTTGGTGAGTGGAGAGGTACAATTAGGTGAGTTAAGTACAATAACAATGAAATGCTGCATACTTTCCATTGGAATAAAAATGATAATGATTCTGCTGAAAAATATCATTACTTCACACTCATTTAATTCTGGAAATCTAAATTCACAAAGGAAACAAGAAGCCCTTTAATCTCCTGGTAGATAAATAGCCCAATTTTATTTCTACTATTATTTTTTATCCTTTTCCAAGACATTTTATAAGACTTCAGAACATGAGAGCACAGTTTAATTAACATTATCACATTAAAAAGCACAGCCAAAATTTTCATGGAGTTTTAACTGAAATATAATACTGTCTCAATTATTTTTTTTTTTTTTTGCATCAAGCATAATGATGAAAAACACAGTCTGCACTGATCTCTGGATATATATTAGCAAAGAGGGCTTAACAAAAGTAGCCATTTGGATAGCTTAGGATGATCTTTTCTTGCAGAGATGCACCTAGTTGCTCTGCGAGCAGAAAGGCGTACTTTCTATTTCCTTTGTTCCCACCTCCAGAATGATTGCTTTGTCTCCACAGGTGATGCCAATTACATGCAAACATTTTTTGGATGGAGGTTTGTACACCTGCTTCTCAACCGTGCAGAGGATAATAAGGCAGCTTTATACTCAAATAACATCTTCCATCAGAGGATATCTGAGCTCTTTGAAAATGTTACGTTCTGTCCCTCAGCAGCCTTTTGGCAATAGGAATCAAACCTGGGACCTCTGACTAAAAAAATGCAAGTATTCACCTCTGGTCACAGCTGTAGCAATGTTCTCGGCATCTCATTACAACTGAGCCAACACTAGAAGGTCACCGGTACCACACAGAGTGGTGCCAGTCCCCAGCTATTTATCATGACCATGCACATGGGCAGGATGTTGTTTTGCCCACAGACACTGGCAAGGAACACAGCGCCGTGGGCCACTCAGGAGGTCAGTGGCAGAGTCACTGGACCCAGACATTCCCTTGACTGCGCCAACCCAGGAAATAATAGCTGACATTTTCATTTGCAAAGCCTTCTAAGGGAACAGGTAGGCTGCCCAGGAGTTTTGGACATCACTATCTTATCTTAAGGTTAACAGGAGCTGCGTGTCCATCTCCCAGTAAAAATGTGAGCTGCCCCTTTTGATTTTTGCTCAGTCCCAACCTGAGACCTAGAGACCTCATCCAAGGATGGCGAAAGCCTTGAGTGCAGGTGTACAGAGCAAACGTGCTCTTGGTGAAAGTACGAGCCTGTGCATTTCAGCAGGATGAAGATTTCATATTAGTGATAGCTAGCTTTGGGAAAGTGTTTTGTCCTCGTTGCTAAAGTGACAAGATACAGGACAACCCATGCTGCTGCGGTGCCCTGAGCCAGCCCTGCACAACAGCCTTGTTGTTTCTCATCTCCACGCATCCAGCGTGTGGATGCAGCTTTCCTCCACGACCAGTCATTACTACTGCTGCTTTTGACAGAATCAGAGCTCAGCCTCGCTCTAAAAAGTCTGCTCCGGCTGAACAAGGAGCTGCTGGGCTGATGCAGACAGTAGCAGAGGATGTTCTTTCATTTTCCAGCAGGCCAGATGTGATGACTGTAATTGTTTCCTCCTGGCTTTGAATCACCCATCTCTGCACATCACGCTGAGGTATTCTGTTCCATGAATGCATTACTTTTTTTAAAGAGTTTATTTTCCAGCTGGTGACTGGTAACTTTAGTTCACTCTTTACTCTTAGGGAAGCAAAGGCCAAAATTGAGTGTTTCACTTACTTGGTCACTAGCTGGCAAAATTCCTACATTTGATTTCCCTGAGGCCGTCTACATAATTCTGAAGTTGCAGTAGGAAGCCTGCTAGTCAGAACATTTCCGCTGCAATGTATTGTCATCAAAATACGCTGTGCTGCTGTAGTCAACTTCCCCTATAGAATTATATTGGTTTAGAGGATGGGTTTTGATGAGAAATTTTCTGGAGCTTGACATTTCTCACCAAAGACGGAGAAAGTGCTAGAAAGACCAAGAGAGAGCAGAAAGAAAAATTTGCAAAATGGTGTGTCAAGAAAATATTCTGGATTTCTTCTTCACTGGAAAGAAAAGAAAATCTGAAACCTCAAAGGGCTTTGTGAAGCAAAATCGGGGTTAATTTCTTTTTTCTGGACAGGAGTGCTAGAACCTGAATAGCCAATCTGAGTCCACTGAAGGCAGTTTCCAGTCTGATGTTTTAAACCATCCTTGCCCTAGACACAGCTTTCTTTTTCCAGCCACCCATAGCAGAAATAGTACAGCAAGTAAAATTTTCTGTACTGGATCAATACATTGGCTTACATGCATCGATCTGAATAAATAAACTACCTCCCCAGGAGCATCATGACTTTGATTAGGATCTAATGGTAAGGCTTCCGTTCTCTCTCTCTCTCTCTCTCTCTCGTCCATATTCTTCTGTGTTTCTGAGTGGCCGTACAATTCCTAGAGAACTGAGGACTTTCAAGAAGCAGGTTTGGGGAGGCTTACACTGCTCACTAGATTTGTAAGCAAGTAGGGTGACCTTAAGTAAATGTCTGGTTGGCAAAGGGATATTATGTGTTCCCTGCCTTGGTATAGACAAAACATCTTTAATGAATTGCTTGGGAACATTTTCCACCATACATTAGGAATGATACCCAAATAACTGTGGTTATGAATTTATATTCTTTCTCGAAGCTCTCAAGTTCTTGGCAAACACAACAAAGGACAGATCTGAAGACCAAACTTCAATTCTCCTTTTTGTTTCCCCCATCCTAAATCAATAGATATATAAAAGTTAGAGATGAAAACAAATCATGATCATGCTGCAGCTTTCAGGGGAAATACCGTCTACAAGAAAACAAATCAATAAAACTTCGTATTCTTGGACATGGTCTTCTGTTTTGGTCAATAAATGCACCATGTTATGCAGTATATCACTGAAGCCTGCAGCAGTTTGCCAATGACTTGAGCATATATATTTGGGGTGGGGGGATGAAATGGTAACTCCAGTTGTTAAGCAACTGTATTTCTCAAATGTAATGTGCTTTGCTTTTGAGAATTATTTGCCCTGCCAACAGGTGGGGGCAGACAAACCTGAATGCCAGCATAGTCTTCTGGTGCTTTCTTTGTATCGTTTACTCCTTTAAAATAGAAAGTACTTCCTTAGTAAGTATTTTCTGCATTGTTTCAGTTGGGAAGGTTCATTGATTTTAACAGGCAAACTGACAAAAAAAGCAGGTTTGAAGGAAGAAACGTTGGCAGATAGATTAGATTAGATTAGACTGAACCATCTCTTTAATGTTCAAACAGGGCTGCCTCAGTAGAGAAAAGCAAATTTTTATAAACACCCAGGAAAACCTCACCTCAGAATTTAGATCAAGAACAAAAGAGGCTGCTTTATTCTCTGCAAGAAGGAGGCAGAACCTAATTACGCTGGTTAGAATTCAGGAACGATTTGGATGGAATTTTCTCAATGAATAATAATAGGAAATAATACAGGAGGGGCTGCAGAAAGTGGAAGTGATTTAAAAAGTTGCTGTGCACCAATGTTGGAAATGCAGAGGCCAGTGTGTTGCTCAGCTTTCAAATTGACATTAAAAGAAGAAATGCTTTGCACCCCACCCTTGTCTTTTTACAAGGTTCACTTGTAGTGCTACGTACAGGGCAGTGGAACAACTGACAGAGGGTCCAGACACGGATGCTGGTCCTCCGTTTCATTAAAGAAAGGACAGCTCAGGTCATTCATTAAACCAAACCCAATATGCTGTACTCTTGAGAGTATGGACAGTGACAGGCAATGAAGTCAGCACGGTTTAATGAGCAATGGGTTAAATCAATGGATTTTACTTTGGAGCTGCAATGACTAGAGTACGACTGCAGTCACTCACCGTGGTCTGGCGGAGAAATGGTAACTCATCAAGCTACAGTAACTGAATTGGATTTGATCAACTACTGCTATTGCCAGCATGACCACTGTTTACAGGGACTTGGAGCACAAGCAAAGAGCTACCGAGCAAATGAATAGCCAGAAGCTGCCACAGCTTGTAATGGTAAGAAGAAGGTGCTGCAAATGCTGCACCTCTTTGTTGGATGCCTTTCCTAAAACTGCTGCCCTCATGAAATCTGTCATGACTTCTCCCAATAAAGATCTTAATTTTGCTGGATGGGCCTCCTCCGAAGAGCACAAAGTAACCATCTGTCACAACAAAGCATCATAAGGCAAATGAATCCTTCTTGGCTGCCACAAACACCACGCAGAGCTTTCCGGTCTATTGATTTTCTTTCTGTCTTTCCAAGTAGAATATTAATACATGTCTCTGAAGGGTAAAGTCAGAGATTATCTCGGAGTTAATAAAGGAAGGTGTCTCGCTTTGACACAATATATCCAGCTGCCATTGCAACCTGTATTGTTCCTGAGTGTCAGTTAACCTGAATAATAAGCAATTCCATGGCAGAGGTTGAATGACAGGAGATTATTCCCCCACCCCAAGTTTCTCTACCATTGCTGTGGTGGAGGTTTGCTTTACAGACCTAAGCTAGCTGGGCACCTTAACGCTATGCCACAGAGGGTGGTGAGGAGACCCCCTGATGTTGGCAGGTCTGCTGGTATTGGTACCACATCAGCACGATGCTAAGACTGGACATGGCCCCAAACCTGAGCAATCAGGGGTGTTTCACCCAAGCCGGGTGCCTGCACAGCACAGCACATGCGTCAGCACTGGTGAGAGGCTCGCAGATCCCCGCAGAACCAGCACTACCGCATCGCCTGGATGTGGGGCGTGCGATGCTGAAATAACGGACGGGTTACAGCGTTAGTGGGATTGGCTCAGCGTCCTGTGTGCTTCGCATTCACTCCCTTATTTACATCAACGGATTTCACGTTTCAGTGCCCCACCTGGAAATGGGCAATGACACATGCTCCCTTTCTCTGCTCTCCTGTAGATGTTTGAATCCTGCCTCGAGGCCAGGCACTGTCTCTTGCTGTGGCTCAGATGAATCCCATCTCACCCCTCTCTCTCAAGATCCCTCCCTCCTTCTCTTTCCACTGAACACGGTGAGCACCTGGCAATGACTGTGCTTTTAACTGAGGTAAGAGTGAAGCTTATACAAGACAGCTCGGGACCTTTATGCATATGAAGTTCATGGCTCCAAAGGGTTTTTCCTGACACAAACACAAACAAACGGCACACTTCCCGCTTGTCAGCTGCACTAAGTATTTTGACCCATTGTGCCTGCAAACCATCTGCCAGTAAAGTGTTACTTGGGGCACGTTATAAATCCTATTGTTTTGTGTTGCTCCCCAGCCAGCCAGTCTGATTAAGAGAGGTAGAAGAGAGAGCAAGGAATGCAGGATGCCTGGGCAAACTTGACCTGGCACAGAATGATTCCACTCTTCTTTTCGCCGATTTGTCACGCGGCCTCGGGTAAACAGCTTGATCTTTCCCCATCTCTGTGCACCTTTCTTTACAGGTCTGTGCCTTGGGTCCCGGCAGTTAGTGCCAAGCAAGCACTCATTGTGTGTGCCTATGAGATCCTCAAATAAAACACGCAGGAGAAACACAACCCTTCGTTACTGTTACTGTCCTGTCAGCCATATTGATTATGCTCACTGCTTGTTCCTAGAGTTCTTAATAATTATTATGACCTGCAAATTTGCAGCTGATCACTCAAACTGGTCAAATAACATTAGTCAGATAAATGCTTTAGATTTATTTTGCAGCACATTTGCAAATGATTATTTGATTAATATTTTTCCCTAATGCTTTCAAAGCTTATTTTTTTTCAAATTAATGAGAGCTGATATGAATCCCATCACACTGTGCTGTAACCACCGTGATAGATGTGTTTGTTGAAGCCACAACACTTTCATGTACCTTTAAAAATTCAGGAGTCTATGCAGCAACAGTTGAATTATCTTCTGGGATAGTCACTGCTGAAAGACAAGGCTGGATATCTGAATCCACCAAGAGACAAGGAATATCAGCTTCCAAAGACTAACCCAAGGCACAGCAGCATCTCTCTAAGTATCATTTACCCTTTATTAATTGGGAAGCAAAAGTAGGCAGCTGGCAACCTCCTTCCAGTGCTGCCTTCAAGTGACTACAGACCGTGCACTGGCAGTAATTAAATCATTATTCACCCACCCTTTTAGCAGGTGTAGCGCTCCTCGGGTGGGTTTTCATTCTCCTTGAAAAGCACTGGTAGAAAATTACAAGTGAAGTCCAAGCAAAGCATTCAGAAAATAATCAGAATTAATCTCTTCTTATTTTAGATGTCTAACAGGGACATGTCTATGTATCTGCTAGTTACTCCAGGCTTCCTCTGAAGTCAGTGGTATCTTCAAAAGGAAATTATTTTGACCCAACTCAGGTGGCTGTCTGACTATGGTAACAACTCCCCATTGCAGGACCCTGTTTCTTCCCACTGACTCTATGAGTTTACGGTGATTAGCTCATTTTTACACATCTAAACAATAAACATATAACTTAGGGCAGAGGAATCCCCCCTCAAAGGGACACATTTTTATATATATGGGCAGATAAAGTTGTGCATCTTACACTACAGGAACACATAGTGCATTAGCTGACGGGAGACATGGCAAGAAGGGAATGTGACAGTTGCTACATTCTTAGGTAAACCCACCGTACACATACCTACTGCTCTGCGGCTTTCCGGTATCATTACTTCCCTCCTATAATGAAGAGTCACCAGAACAATATAAACTATAATTGACCTTCCCCAAGAGTTAAGCTACTACTGTTAACAACTCATACCTCCAACCTCTAGGTGTGTGCATGACAGGGTAGGAAAAGTGAGCACGAGGTACAGTAGGGAGGAGGCAGCTGGTTGCTCCAAGCAGACTGTTAATACCCTTGCTCATCTTGGTGGTGGATGTGCCCCGAGCAGCCGTGAATGACTTTGAACATTGAAGCAGCATGTCCCATTGAATGGCTACAGTGATTTATGTGCTGAAGAGCAAGGGAGGTGAGATGGATCACCATGTGATAAATCAATTTGGAGCTTTTCATCATACCATCGGCAGTGAGAGCACAGCTCTGGTGATTTGTAGCAATATTAGTCTGCCATGATTCATCTGCAATGCCTGGCCCTTCTGTTGCCCTCCAACCACTGGAGCAAAGTGTGGGCAGCGTTCCATTGCTGTCATCAGGACACCCAACACTCTCACCTTGCTTTGTTTTCCTAGGGCCTGTTTTGCTTCCTTATTCCACCTCTCCTATGTACGCTTCATCGTCAAGCATGAGGATCAGGAATGGCCAAATAAAATTCCCTTTGTCGAACTCTGTGAGGTGCCTCTCTGCTCATTTCTCCAGCCTGTCGTGGTCCCTCTGAATGGCAGCACAACCTTCTGGTGTATCAACCGCTCCTCCCAGTTTCATATAATTTGTATTCAGATACCCAAATGCTTCTAAAGAGCTGCCCATACACTTTAAGAAGGTAGTAAGTGTGAGGAGAAATGAGTTAATTTGAATAAAAATCACTCAACAGTAATTTCAGAACTGGGAATATAGTCTAGACCACTGACGGATGCCTTATCATCTAGGCTGTACCGCTTCTCTTGGCCAAAAAATGAATGTGGAGTTATACCAAGGCTATTTTTAGCATCCCAGTTACTACAGTACAGCCAGAAGCTCCAGCCGCATATTCACGTGCAGTTGTGCTTGGCATTGCATATGCACATAGTAAAGAAACAACCCTTATGCTGCGGAGCTCCTGTCTAGACCTGCGAGGACACAGCAGGGAGTGGTGCCAGCAAATTAGTGTCTGTAATACTTTATGGAGGAGGGATTAAGAGTGAAATACAGGCTCTGCTGCCCCCCCAGATCAGGGATGATGCCCCCACCCTGTGTGTGCAGCCATGTACGTACAGAGCCAGGTCTCGGTTTTGCTCAGACTCTGTTCTGGTATCGATGGAGGGTGTGGAAGAGTCTCTGCTGAAATTGGTTTACGTGTTTGAGCATACTCACAGCCAGAAAACATTTCTTACTGCTGAAATGAAACAATGCTTATGGCAGTGCAGACTGGTGTCTTGAATAGCAAAAGCTCCCATGGAAAGCCGTGTTTTCAGTGAAAAGCATATATTAATGCCTTTTTAAAATCTTCTGTTATTGGAAGATATAATTTCTAATGAAA
This sequence comes from Fregata magnificens, assembly GCA_013389945.1. Classification (NCBI taxonomy): domain Eukaryota; kingdom Metazoa; phylum Chordata; class Aves; order Suliformes; family Fregatidae; genus Fregata; species Fregata magnificens. Next base: position 111,915 of record WAAD01032607.1, on the reverse strand, counting down.
CATTTCAGTCCTCTCAGACATAATGCTAGACACAAGATACGTATTTTCAGTATAATTTTGAAATTATGAGATGAAATTACTATTTCCATTTTTAATTGATTTTTTAAATTATCTTTCATTTTTTTAACTAAATTTTAAAAAATCAAATTACATGGCTTATGAAAATAATGATAGCAAATTAGCTCTCATGAAGTTTCTGCTCAAGTTAGTTTCTCTCTAGTTTCATGGAACAAAAATACCGCAAAATGACATTTTAAGTCTCAACTAAATGAAAATTGGCACTTTGCTTTGAAATATTGATTGAAATATTTCCACCAAGCCCTAAATTATACTGTGGTTTTCATTGCTCACTCTCAAAGGAGACTAAGCAGCACTAAACCATGTACATGCACAAGACAACAAAGTACAAAAACATTACATGAATTGCTGAAGTTGCAGAGCACTTCCACAAGGCTGACAGAAATCATGCCTTTGAACTCCCCATCCCAGGCTTTCCCCACTGGACCACAACTCTCCTGTACAGTGTACTTAAAAACACATCATGTAGCGTATTGGATTTTATTAACCTGTTACAAAGTCCTTCCACATCTCCCTTCTGCCTGTTCTGTAGTCTGCAGCAGTCGCATTCACACCTATTGTTTTTTCTCCTGTTTGGCCTCTTTATTGTCTGGTGTAAAGTGTACCAGAAAAGCATTGTAAAGCAAGACGGTAAGTGGCAAGCCACTATTATATACAGTGTTTGCAGGAGAGACAGAGCTTTTTTTTTTAATAGAAGAATAAATCCTCTTTAGACAGCCAGTAGCCACTTGGGTGAGTCTTTCTTATGAATACTGCAAGGATGAATACCCAAGGATTTCTGGTTTAAAAGTGATATCTCTAGACACACTGACTACTTTCTAAGACACATCCAAATGGCTTATCCATAGACAATTAACTGACATAGCAAATGGAGGACAAGAACAAACAGTTTTACTTTCCTGGGAGTTTTGCTGCTGGTCGCAGTCTTGGTGGTTACAACAGCTGGAGGGCCCTGCTTGTGGCTAGGATATCTTCAGATTCTTCCTTGCACCTAGAAAATAGGCTGATGGTGCTCTTCGCTCTGCCACTAAATTAACTGCTTGACCTCGTCTTTCTCGGGGTTGGGGGTCTTGCACATGTAAAGTTAATGAAAAAAGAAGAGGATGAGGGAGAGGGGATTGTGAAATTCCATAAACTGTCATGACAAAAAAAATTCCAACATTTGCCCAATTTCACGAGTATTTTCCATTTCATGTCTCTCCTTTTTAATTGCTAATTGTTTTCCTTTTCACCTTTTTCTCATGCTAAATAGACAGAAAGTGATAGAGAGAGGATGCAGAGGAGTGAAAACAGAAAGAGAAAAAAAAAACAACCTTGAATTTATTTCCCCCTCCACCCCAGGTTTGGTTTTCATTATTTTTTTTTTTTTAAAAAGAAAAGGTAATATTGTACAAAAAAAAAAAGATGTTAGGAAAAAGGCATTGTGTCAAACTTCAAAGCACATTTATAATACTGTGTTACTTTGGAAGACGATTTGAATACCAGTGGGCTCACTCAACTTCAAGTACCTGTATGTACACCGGCAGCACAAGGGCTGGGATCAAACAATTGAGGCTGTTCACAAAAAGAAATAATGCCATCAGCTGTATCCCACCCAGAATTTTTGGTCTAATTACTTCCCTGGGGTGCCCTTACAGACAATGCTTTCCCATTTGCAACTCTCTTTGACCCTCTTTGATTTCCTGTTTGCTCAGTTCAATTTTACTCTCTAACCGCTTCTGAGTTCACAGTAAGTTGTGGTTACTCATAAAATGTCACTCAAGCGATCTTGGGTGGAAAGGTTAATGCAAATAAGGTTCTCACTGTTCTTATACACTCTCTCCTTCACCCGCAGACAGAGATTTCCTCTCCTTCTGGAGCACTTCTCTGCAAAATAATTACCTCATGCAGATGAAACATGCTGAGACTGAGTTATTCCTCGGTTTCATCAGTGGATGACAGAGGAATCACTGATGCTCCAGTGTTTCACGCCAAGAACTGAACTGAGAGGAGCTCCCCGCTGCTCCCCAGCGACACTGCTGGATGCAGTGCGCACGCTCTCTGTCTCATGTTCACATACTCTGAAAGCGTACTGATGGTGCATGGGACATGCGTTTCCAGAGTCTTGCGTTTTGCCGTTCACACCAGTGCAAGTGGGAAGGCTCTCTCATTTGGCCAGGTCCTGTCTCCATTTTGCATCTGATGTGTAGGACCTGAAAGCCTTTCAGTTCAGAGCGATGACGAGCAGAGCCTCCATGAATGAGGCAGTTTTCTGCCTCACCACCCACCTTGCAGCCCTGGCACTGGAACAGCCTGCCAAACTTTGGAGGACCCCCGTGAATTTACTTTTCTGAGTTCAGATATTTTGAGTTTGATGCACATCATCACCAAGCATATGACAGGGGTGTGAGTGAAGGCAAGCAGCTTTTCCTTTCCTGAAATCTTACAGATTTCATCCCTGGTACCCAGAGCTCAGCCCATGGGCTGGGATTTTGTAGAAAGCAGCTCCCTAGACAGCTGGTAAGACGTACAGAGATTGTGCAGACTGATACTAAGATAGGACAAAGGTTGGATGAGAGTGTTCCCACGCAGCAGGCTGGGAAGGGAGTGCTGCCTCCACAGTCCCCTCCCAGGCTCTGAAACCAGATGGCTGCAGCAGTGCAAGTGGTGGGGCGAGGGCATTGCTCCCCCGTTGTGCACCCCAGGGCATGAGCTGCACAGAGCCATGTTAGCAAGGGCACTGCTGCCTCTCCGCTGGCACATGCCCTCAGTGCCTCTCTCCTGAGCTCTAATGGAGGCCCTAAAGCTCACCCCGTGATTTCGTTCATGTCACAGTCTCAAGTGAAGACCACCTGGCACATCAAAATTGCTTCAGAGGTCGCACACTCCTTCCTCCTTGCCGGAGTTATTTTTTCCCTTCTGTCTTCTTTCTTTCCCAGTTGGCTTTAAATGAAAGCCATCTGGGACAATAAAGCCATTGTGCTCTTCGCAGCTATAGCATCAGCACCCAGTTTGCAAGTGTCAGAAAAACATTCAACATATCCAGATGCCCAAACTCCGTTACTAATAGGACATGTTCTACTTTTTCTCCAGTCTTACTCAGTGGAAGGAAGCAAGCCTGGATGGAGAAAATCTGTTGTTTATTCAGGAAACAGTAATAATCTACATTATCTCTAACCAGGGCTTTCTCCCTAAAGGATTCCCAAGTACCTAGCTAACTATATAGCATATACTTTGTTTATCTGCCTAGTACAGCACCATCATGGCACACTAATGGGTGTTCACATACCCGAAGTATAGCAGTTTTGCACTTGAAAATGCCAGTAAAAACCCTGCATATAAATCTGTGAACTAAATACATACATTTTCAGTCATGCAAAAGCACATTCTGTAATTCCTATACAAAAAGCAGTGCATTGTAACAGTTTTATTATAATGGTAACTTGAGGATGCTTCTTGTTTATGGGATGCAATAACCATATCATAGACAAAATAAATTCTAAAAGGCAGTGTTGGAATATTCAGCACTGAAGTTTATTAGCTGAGGATAGAGTTATTACCAAGTCAGCTGGAAACACCCCCATCTTGTGGTTGTTATTATTATGATAATGGTTTTAATTAAATATTAAAATAGTAAAGGAAAAATATCCAGGAAAACCTTTGAAAATACAGGTGTAGAAAGCTGCATTAAGAAAGACACTATTTTGGTCCTTTTCTTTTGCTAACAACTATTCCTGTTTCATCCATGCTGTAGGTTAATCTGCATTCCACACATTCTCCTCTCCTTCCTTCTTTGTTTCCTTCCTCCTAAGGAACAAATTCATGTCTGTTAGATAGCAGTCCCGCTTGGTGGACTGTGTTGCTCCTCAGAAACTGAAATGCATGTGACTGTCTCCCAGCACAAACATCCATGTAACACTGACAGCAATTCTGTCTGAAGTAGCTAATAACTTGCCGATTGTAGAACTATGTGTTAGAGAGACATTTGGATCATTACTAGAAAGAGGTATTTCCCTTTGACTTTGCATACCAATCTCTCTCACAGTCTCCATAAACATGAGAGTTGATATGATATAGCACAGACTCACGTTTATTTATCAGCAGTTGAAATGGGCCAGCATATAGCAGTACAACGTACTAACATTTCTCAGAGTATCAGCTATATATCTACAGAGGCTGCAAGACGGAAACATTTCAGTTAAATACGAAACTGCAAAAGGGCGCTGAACTAATTTAAGCGTTCAGCTCAGAACATGGTGGAGTAATATGGCTTTTCAGAGAGGGGTCATTCCGTGGTGTCTGGCAAGCGGGGCCTCTGGGGCGTTTCAGGCTTGGCTCACTACAATCTGGAGCCATGTAGAAAATATTCAGTCATTTATTTTTATTGCAGAATAATGCTGCAGTTCTGCTTTGACTCAGGCCAGGCTGGCTGCGTAATGCAGACACTCTCAGGAGATATTTCCCCCTCAGCTCATTCCCCAGGTTCTTGCTTTGACTTCTTAAGCACAACAATCTGATCCTGGTTTTCACTGAGCTACCTCAAAATTTGTCAGCTGTGTTCTAGTTCAGAAATTTTAGAGAAAAAGGAGACTGTTACAGACACCTTGTTCAAGTCCTGCCTCATACGATCAAGAGAGTTTCCCAAGCGCTTTTTCCGACAAGCCAAATAATTCACATACAACTCCAAGTGAGATGGTCCAACCCCCACATCTAAAAATGAAAGCAGTAACTTCAGATTTTTTAACCCAATTATAACCAGTAACTCCACTTGCTGGTTCCGTCCTCTCTTCTAAATTGAACATGCTGAATTTGCTTTGCCTTTTATGCCACTTTTCCCCATAATAATGGCATTCAGAAATTCTGTATCTTGTTCTCATATTCTCAGTTTTAGAGGTGGCATATTTTACTTTGAAGAGTCACGCTAATACAAGTTAATAAAACACAACATGATTAAGTCTCTGACAGCAAACACTGTTGGAGATAAGACTGGGAAATGTAGTTTGATTGCTCTGAATTCTTATACTCTCATGGCAATATTGTTTTATTAAAATGAAAGAGCACTGATCTTACCAAAACAAACTGCTTCGATAATGCTTCATCCAAAACTTCCATATGGCTGTATTCCTATGACACATCATTCCCCTATCACTGAATGCTAAGACCTTAGTAGGATGCGGCCTCTCTGCTGATGCACAAAAAGTCAAGCCACTCACCCACCGAGTCGCTACTTCCCACAAAGCCCAGAGATTGCTAAGAAGCCTCCCCTTCAGATATTTATCAGGGCTTTCTACTTCTACCTCCAAAAGGTCAAAGCCTGAGCCTGAAATGCAGCTGGCAAGGGCACAAACTCTGGAGAAAAGGAAGAGCTCCTTCTGCTTTGAGGACTGCCAGTCAGGGAGATTTATCTTCTGCCTGATACGTCCCTATCAGTCTGTCATCTCAGATTGATTCACGGCTTCATCAAACATCACAGCTCATCATTAAGCAAGGCTATAAAATCAGGTAGATGAATGGCACTGAGGCCATAGTCTGCCAGGCAATGCAGCTCCAGTTTTCTCGAAATGCCTTGGCTTCCTTTCTCCCTTTTCCCTGCTTAAATATTTCTGAAAGATGTTCGTACGGCTCTTAAGCAGTGATGGCTGTGAGCTAAGGAGCCTCTGTCCCCTACAGGGATATTAGCAAGAAACTAATTTCATCAGGTGGATATACAGAGTACAACATGGTTGCTTTGAAAGACTGAGTCTGAAAGTTTAAGGAAATTGCCTGTGATTCCTCTAGAGAGTGAGTGATTTCAGTTTCTAAAAATGTGGACAGTTTGATTTGCTTGCCCTTTCACATCTCTCTTCTCTCCCATTAAAAAGCTGTGGGAGTGGGCTACCTGTTTCCCTGTTCAGGCCTTTCAAAACATCCATCCCTCCTTGGTGGCCAGCACTGTGAGTCATAACAGAGATGTCAGAGGTCTCTCAGCCCCACGAGCCAGCTGGAAATCCTTGGAGTAAGTCATGCTGGGCAGTTCCCTGTGAATTTAAACTTTTTGCCACTATTTTCCTACCTGAGCAATGAGGCTGATAGTATTTTACCTCCTAGTGTTGAAGTGAGGATTAATTAATATTTGTAACACGTCTGAAGACAGAATAGGTTCAGATATTCTGGCCACCTGGACATGAGATCAACTTGCATTTTACTTTATTCTCTTTACTATCCAACTCCAGAGGTTGGTCTTAGAGTAACGTTACACAAAACTCAACACATAAGGCTAGTCTAAACAAGCTGAAGAATTCTGGGGATATCCCATGAACTTCGACTACCTGAAGGAGTTGCCAGAAATTTTTTATGATGGTTATACTTTGATTCATTTCACACTTTTTTTTAATGCAGGACGACAATGAGTGGGGAAAAAAACATCACAAACTGGAAAGTCCTGCTATGCCCCTCTCTGCACACCCCTGAAGGACCCTGCAGAGAAATGCTCTTTGAAGCTCAAGGTCAGCATGCCCTTCTGACTCTGCCAGGCTGGTTTCCCTGGGTTTCAAGGTTTTTTTGCAAAACCAGCAAAAAACGTCTGAGTTTCTGCTCCTTCCAAGATCAGTTTCTTGTTCAGGCTAACCCTGTGAAGCTGAAAAGTGTGATCATGAAATCTCACAAGTTTTTTAATCCTGTGGTGGCCAAGTTAATGAAAAGGAGCTGAGGCAGAGAATGGGATGGAACAGAATGATCCCCAGGCTTCAGTGGTTGAGGGACCAGAGCAAAACAATGCCACATAAAGTAGATACAGTACATACAAATAACACATTTACTATGTTAAAACTACATATTTAAGCATACCTACCGCTCCAGTATAGACCTGGCTTCATCAAGATGCAGAAGCAATAAATAAACTAGCAATTTCTACAACACTTGAACAATGTTTAGCTTCTTTGCCTACCCACACAATGGAGATAATTTCATTTACCTGACAGGTTTTTAGGAGGACAAGAGCGGGTTGCAGGCAAAATAAGGATGATTCAGAAATTTTGAGGTCTTGAGACATCAGTCCTCTGCTAGCATTGAACAGCAGCAAGGAAAGGAATTTGTACAAGGAGGATGACAGGTCACTGACTTTCGCTTCAAAGATTTTAGAAGTAGCAACAATGATGGCGATAAAAAATAGTCTGAGGTTCTGATCTTTCTGAAACAGACAATTCAGTTCTGGCTCATGCTGAGCTGAGAATTCATTTTGTCATACAACTGTGATTTAATAAAAGATTGGCTTGAGCACAGATCTAGGACTTACTTGACCTATTAGCAGAGAGGTCTGTGTGTAAGCACAAAGGGCTGAGCAGGACAGGGGAGCGCCCCAGCCCCTTTTCTGCATTACCTAGGCTGTTCTTGGCTAGTCACCAACTTAGCAGTAGGAATTGGGCTTGTGGCTCAACAATCTCGGTTGTATCCTTCACGTGTCTCTACCCCAGACTTCGCTCCCTCCTGAGAATCAGCAACTAGAGCAAGAGACTAATATCAGTGTTTCTCTTGGCTTGCAAATGCATGAAAGAAAGCAGCCCTGCTCAAAGAGGTGGAAGGCAGAGAGAAAAGCCTCACACCCAGTGCTGACAAGTAGGCATGTGTACAACGAAACTGGAAGCTGACATAAAGTGTGTCATCTCCTGGGTGGGAAAATATATCTGTTCTTATTTCTAAGTCAGTGGATCTAATAAAGTTGTTGCTGTTATTTATCTTGTAAACATCTTCTTGAATCTACCACTGTCAGCTACCATTATTTTCTTACAAGTCTCCTGATAATGATACATATCATCATTCCCCAGTTCCTCATTTCTCTGTGTACATAGAAGCTTCAGCTTTCCTTTATAAAAGATAAGCTTCTCACAGCCCACCCAGATCAGCAAAATAAAGGAGGCCAGACACTAGAAGGAGAACGTGAAGAAGAAAAATGTCAAACTACCACTGAAAAATCACATAAAAGAAAAATTAAACTCATGATTTGTTAAAGCCCATTTTAGGATTTTTGAGTCATGAATTTTGGATGCATTCAGCTGGCAGAGCTGCATGTCTAGCTTATTACATCTCCTACCAGTAAGGGGTGGGGAGGCCACAGCAGCACTGGGCTGAAGGTGTCTCTCATGCTACTGCACTAAGCGGGGCTGGCTTCAGACTGGGTGACCCTACTGCTACGTGCTGTTGGGGTGGTTGAATCAGCAGTGCAAAATAACAGCATTAGCAAAGTGGTCTGCTGAACAGCTCGAGTGCTGTTTTCTCAATGCTTTTGGACATTATACCCTGCTGATGAACAAACTATCTTTAGTTTTAAACACCACTTTGCTCAAGTTGGAGGGCTTTTTTGTGTAGACTAGTCCAAAACTAGAGCTATTAATTAAACAAAGCCAGCAGTGAATGCAACAGTGATGTCAACATTCTTCCTAATCCCCAAGGATATCGTTTGAAGAATACCATCTAGAGTAGTGGCAGAAGGTCTGAATAATCAGAAGCAACTGCTCATCTACCATTTAATCATCTACAATTATCTTGGAGTGGACCATAGTCAAGCACCAGAAAGTTTCTCTACTAATTCTTGGAAGAGCCAGGATGAAAGGCAGCAGAAAGGAATTTATCACCCTGTGAGCCAAGAATTATGTTATGAATGAATGGCAGGCTGTCCAGAGCTCAGCCAGTCATCTCCAGCAAAGAGGAAGAAACAGAGCAGGAAGCTTTTGTTAATCTATATATTAGCTACTGAGCCACATGCTTCAGCCAATGTGGCACTGGCACTTGGCTGGCCATCAAATAAATTCAACGTTTAGAAAGGACTTTTTTCCTGATGGATACATTCCTGAAAACGAATGGCCATAAAGGAGAAAAATAGACTGGCTATGCCCCCGTAGCAACAACCTGTGAAGTCATTATCATCAGCTCCCCCTTGTGAATTAGGATTCTGTGTCTGTGCAATGCACTTGCTGAAGTAATTTATCAGCACATAGATTTATGGACTCTGCAAAAGCTGTCTTGGTCATTGTTTTCTCCTCCAGTTTACTAGAAATACCTCTATTTAGATTTTGTCAAGATTACTGCTCCTCTATGTCATTGCTGGGTAGGAAAAGTGGTCTGGCCTCCCAGCAGTGCAACTGAATACTGATTGCAGGAAGATGAAATCCAAACAGACAATGGCTTTCAGAGAGTCTTGCTGCTTGCCTTGTCTCGAAGGTGCCCTGAAGAATCCATTCCCATCATTGTTCTAATTTCCAAGACAGGAAAGTTCTTGCAAGCTACACACCTTCTCACAAGATTCACCCTCGGACTGCCTGGTATTTCCACAGCTCTTTTTCTAAATGCCTGAAACGGTTTAAGCTTGGAGCGTTGTCACCACTGAACCACAAACTTCCCAATCGACGCATTCCTGGATGAATAACGGTTCCTTCTGAAACACATGGTCATTTCATTTTTACATCTGGACAGAGAGTCTCTGGGGTGTTTTGAACTCCTGAGAATAGTGGGTAACATAAGTCTATCAAAGCCAGACTGTCTGCACCAGGCTCTCCACTGGCACACATCCACAGGCTGGCTCAGCTCTGATTTACATCAGCAGAGTCTGGCCTGATGTTCACTCCCAAATTAGTTTTATCTTTATTTGACCAGCTCTATTGACAACACTGGTTCCAGCAAGGAAGTAAATGGTGCGAATCAGGATAGAAGCAACAGGGAACATAAGGGTGATGAAAAACAATGTTTATGAAACAGAAATGCAGAAAAACAACAGGGAAAGGAACATTATTTTGAAACTCCAGCAAGAATGTACTACACAAAGCCATTTTTTTGCCTGAATATTGAAGGGAAGGAGCTGATATAACTGGAAATAATCCAGCTCCCCCTGACAGCATGAATAAAAATCCCATATGTACAATGTGTGCTTTCTACAGATGGCAGCATGTGGAAAGATCAGAGAATTAATGAACAAAAATATCACCGTAAAATAACCTGATGCTGTGTGTACTTCTCAGCTCCATGCACCTCTCAGCTCTTTTTTGCTCACGTGCGCTTGTCTTCACTACTTAACTCTAGTGCAGAGCACAGTGTGAGGCTAGTGTACCTGTTACAGGTTTCTTGTCCCCTCTGTGAGTCTACGCTCTCTCTCAAGTTTAGGTTCAACTCTGCTTTGAAGTTCAGACTGCACATCATCATCAGACAGACTCTCAGATATGTACAAATTGGCTTAGCACAAGCTCCAAAGACATTTTACATGGAAGGGGGAAACGTGGCTGGTGTCTTCCCACGAACACAAGCTGTCATTGCTGCGACTGGAGTGGTTTCAGTCTGGATGAAGCCCACAGCCTCTTCCACCAACAAATACCCTGAACAGTTCAGCTGTGAATAGCCTGACCTAACAAAGCTGGCTAAAATGAAGGCATTTATAACTGAGCTAGTATCCCTAGCTTCCCCCTGTAGTCAGTGGAGGGACACGGACATATCCAGCAGGACATTCATCTCATCCCATGACAGGTATCTAAGGCAGGTCAGATGAATTACCCCCCACTGAGGTGGCCGTTTCTCCCCACTGGCAGTAATGCAGAGGTGTCCAGCTCAGAATCAGGCTACCAGCTCTTTGTCATCTAAAATTTCATTAGAAAAATCTCATCCTTTGAGTCCAAGGTGCAGCTAATAGCTGGCAAGGGGGAGGGTAAATGACTAAAGAGGCTGACTAAGCCTGTTTTTTACTCTCATTGCCAACAAAGCTCTGTTGGCTCCTTTCAGCATCTCATCACCAGCTTCCCTGGGATTAAGGCAGCCTCAGCTTTGTGCTGGAGAAATGGTCCCCTCACTGAACAGGAATTGGTTGGATTTGAGAGACACGGTCAAACAGAGGGGTTGGGAGGAAATTATTAGATCAAAAGAAAAGCTGGCAAAAAATTCACAGCAAAGGCTGAATTTGAACTAAATCTCCTTGATGGGGATTGGTTTATGCAGCAAAGGAGCAGACCTTTACGGCATGGGTCCTAGTGCTGAGTTTCCCTTTCTGTGCTTTCTGTCAGAAAGTGGGGTTACAGTTTGCCCGATTCTTGCACAGTCTTTCCTAGGGGTCTACTACATACATACATACATACTACTACTCCATTTCATGATCCTCCATATTGAGTCATGAATCGACAGGGCTGTGAAATAGTTCCTGAGCTACTCTTTCCCCTCTCTTCACGAACAACAGTCTAAGAGAATTGCAGAGTCAACAATTTTATGCTACTGACAGGTATTTGCTTTAGCTTGCCAATTTTATCTGTAAGGCTATAAAGCCGGCACTAGAAATGGATCATGCTGCCGTAGGGCTCTCTTGCTGGCAACTCACGAGTGGAGTACCTGGAAAGAAAATGGTGCAATTCATTAAAAGGTGGAGGTGCTCTGGCATGGCTTAGGGCATAAAAAGGATCAAAGACTGTTTGTTTCCAGGAGGCAAAAAGAGGCACCTTGCAATTCCCGGGTCCAGAATGCACCGCTGGGTCTTACTCCAACAGTCAGCGTAACACAGCCCATATGTCCCTGCAACCAGGGATAAGCTAGGGCCCATGGCCAGCCAGCTGCTCCTGTCTGCATGTTCTGAACCCAGCTTCTGCCCCAGCACGTCTCCTTTGAATTTTTGCTTCACGTCCATTTGAAAGTTATGCTCTTGGCTAGGTGGCAATTGCCCTTTTTTAACCTCCTCCAGACATGCCTACCCAGCATCTGCATGAAGTCAGCTGGGCAGGCTTGTGTAGGCAGGTGAAATGAATTTCTTTCTTTGCAATTCCAAGAGCATACTTCATCTCAAAGTTAATAATGACTGCATTTTGAATAAACGCTGAAGGTATATTAGGTACAAAATTAAAGTTAAGCAGCTCTGCAGAAGAGACATATTTACATTCAGCAGTGGTAAAACTGGGCAAATATATTTTAAAAACTAATTGTACCATAACTTAATAAGTTAATTAATAACCATTAGCATTGTATTCTGCTTTTAACACCTATGTGGATATGGTGCATTTTTTACAAAAGACTTTAAGAACACTCTTTGTCCACTTAAACAGTTGGGATGAGTGACAAATTGCTCAGCTTGTGACTAAAACATGGACAAATCCTATAGTCCTGATTAATTTAAAAACTGGCAGGTTTTTTCATAGGTAGAGACAGAGAGATTAGTTCCACAAACTAGGTGATCATGGTAAAATTATCAGTGGAGTTAACAAGACTGGTTACAGATAAAGGATCATGCTACATACTTTACAAATCTCAGAAAATGCATTCTCTGCTATTAGCTTGCATTCCAGTATTATACAACTGTCTTATGAAACTTTAATTCAACCCTTATTGGAGATGAATAATTTAATGGCAGACAGTAACAGACGGTCATCCAGCCTATGGCCCTCAAAGGAAAAAAGAAGGATGTCAGACCATGACAGTCTTCAGCTGATGCAAATCAGCATCACTCCATCAACTCCCATGCATCTGCACCAATTTACTGTAGCTGACAGGCTAGTCTGCATGTGCAAGGAAGATACTGGCCTAGGAGCAAGAGCACTGGCAATTTGTGTTTTACCAATGAGATGATCTGACCATTCATTACTTGGGGATCAGCAGATGGGGTTTTTTGACCCAAAACACAGCTTAGATCAAGTGTAGCTACCACTTACACATGAGCAAAGACTTCTCTTTTTCAGGGAATTGCCTGTGTGTGATTGGCAGCCTATGAACAGGGGCAGCTTGACCAGCAACAGAAGAAACCTCTCCATCTCATATAGCTTTGCTCCCAGCTGAGTTCCCAGTTCCAGGTCTTAGCCTGAGCAAGACCCTGGTATGAATCAGCAGAGATCTTCCCAGGGGACATCTCTGACTTGTACCAATGATGCAAGATGGATTTCAAAAAATGATTCCAGATTTACCCCAGCCTAAACAAGAGGTGACTCAGAGCTACAGATGTTTGTCTCATTTTGGAAAGCTGTTTGAGTCAATGTTTCTACCAAGCTAGATTTTCATTTTGCCATAGAAATTGATGCGCAGAAAGTCAGCGCACGGCTCCACACAACGTAGTCCTATTGAAGCCATCACGACTTGAACACCATTCACTCTTCACGTCTAGGTTTGCAGGAAAAGAGGGATAACATGGGAAAGAAGACCATTTGCTATTCACTCTATGGAGTAGCTGTTCCTAATTCATTACTCTCTCATTTCACAATTCAAATTCTCTGAGTATGAAGCAGAAGCCATATGGTTAAAGCTGAGCAAAATATGGGATTCCTATTCTGTGGCAAATCCCCATGTTTCAATACTTTGTTTTCATCCCACACTGTGATGGAAAGCGAATGTTTGTTATTGAACTTAAACTCCAGAAGCTTTTCAATGAAACATTTTTAAATGAAGAGAAACAGGTTGACATATTTCAAGCTGAAAGATTTCACTGCTTTTTGTTGAACTGATCTAAAACATTCCCTTTTCAGTGATCTCGGTGTTAGGCTGGATTTTCCCCTTTGTGGTGTACTGCCGCATCGCAGCTGAAGATTTTCCACCATTTCTAGATGAATCCTGCAGAAAATATAGCATGTACCAGAAATGACTAACAAGGAAATATTTCACAGTCATTTTTCAATAGAACTCTCTTTTAAAGGAGCAAAGTTGAAATTTTCCCTATTTTAATGAAACAGTTCCACATTCATGACGCAATCGTGCACCAAGACACAAATGAACACCTTCCCATGACTGCTGCTCAAGTCAGATGATGTACTTAGTACTTCACAAGATAAAACTCCAAAAAATCTCCAGCGCATTGACCCTAAACCCCAGGTCCCTGTTCTGCAGTTGGGGCGTACTTGCAACTCACTGATTAATGCGAATCAAGGACCTTCAGAAAGAAATGTGTGCATTGTTACAGAGGGTCAGATTTCTTCAAACAGGAGCAATAAAAGAAATCCAAAGTTAGTTAGGCTTACAAAACATGGGCATCTGGGCTCAATCCTGCCAAACTACAGATCTAATGGGGCTAGAAAAGGGCCCTCTTCACAAACTGGGAATCTCCCAGTCACCAGCTTTTAAAAAAAGAGAACTGACCAAGATGCCAAGGAGTTAAGCCCAAATCTGTAAAACATGCTTAGTTAGAGGGGAGCTTTAGCTTACTAAGAACAGGTCCTGGGCCCAGGTGACTTTCCCAAGGTCAGAACAGGAGTCAGTATCGGAGGAACCCTCCTGCCCTCGTTTAATCAAAGTCATTAATTTAAAGTATGAATTCTAACACCCCTTTAATCCTTCTTAACAATGAGAAGCACTGTTAAATCCTTAATGTGCCTACTTTAATTATAACCTATCAAACACGGAATCAATTCTAAGCGGTAAACACGAAAAGCAGTATTCTGAAAGTGGATGAGATCGCGCCTTTTAAAATGCAAATTGAGACTGAAGCATTAAACCTATAATAAAGTTCAAATAATCTTTCCCCTTAAAACACACACAAAATATTTAATCTCAGTCTAATCTCAGAGGCTGATTGAATCAGAGCCAAAGAAGGCAGCTTTGGTCACATGTAAACAGGCAGAAGCTGGAATGTCTTACCCTTAGAGTCACACAAATCTAGGGAGGTGGATGTGCATGGAGGGGGGTAGGGGAGCCATTAAAGTTTAGAATTAAGGTGATTATTTTTCGAGGACTATATATATTATAAATTTCCTATTATCTCATGAACCTTTCAAAATTCCCTACCTGAAGACACATCCATAGGGAACTTAACAGTTACCTAAGTATGGGTGCAACAGCAGTCCCTGTCTAGGGCTGGGAGAGTGGCATCCATGCCTTTGACTGATTTACAGCTCTTTTCTGCTCACCAGTGCTGAGAAGGAGCACAGGAAGCAGAGCTGTAAATTAGAGGGGTAAATTATAGTAGAAGCTGGAGAGGTTCTTGCGTGGTACAGAGAACCGCAAAGGGTGCTGCAGTGTCTCATGCCTTTCTCATCTCTGTCTCAGTGCAGGAACAGAGCAGTCAAGGGGGTTTCTGCAATGTACTGGACAAGCTGGTGATCAGCCCCTTTCCTCCTCCTGGAGTACCAGTCTGCTACAAGGCAACAACTGCAAGCTGTTACTCCTCTTAGTCCAGGGAGGAAAAGCATTAGCAAGTTGCTGTGTTAACACTCTGCTTGTGTTTGCTACAGCTTCTTCTGCAGGCATTTCCCGAGAGCTGCAAGAAATGGGCAGGAATCATGTATTCCATTTCCTGGCAAGTTTGTTTTCTCCTACTGAACAGTGTAAAAGTAAAAATGTAAATGCCAGTCCTGCATGTGTTAAAAAAAGGCATTTGGGGATAATGAAGATATTTTGTTTTATGAAAGAGAAATGTTCCAAGCTGGTTACATATTTTTAAAGGAATATTTATATTGTAAAAGAAAGATACTTCTAAACAAAAAGTCACTTGAAATACAAATAAAAATGTTTTGTTTTGACAATCTGGGAACAGGATATTGATGTATTATTGAAACAGCTGGAGTATTTCTTTTCCCTTCCTGAAATATGAATTCATCAAATTCAGCATGCTGTTGTGAAACATTTTGCTTTAAAAAAACTGGCTGGTTTTTGTTGAAAAAATGTTCATTGGAAGATTATAGAGCAAGTCTGCATCTGAACAAAGTGGGTGTGGAGGGTTATTAAATCAACACAGAAGGGTTTTGATATTGCTTAGGTGCATGTGTTGACACTAGATGCACTGTAGTGGAGAGATATCCCTTTTATTATCAGTGTTATTTAGCTCTGATAATGGGTTCAGTCCTGCAGAGAATATAAATGTAGCTGCACAGCTGGACAAATAATGACAGTATTTGTCTTCATGTCATTTTTGATGAAAAATATTGGCAAAAAGCCCAATGAAATTTATTTGTAATGAATTACTGGATAATTCAACAAATGAAGCCAGAACAGCTAGAAAACACATGGAGGACAACTCTCCACCACCTTGCAAGCTTTTGTTAGCAGCAGAAAATAACAGGTNGCCAAAGGCACTGGTTAGTAGGAATCCTGGAACAGCAAGATGCTGGATTCAACCTTAGATCCCAATCTTTACAGAACTGATTTAAAAAAAAGATCTGTAGAAAAATAATGTCAACTGATTTGTTCATTTTTTAAATGGAGTGGAAATGAGGATGAGTAGGCAAAGACAAAAGAGATCTTCACGGACTGCAAATTTAGAGAATTCATGACTGAAATGACAACACAATTTAATTAATTCAAATCCAGATGAAGAAAACTTGGTACTGAGAGATAGATTAGAAAGATAATACTCCATAGAGTTAATCTCAATTATCGCCTGGAAGGGAAAGCCATGTGCTTAGAGACAAAGGAAGGGGCAAAAGAAAGTTGAGCTTCTAGTGATTCTCTCATGGTTTTTGCTGTTGTACAGGCTTGCCAAAAAAACAATTCTTTGCAGAGCTGCTCTCATAACACACGTGGTGTTAATACAAGGCAGAAGACAAGGAGGGTACTGACGAGACTTGATACTGCCAGGTCCTTAGCTGGAGTGAGCAGACCTACTCCAGAGAGCTGATTTGGTACTGATGAGGATCTGTCCTTGAGTTCCTATCTCCAGATGAACTGTCACTGATTTTCTTGAACCCAGTCTGTAAAGGATCGGGTCTCCCTTTTCTGCTACAGCAAGAATAACCTCTTGCAAAATGAATTAGGTCACATACAGTAGAACTCTTTTATCAAGAATCAGCTTCTTATCTATGCAGGTTTCATCTGGAATAGGACTTAAAATACTGCTTTTGGAACAGAACAGCTACCTTATTATGACCAACATGTTTTCAGCATGGTTGAGATAAAATAGAATAAAATTTAGGCTTCAGTGTGACCAGTTTAAGACACGATGCTGCATAATGCAGTTTATCTAAATAGTGTTATATCAATCAATCTAGTTTGCAATAGTTATATTATTTCAGCAAATCCCAAAATTGCAGTCCTGAGTCAAGATCCTTTCGTGCTCAGCACTGTAAAAATCACAAAAAATATCAACTATTAGAGCACTTTAAACCCTGCTACGGACAAACTGCTAATGGGAGTGATCCATCTATACAATGGGAATGTGCATTCCTTTCCTAACAAAAACTGTTCCCTGGTTTGATTTTGCTATTATTTGGCTGAAAAGTCTAAGTTGCCTGAAATGCCCCAGAAAGGCATGTGATTGGTGAAAAGTATTTTACCATTATTACTATGACAGCTTATTATCTTTGCAAATATAATTACCTGGGGAGAAGACATGTGAGATGCAATATGCCCATCTTCCTTGCATGAGAGAGTGATGAAAATAGAATTAAGTTGTGTCACCTCCAGTGTGTCATTTTTCTACAAGCAAGCCTGAACAGATTGATTTCTAGGTCTCCTTCAGCGTAACTTAATCAATTCTGAGTAGATTTAGCTGGGCATATGGATGATCATGTGTCTGGCACCTGCTTCCTCCCCTAATACGGTTACAGGAATTTCAATCAGCAGCACCAGTGGCTCCCACCGTACAATCGCTTGGAACGTAAAAGGCTTAATGCATTTTGAGCAGTAATTCACCCTGTCTGGCACCTCAGATCGTGTGAGAACATGGGCCGTATTTCCAGCGGGTGCCTGAGAACCTCTGCATCCGTTTCGGCTGTCTCCGAACTTCCTTTAGAAGAAATGCTCCAAATTCATTCAAGAGGAAAGTCCTCAGATGGGCCTTCAAAAAGGTTATTTTGAGTCTGGGCTCTACAAGATGAGTGAGAGAGGTTGCCTGAAGGATGAACACATGTTCAATTCCCAAGTCACTACTACTTCGAGAAGCAAGAGGGAATGGAGAAAATTAGGGCTTGATTAATTTCCCTAAACGTAGGCATCCAGTTCTGGTTGAGATGCCTTTGGCTACCCTGGACACTGCAAGGATCTGGCAGATCTTACAGCAGAGTCTATGGGAGACCATTGGGACCCACAGCTTGAGGCCAGCAGGATGTGCCAGTGTGTCAAACAGGAGAAACTCCCCTGTTTAGACAGCTCAATTAAGACCACAGAAACAACATAAACCAGAGCTAATTCCTTCCAGACAGCTGTTGAAGGAGCAGCAGAAGGAAAGACAAGCATGCTAGTCATAGGGTGGGGGACTGCATCCCTAGAGATATTGCTGGAGAAAGAACAGAATTTATAGAAAATAGGTCGTACAAGACAGAATAGGTACTGAGAAACTAGCACAGCAGTATGTCTTTGAGAATTAAATCACAGCTTTTCCTTGCCCGTTGATGATCTGTAAGCAAGAGCATGGTGAGGATGGAACCTTAGCTCAAGCTTCAGTCCCTCGTACTCATAGCTCTGGCAGTCCACGGGTCGGTCATGCCAACCGTTAGAATGACCCTGAGCAGCCAGCTAGTGAGCACATGTACAGGCAGACAGGCTATTAGGCTTGCAAACTTTGCACATGCCACAACTAAGCAACTGAGGGAGTGATTACGTCTGTCTGCAATTATAATGACTTCATTTAGCCCTGAAGCTTTTAAAAGTCTTCTGGATTTTTTCATGATTAACTGAAGGCACTCTGCAGCTCTGCACTTGCAAAAATGGCTACATAATGAGATAATCAGAAGCTGAAATACTAGTTGTGCTTATTGATTTTTTTTAACAAGTAGTGCCTCTGTTTCCAAAAATACGAGAAAAATATTGATTTTGGTTTTCATGGCTGTTACATTTTTTGTATTTTTTTCTTGGAGTTATTATTTAGAATCCTATTGACATTTTTCGTTTGCTCATAACTAAGTTTTCATTAAATGTAAAAATTTCAGTGATTATTTCGGTGTCTTCATATAATTGTCAACGAAAATGTTCACAAACATTTTGAAAGAAGTGAAAAAATGCCCCCACTTCAAAAGATGCCAAATGGAAAGAACTTGAAAACTATTTGTTCAATTATTTGCTGTCTCTCTCTTGGAAAAAAACCCCCAAACTTCTGAATAATGCTGGAGTCAGCAAATGGGTTTTAAAGAATATCTTCCGAATTTCCCAGATTTATTAGTTTATCACTACAATGGAGAGGAATATGGAAATCAGTGAGAAATACATTATGCAAAGCAATAAGTGACACACGGCAGAACAGAAAGGCAACGTTTATGTTTTTGAGCGGCTGAGTACAATTTACTGCCTGCAGAATATAAATGGGGAACTGACTACTTTAGGGCAAGACTCAACACTCCAGTCTATCTGCCAGTTGCCACCAGTTGTGTGGCTGCAGCAGGGAAAGTAGGTGCAGGTGATGTCCTGGGATAACAGTCCCCTAACCTGACCCCACCTGCACAAATCTGCACGTAGACTCCGACATGTGTCATTGCTGTGAGGCTACAGCTGGGAGACAAAGCTTTTCTCACCTCCAGATCACACGGGAGGGCAGGCAACAGTACCACAGCACACAGCCCTACCAGTTGCACTCCTATGTTTCTCTACCTCTTCCAGTCTTGCTTTTTTTCAGTCTCTCTCTGAAGCCTCAAGTGACTTGGGCATTTCCTGGTGTCCTCTTCTGGGGTCATACATCTGTTACTCCCTACAAATGCAATTTGCAACATCTGTTGCTGTCCCAGCCTTTGGAACCCTCCAAGAGAGAAAATACTGGTTACTGGGAAGCGCATGTGTTGTTTGCAGTGTAGGATACATCTAAGCAGAACTACCTACAAAGACCTATGGGGCACTTCATATATAAAATGGCTAAGCAATCAATTTCAGCTTAAGCTGTAACGGCTATATCTGATGCCATCACCAAGAAATATTCTGACCACCTTTTGCTACAGAATTACACTTTCTACTTGCAGAACTGATGTCATTCTCAGTTTTTCCAGATCTTTGGACTAAAAACTTAAAATGAGATAAAACTGCTTCATGTTGGTTACATGAAATACAAAAAGAAATGGAATAGGAAAGCAAACCACAAATGCCTATCTGGAGATGAGCATTAAATCCCACCATGTTCAGTTTCCTATACTGTTAATTAAAACATGAACTCTAGTCCAAACCTGAGGACTAGCATATCCATTCTGGTAAGTTCTCATTACACAATTTTGAAAGGGAAAGTGTATTACTTTCAGAAGCACCAAAGGGTGTCGATGGATGCACTATCAGCTTCGGACGTGTCCACAACCCTGTTCCCTTCTCACAGCAGTCAGTGCAATGAAAGGCTTGTGACCGTGCAGGCTAGGTCAGCGTCTGTGTGCTGGTCTTACCTGTCATTGCCGGTGGGCCAAGGTGCATGGGAGGTACCTGTACATGCTCCTTTCCATCCCGTTGAGGAGAGAGATGGGACCTGTTATCTACTGAAGAGCTGAGAACTACCAGGCTGTTGTAAACGTTAACCTTTTCCACTGCTGCAGGGAGCATGCACCGGTGTCCTAAGGCAGAAGCAGACACGACTGGCTATTGGAAGGCCATCAGCCCTCTGAAAGTGGTGCTGGGCTAGGTCTCTGCTCTCAGCATGGCTGGATTAGCTTGTTAGTGTTTGGGAATTTTATTCATGCCTTCAGGCATGAGTCAACTTACAGGATAGAGCATGGTGCAGAGTCCTGAGTCAGCCTTAACATCTTCAGTGTCTAATTCTTTGTCAGGTCCAGTCTCTAAAGACAGAATTGCAAAAAACAGACGTAGGTAGTGGGTTGAATTTATCACAGTGGCATTCATTAACAATAACTTGATGACACTTAGATCTTGAAGAGTTAATAAATGCCAGGAAACATCTTTCTCCCCAATTCAGAGATGAGGGAGGTACCACCCTGAGGACTAACCCAAGGTCATGTATCACAAAATCAAGAGAGAACAAACAAAAACCACTCCTCAAGTCTGCCAGACTAATGCCTTCTCTACTGGACCATCTGCAGCAGATGTGCCAAAATAGATTGTTTTAAATGGCCTAAATATGTCCAACTCCTGAAGTGCTGAATGCCCTTAGCAATGTTTCCTTGCTGCCTAAAGGCATCTGTCAGGAATGCTATTAATAACATTAGCAGATAATGGGTTTACAGCTTTTTAAAATCTCCCCGTGCCCCGTTTGTTTATTGTGCATGTGAGTAAAGACGAGGCAGCCATTCCTTGTTTCTGGGAGATCTGTTCTGATTTCCCTGACATGCAATTTTCCTGCACAGCAGTCCCTGTGGTGCCCCCATGTCCCGTGGCTTTTCCTCAGAGCAGAGCTATTCACTGGATTTGCATTGCAATCACACACAGAATCTTTGTGTGTGCATACATCCATTGCTGCGATAATGTGCTGGGTTGGTTTGCAAACTCCTCCACTTCTGCGTAAATGAGTCTAATGGGTCTTGTGTTGAGAGGTTTCATTAATAATCCCAGGTGCCTTGAAACACCACTTTTTTTATGACAACAGTAAAGCTCTTAGGAATTACAGCTGACCACGGAGTCCCGAGAACGTGATGCATTCACGTTCCATTTGGTGCATCCTGGAATGTGTCATTTAGATTTCAGCTGCAGCTGTTAAAATTTCATTAGCAGATGTCTTGTGGTGCACCAGCAGTTGCCATTTGAGAGCACCAGAGCTCTTCAGTTCATTAAAGCTACCTCGGAGAAGGCTTGACTCTGACTGATCTCATCAATGCTCCTTAGTTATGTGCTATATATTTACACAGAATAAGGCAGCTGTGTAGCAAACACCCAAAGTGTGCGTATCAGTTTATGCGGGGAGAAAAAACCCCAAACCCCAAGTGGTAAATACCATTTATACCCAATTGGGCAGCCTAAGACATTCTGTATTGACTCCATCATAGTAAGGGTTAATGCTCTTTGTTCCCTGCTGGGACTGTCCAGGCCACTGGCATGGTTGACTTCAGGAGCAGACAATTGCAAAACTGATGACTTGTCCCCTCCACACACCTCAGACACCAAACAGTGATCTTGGCTGTACAGGAGGTGCTGCCATCAAGTTCAGCAGGACCTCAGTTCTCTAACTGGTTGCTTTAAAATCTTCGTGCAACCAGCTGCCACCATTGCCTGATGTGTGTACCCTGGAGAGGGGTTGCCTTCATGTTTGGGTCAGGAAGTCCTTCTTCAGTGGGCACAAATATCTTGCAGACTGCAAGTCTTGCAGTCTTGTCCATGCAAGGACAATTTCTGCAGTGTTGAAAGGAAGATGGAGCACAATACCAGAGGGCTCACATCGACTGCACCTATCATGCCTTGCTGATATAAGAGACTTGGCCATGCGAGTGGCTGGAGTGTGCAGTCTTTGGCACGTGCTCCTCTGGAGCCTTTTCAAAGTCCACTGATAATGTTTGTAACATGTGTGACTAAAAGCTAGGCCAACGTCACAGTTTGCGGCACTGTTTTTAAACACAGCAGCAGTTCGCAAATCTGTTTGTAGATTTGCTGCAGTACTGAAAAAGAACAAAAAAAAAAAAAAAACCAAAACAAAACCAAAGCTACAAAAAAACCCCCATCCCACTCACCAAAAAAACCCTAAACAAACAAGGAAAGCTTTCATTTTTATAGCAGCATGTTTAATTAGTTTCATTTATCTGTGAATTTAGTTTGCTTGTTCTAGGCATAATAAACATTGCAAGTTATTGTTAATTCAAGATCTACCGCCTGTTCGCAGTGATGCTTCGATGGGCTTACTGCTGTCTATCCCTCTTGTTTTCTGCCTGGATAGCAAAACCTGTATAATTCGTGCTGTGATTCTGGCATCCTGAAAACTCAGCAAGGATATGGTTTATACTTTCCACTCTGGGTCACAGAGACCTTTGCAGTTCTCCTCTGGATAGCAAGTAGTAATAATAACAATAAAAAAGAGAAATTTAAAAAAGGGTCACAAGTGGCAAGAACAGCAGCACGTGCAAGGACTATGGGACAAGGCAGCTAGGGTGGGGTTTTATGAGCTGAACTGGGATGGGGCAGAGTGTGAATGGATCACCAGCTGCAGCGTACCTGCAGGGTGTCACATACCTGCTGGGTGTCGCATACTCGCAGGGTGTTGTGTACTGGGCAGGTACAGTACACCGGGCAGGTAACAGCAAGTGAGTTCCCTCTGGGAGCACAAGGATACTGGGCTCGGAGGTGGATATAAGCCCCCAGTTTTGGAGAAGGGCTTTGCCACTTCTGCCCTGGCTGGCTAGGCAAGGCAGATCTTTGCCCAGCCTTGACTCATTAGCTGGGCTAACTTTCACTCTCTATTTGCTCTAAGGAGAGTTGTTCCACTGATTCAACCTGACGGTACTCAATAGCTCCATTACAAAGGATAAAAGATTGTCTTTAGCAGGAAAGAGAGAGGAAGAGACAGAAACTAGAGTCTTTAATCAGAAACCTGAATTAACCTTCCCAGAAGGGAATCCATGTGGACTGTGGCTTTTATTTATAAACCTATTTCTTCCTTCAGGCTTGCTTTATTTACAAGGAGAAGCAAAAGCATGGAGAAAGGCAGTATTTTGAGAATATCTTGGCTGAGGATGTCTACATAGCTGTACTGGAAAGTCCAAATAATGAGAATTAATTTAAATCCCAAAGCACAATTCAGTCAATACAACTCTTCTCCCACAAAACAAAGAAGAAATCTCATCAACATCTGTAGAAGGTGGTCCTGCTGAGCTCCTAACAATCTGAACCCTCTTCTCAGGACTTCCGCAAATAGGGGGGTTATTTCCCTTTTATTATATTAAAAGGCAGGTGGAAGGGTGAGCAATTGAGAAACTCCATTATATATTGAAAGAGGGAGTGATTCCAAGAAAAATGTATTTTTCCATATGGATAAAGCAGAGTTATTTGAGACCCATACTGTGTTCTTCTCCCACTGCAACTTGCAAAGGCTTTTCATTCCGCTTGTATTTCATGTTTCAAGTGGATTATTTCCCTTCAGTTGATAAGAGTGTAATTCACTTAGGCCTTGGAGATAGTTATTTCATTTCTCAAAAGGGTATTTTGCATGGAAGGATCAATTTTTTTTTTCTTTTTTAAAAACATCACCTAGCGCCTGTGGAAATTAGATATATTAGCAAGTACTAAATGGCTAATTACATAGAGACTGAGGGGCAAATTAAACCACGGTGTGTTGAAAGCAATATTTTGCCTAACTACGAAGAGTTGTATAACTCAATGTGTAATAAAGTCGCGTTCTGCCACTTTAGGCAGCTCCACTGGGTCCCTCTATGAGCTCAGCAGCTCAGGTGAACGCCTTTTTGCAACCAAGAAAACACTGCAGCAAAGTGGCAGGAGAGACAGCAAAAACCTTCCTGCTCTTCCATTCTGCCAGCATCTCTGGCTGCTGGACTGGCTGCTCTTGGCCATCTGGCAGAGGGGATCCCTCAAGTAGGATGAACATGTGTACGCTCATCCGGACACGAAGGCCAACAGGGCTCCCGTCACCCATGTGGATATCCCATGGATGGCTGCAAAGGGAGCTGGAGCGTGAAGGCTCAGTTCTCTTGGTTTAGCTCCCTAGAAAGGTGGAGTGAAATGCTGGCATCAGATGGCACCTCAACACCAAAGAGCATCAGGATGTGGGTCTGGACCACTGAAACTGCAGTGTGATTCAGTCGTACAGCCCCAGTGCAGTTTTGGTCTCCTGCAACCTTGCACAGTTAAGGATTACCTAATGTCAGGCCCTGACAGCAGTTTAGATGCAGCTGCCAGTTTCAAGACCAAGATAGTTTAACCTCGTGGACATTTCAGTTGGGGTCAAGGCCAGAGAATGGCCCCTGGCCCTTTCTGGGTAATGAGCATAGACAATGACATCCATATGGGTGATATGGAGAAATATATGGGTGATATCTGTTCTGTGCTAGGAGACAGTGCTCAAATTTGGCATGCTGGTTGGCATAAGCCAGTTACATTGCCACTGCCCATAGAGACGGGTCAGTCTGAGCTGCACTGTCTGCTCCAAACCCTCACAGCCTTTATGGTCAGCCCACTCCACATATGGTCCAGAGGGAAAAACACTATGGAAGAGGGCAGGCTTGGGTTCTGGCACACTGGTCAGAGATTCATCTAATAAAATCAACAGCAATTTGTCCTTGACTTCAGGCCAGGTTTTCACAGCTCTGTGGCTTGCTTATAGCTGCTCCTGACTGAATGACACAGAAGCAAAGTGAGGGGAACTGCTGAGGGGGGTAGGAGAGACAGCAGGCGTGAAGCTGGGCCAAGCTGTGCATGTATGGCACCACCACTATCCAATTACCCAGATTTTCATGAAACACAAGCCAGACGCTTGAAGCTTGTTCAGACAAGTGGCTCTGTCAATTTGCTTTTGTGGGGACTTGGAAGAACAAAGCATATTAACGACTCCTTCCCTCTACAAGAAGAGTTCTGCTGTGGCAGAGGAATGATCAGAGACTGAACTGCCTGGAGGGAGCACAAAGTGCCTTGTGGCTACCTGCTTATTTTTAGAGACCTTGATGACATCGTGTCAGAGCCCACTTCACTGTTAATTTATAAGGTCATACCCTCTGACACGAAGGGAAAGTGAAGATTGTCATTCATACCTTCCACGGGAAAGATCATGGCCAGTCTGCCTCCCTATCGAAATGTTACGTAACTTTTTACAAAGTCACAGCTTTGCATTTTTCCTATATGAAGCTTGTTAATGCATTGTTTCAAGCATATTTTGTAGAAGCCTTCGATTAAATACCTCTAAGAACAATAGCTCATTAGTATGAGATTGTTGCTGTCATTCTCTTCATCCTCTCCTGGCTACTTCTATCTTGATTTGGGTGAATTACATGAGACTTCTCTGAGCTGCATTCAAATCAGATCTTAGGTTGAGAAAAGCACTCAGTGTTAGGGAGAGAAGATGGGCGGAGGAGCTGTGGCCTGGAATATTAATGTGTTACACCAGCTCCGGAGAAGGCAAGGCTACTCGTGTGTGTACTGACTAACCTAGGGCTCATATTCTGGCTCTTTTCCCTGCTCTGAAACTGGCTTCCTAGTGTCACCCAGCAAGTTGTTCAGGCCTGTAGCCAAGGTCATATGCCATGTCCCCGACCTCTGGAAAGCACAAGTGAATTTGTCTTCACTTCTCGAACTCCTAAAAAATATGACTAGCTATGCATGAGGTACTTAGCTCTTCCCATACATGGGAGCAAATCCATGTCAGGAGAGATTGTACCAGCTTTACAGAAGCAGGGAAACAACCAGTCACCAGTAAACCTTTTAATCTGGTAAAGCTGACGTTTTCAGTGGGATCCCAGCCCCTCCACTGCATAGTTCACAGATTTAGTCCCATTCTGAGCACCTTAACCAAATAATGTGGGAAACTGAGGCCCGGGCAAATTCTTTCAAAAGTAAGCGTCATGGGCAGGAACTGTGCGGTGCTTTTCTGCTCTGTACCGCCAACAGCTTGAGGACGGGGCTCTCCATGCCACACTGCTGCGCTCTGGATAGTATGGGCTCTGCAGAATTACTCTGGCTGAGCTTTGGACTTCTCTCCTGTATTTCCCTGCATAAAGGCAGCTTAAATGTAGCCTGTGCATTCTCTGCATGACTACAAAGATCACAGCACCGTACTTCTAGAGATAGTGGTAACAGCATTTGCACTTGGATGTATGAATGCATGTCTGGGAGGGGGTGCTGGGCTTGGAAGCAATATGCAAGGATATGTATGTGCTAGTGAGAAACATCCTTTTTAATGAATGCTTACATGCTTCAGGAAGGGCAAAACTAGCAAAACTGCTTTTACAAATTACAAGGTGACTTTCCCCTACCACCCAAAAGAGACTGGGCAAATTTGTGTAGCTATCAGTCTCTGGAGGAAGCTATCCTAGCATGGAAAGTACCTGTGCTGCCTAAATATTCTTTCAGCAAAGAGTTGCCTAGCATCTGACATGCCACGTGAAATAACTGTATGTGAAGAAGGCATCGCTCTGAGTCTTGCTCTCCCCTTCCTCACCTCTCTCACAGTGCGGGTGTGAGTGTGTGGGTAGGCGGGTGTTATGAAGGGTACCAAACCACCACCTGAGCTCCTGCAGGTTCCATTGTGTGTTTCCCATAATGGCATTCATTAGTCTATTTGACATAAATACTGTTTTCAGGTTAATATGTTTAACTTAATGAGGCATTTATTTTCAGCCTAAAAACTCTTTAAGAAGGTATGTTTTCTTCCAGCGAGTTGAACTGACGAGGGGATTAATAACAGGCTTGAACAAGCAAGCTAAGAAAATAAATCTAACAAACTCCTCTGCGCAGGTTATGAAGTATACTTGGATTGATCCAAGTAAAGGCAATCATTTTTGACAGTATGGAGAAAAACAAAACACATTCTCCTTGCCTGCACATCTCACTTATTTCTGTCAGTGGCTATCTTCTTCCCCTAATGCTTCTCTCCCAACCTCATTAAATGTCTGACCTAAGTAAAACTAGCAAGACTTCTCAGAAGTCAGAGGGATTCAGACGATCTATTGAATGGATCCAGACCTATGTATTAGCAACAGAAGGTTTTTTCCCAACCCTTCCCCAAACCAAGAAAGTGGGATATCACTAATGTATATACCCCTGAATTTCTTCCCATCACAGGAGAGGGCTTTGCACTGTGTTCCCTTCCCTTCCCTTCCTGGCTAGATGCAATGCAGATGATCTGCACACATCACCACAGACTGATGCATCTACCCTGATCTGGGCGCCTAAAACAGAGATGCCAAACTCTGTACTAGCTCCCTTTGATTTTCATTATAGAAACAGATGGAAAAGGGTGTTCCCTTAAGACTAATTTTTAACATTATAAAGGAATTAGATTATAAAATCTATTGGATTAATAGAGCATACTTAAGGTGTCCCATCCCAGCTCCATTTGCAGCAATCCTCCATCTGGGCCAAAGGAGTACCCCTGAAAATTAACAGCTAGGAGTATGGTGCTGCTAGTGTGATTCCTGCAGCCTGTCCTGGTCGCACATTTTCCTCAATGTATCTCACAACCCAGCAAAAAAGCACATTCTGTGCAGAGCAGGCCTTAGTGGTCACAGGCATGCCTGTCACAAGACAGAGGAAGACTGGGGTGGCACAAAACTGCTGGAAGAACCTATCTAGTCCTAAATCTGCTCCCCACTTGATTCTGGAAGGAGGATCACCAGCAGCAGGTCCAGGGCTGAATGACTGGTTCTGACATACTACAAATACCTGCATTAAGCTGGCCCTGTTTACTGACTGCCACCAGCTGATACAAAGATGTTTCTAATGTTTTACAACCCCACGGCTGAGCCTCACTTTTGGATGTTTCAGGCTCTGGCACCTGCACTGCACCCACAGTAAGTACATACCTTAGTCCTACAGTGCTCTGATTGTAAATCCAAGCAATTTTCAGTGTGGAGCAGATGTTGCAGGTGGTCTAAATTTCAGTTGATATCATAAACTTATTTCAGTGGTTGGTCTGGAATATTATATGTTGCTCCAGGACCCCCGTAGAGGGACAGATAGTGGCTCTGGGCTTCACCAAGTATTTATAGCTCCTGCCGGGTAAGATAGACTCTCCCCATGAAAAGCACCTGCTGTCTCTCATTTCCCCTTAGAAGGTCTGGAATACTAGTTTAGATGTAGCTGTCTTACTAGTAGGCAGCCGAAGTTGGACCCCAGATGGGATTCATCTCAGTCAAAGAGACACAGCTCAAACAGGGGAATCCTATCCCTTGGGTCTTTGTGCTCCACTAAAATAGTTAACGCAGATGTAGACCTTAGGATTTGTTTCAGTGCCAGAGCTACAGTCGTTGACAACCAAGACGTAGTTCTGCTACGGTAATAATGCAGTGATGGGTAAGTGCCCTGTATTAGCTTTCTGTGCTGATATCTCAGACTTAGAGACACATGACTGTGTACTCGATTCAACCTCCCTCCACTTCTAGACCAAGCAGAACTATGAACCTATAGGAATTCACCCTCACTGCAGAAGCAATGCAACAGTTACATTTTTTTGTATCAATACTTGCAAGGATTTCTCTTTCTTCTGTTCAATACCTTCAGATTCCTCGTATGCCATAATTTATTCTTTTCAATTAATGTCAGGTATTTTCTGTAATGTCATAGCCCAAATAAAAAAATTAACTCCTCAAGCCTGTAAGGAGTTTCCTTTAATATATAAACAGGGAACTGAGAAACAAATATATGGATGAAGTTGAGACAGGTAAAATAAGACTGAATTGTCTGACAAGTATATCTCCTGCTGTTTCTTTTAGGAAGTCCAGATGTTTGCAGAAGTCCTGCCAAGAATTTTTAAGACGGGACCCGGGGCTGCAAATGAAGAGGATTTTTGTGGATAGTACTGAGAACAGGGCAAGAATCACATAAGGTGCAACAAAACTGTCCCTTAGGATATCTTATAATGATTTTTTTTTTGTTTCCAGTTCATTGCGTCGTTAAGCGTGTGAATTTTCTTCCCTTAAAATGTCAGGTTATTTGGAGAGAAACAAGCAAAGTGAGGCTGCTTTAGTCTGCAAAACTAAACTGCAGTATGCATCCAAAGGCTTCTCTAGGGTGAATAGCATCAATATTAATACAGTTATATGACAAATATACAGATATTATTTTTCTTAAATCGACTCCCATATAATTTGCCAAATACAAAAATCATTGCAGTTAATCTGCCATGGATAAATGCCATCTTTATTTTCTTACTGAAACAAAGACTCCTCCATCCTTTGAGAACAGTCGCACTGAGGGGTCATAAGCCAGACACACCTCCCACTGCACTGCGTGTATCCACACATTTCAACTCACAAGCTGACACTACCACGTCTGCGCCAAGATAAATGCCCTGTCTGTAGACACGCCATCAACTTGTTTTGTGGGATCCTGACTCCCATTGAATTTCTCTGTACTTCTACTTTTCTGTAATTAAAATAAGGAATAAGACCACTGACCTTTGCTAAGTCCATTGAGATCCACTAGTTATGATGCAATGAGTGTGTTTTGACGTTGGTTTTTTCCAGTGGTTCTTGGAGAATGAAAGCTCTGACACAGCAGAGTTTTACCATCAATTTCCTGAATTCAGGAATGCTCTCACAGACTTCAGTATTAACTACAGACCTTTAGTGAAGCTGGCCTGACTCCTGGCTCAGAAACAGGGTGAATAATGGATGGAAAATGATATGTGAAACTTGACATGAAACTTTTCCTTTGCTCAAAACTAAAGTCTGAGAGAGATCTTGGCATGAGAAATAGGCTTTAATTTGTGAATTATCTGCTCTGATAACACTCCCTTTCCTACAATTCAAGAATGTCTTTCTCACTGATCTTTGTTCCAATTAATTTAGTGCTGAAGCTTGCTGTTAGCATTAGTATGTCACAATCCAGCACAGCATTGTAAAGAAAAGGATGTCCTTTCCATAAATATTTGTGCCACTTCTCAGGTCTCCAATGGAATCCCCACCCATTTTGAAAATCATTTACCAACTTTTATAGAATGCAGCTAGGGGACCTCATTTCATGTTTTCTTTGGAGATACATCTCTCCCCAAGGAGGAAGAAAACTTCCTTCTGGCCAAGCAGGATAGGAACACATGTAATCTGTCTGAATCGGTAAGGCATATTAATTGAGCTGAGGATGGGAAAGAGGAGGAATTGTGATCCCCTCTGCTGATGACTCCTATGGAAGGAGAGGTTTGACTACTGTGGGCAGCTAAGGAGGCTTAGCCAGTGGCAAAGCTTTAAAAGCTTAATAGGCAAGCTGTAGCTTTGACCAGAAAAAATTCCCATTGCAATGGCAGCTTGTGACAGGGACATACAATTAATTGCTGCTTACATGCCAGTCTGGGCTGGAATGTTCAATCCTAAATATTCGCAGTCTTGTCTGCTCTACGCATCCTCAACCCTCAGTCTACATAGCTATAACTTTCCAGAGGATACTGAGATTGAGGGAAGGGCTCCATTTTAACCTTTCTGGAGAATTTTGTGTAAGAGGTAAGAAACTAAACAAGAAAAAAGCACATAGGAAAGTTTTACTGGTATTTCAACATGTATAAAAACAGATACATAAGAAACCTTCCTAGTTTCCTTGTATTTTCAAATTCTCCACCCTGGGTCAGAAGATCTACACAGTTAATCTCTGCAACCAAATTGCATTGTCTTCAAGTCTCACCTTTGGCTATACCAGTAAGGCTTTGGCCTGACCTCACTTACCTGCTCCCCATATTTGCAGACTTCTAGGCTTTCCTCTCAAATGAATTCAAAACATTAGAAACCACCCATCTGGGCTTGGCCTTTGGCATTCACCAAGCTCCCATGCTTCGCCAACCTGCCTCAGTGAAAGTCCTGTCTTTTGTACCTTGCAGTCCAACTTTCAGTAAACAAGCTCCCTGCAACTGCTAGAGACTCTTCTATCAGCATTACCTGCCTGTTGCTAATTAGATTTATGCAGGTTTGTTTCTGCTCAGCGATCCTTAAATATCAAGTTCCATATCTCTTGGTCCCAAGGCATCTAAGTGGGAACCTGTTAGTCAACAGGATACAATCTGGTGAGTTTGAACACATTTCAAATACTGCAACATAGCCAGGAATCCATCTGTCAAGTGAGCATCTTTGGCTTACAGTTCAAACTGTTTTTTCCACAGAATATGAGAAATTTAAAACATGCTTCTGCTTTTTTAGAGCAAGGACAGAATAAAGTCTTCCCCAATCGCCTGATATATCGCTGGAGTTCTTACAGCATCAGGGATGAATCAATACCAAAGAACTATGTGAATGCTGGTTTGGACAGTTCATGGATTGACAGGATTTACATTAGGGAGACAAGAAGCAGTTTAAGGAGGAGGAGTGGAAATTCTGGTACCAAAAAAAAAAGCCCAAGAAACCTTTTAGTCTTTCTTGGATGCTTTCCAGCTGAGAATCTCAAAGTGTTTCATCATTTATGGACAAAGTATATGTCTACTCTCCAGTCACAGAGCCTAACAAATCGATAGTAGTCTAGCTGTCTGTACAGAACTCGGTGTGGGCTAAATTACCATCCTCAGGCTCACAACGGCCACAGGAGTGGGTGCATATCTTAAATTTAACACACAACAGACTAAGGAAGGAGAGCACATGACTTCATCTTTATCATGTCTTCTCATGTGACAATGGTTGAAGGGCCTGGTCCAGGCCTTTTGCTAGGGTAGATCTAGACTGCAAACCAGCAGTGACTACACTCAAATAACACCGATGTACAGTGCGGTCAGAAGTGAGCTTCTCACTTCTCAGCACTCCCTGTCAGCCACCAAATGCTTGCTCATACAGAGAAAAGCAAATTAAACATTATGTTGTGAGTTACAAGTGCTCTTTGATTCACGCAAATGTGAGGGAACTGATAGTTGATCGAGAAAGTTATGGAACAGATCCTCTTAGGGGCCATTACAAGTCAAATGAAGCACGTGATTGGGAAAAGCCAACACGGCTTCACTAAGGGCAGATCATGCCTGACAAATCTGGTGGCCTTCTACGATAAAGCGACCTGCTCAGTTAACATGGGGCGAGCGGTGGACGTTGTCTACCTGGGCTTCTCCAAGGCTTTCAATACGGTTCCCCACGGCCTCCTCCTGGAGAAATTGTTGCGTTACGGCCTAGACAAGTGGTCTGTGTGGTGGGTGGGAAATTGGCTGACAGGCCACTCCCAGAGGGTGGTGGTAAATAGCTTCTTTTCAAACTGGCAACCAGTCACAAGTGGGATCCCCCAGGGATCGATATTGGGCCCAAGGTTATTCAATATCTTCATAAGTGATCTGGATAACAGGATCAAGTGTAGCCTGATGAAGTTTGCTGACGATACCAAACTGAGTGGGGAAGTAGACACTCTGGAAGGGAGAGCCACCCTGCATGAAGATCTTGATAGGCTGGAAGAGTGGGCTAACAGGAACCTTATGAAGTTTAACAAGGACAAGTGTAAGGTCTTGCACCTGGGAAAACATAATCCAGGAGTGCAGCACAGACTGGGATCCACCTGGCTGGAGAGCAGCTCTGTGGAAAGGGACCTGGGGGTCCTGGTGGACAGGAAGCTTAATATGAGTGAACAGTGTGCTGCTGCGGCCAAGAAGGCCAATAGGATGCTGGGTTGCATCAAAAAGGGCATCACCAGCAGAGATAGAGAAATCATTGTCCCACTCTACTCAGTGCTTGTCAGGCCACACCTGGAGCACTGTGTGCAATTCTGGTCCCCGCTATACAAAAAAGATGTGGACAAGCTGGAGAGGATCCAGAGAAGGGCCACCAAGATGATCAAGGGTCTGGGAAGCCTGCCATGTGAGGATAGGCTGAGGGAACCGGGTTTCTTCAGCCTGGAGAAAAGGAGGCTTAGAGGTGATCTCATCACCATGTATCAGTACTTGAAGGGAAGTTACCAAGAAGATGGAGACTCCCTTTTTACAAGGAGTCACACGGAGAGGACAAGGGGTAATGGGTATAAGTTACTCTTAGGGAGATTCCAACTGGACACGAGAGGGAAATTTTTCACAATGAGAACAGTCAACCATTGGAATAATCTCCCCAGGGAAGTGGTTGACTCCGCTACACTGGATACTTTTAAGACTCAGCTGGACAGGGTGCTGGGCCATCTCGTCTAGACTGTGCTCTTGCCTAGAAAGGTTGGACCAGATGATCCTTGAGGTCCCTTCCAACCTGGTGTTCTATGATTCTATGAGATTCTTACAGTAGCCCCAGTTCTTCAAAATATATACATATGAAGGATCAAAAAAACCCTACCTATGTGCATTTTTTGTAGAAAATGGGGCTGTATCTACATTAATCAGCATGCACATTTTGGTAAATTTATACAAGATTATAGGAAGGGAAGTATTAATTCAGCTATGGATATTAATACAGAAAAAGAAGGAGCTCCTATTTTCTGCCTCAATTGTAGACCAAAATGCAATTCTTTTCAATGATATTATACTGGATTACACACTGAACCATATTAACATATTCCCCAGTGTTTTGTGATCTTATAATGAAGCTTCTATTACAAATCATCCATGAAAGAGATACTATTGTGGGGAAAAAAACCCTTAGAAAGACTTCAGACTGAGAAAGCAATACCGTATCAGCTAGTTTAAACTGTCAGGTTTCACTGACAGCTTTTGATGGGGGTCACCACAGGACAAACAAGTGGGAAGCAGGATGTGGAAAAAATGTACCCCTTCCCCTCATTAGCAACCACTTGTTTGGTGGATGCTCTATGCCACAGTATGGGAGAAGGGCTTTACCACTGCTTCACTCTCACTGCATCAGCATTACACCCTACAAGATGTCTCTGAATGGAGTGATGATCCATCATCCTAGCTAGATCAGCAAAATTTAGACTATTAGAGATCCATCAAGGTCCTGCTGCTGGTGACAACTTCCTGCATTGCTGGAAAATATCACAGAATCACAGAATGGTTGGGGTTGGAAGGGACCTCTGGAGATCATCTTCTCCAACCCCCCTGCTTGAGCAGGTACACCTAGAGCAGGGGGCACAGGACTGTGTCCAGGCGGGTTTTGGATATTTCCAGACAAGGAGACTCCACAACCTCTCTGGGCAGCCTGTTCCAGTGCTCTGTCACCCTCACAGTAAGGAAGTTTTTTCTCATGTTCAGGTGGAACTTCCTGTGTTCCAATTTGTGCCCATTGCCCCTTGTCCTGTCGTTGGGCTCCACTGAAGAGTCTGGCCCCATCCTCTTGACAGCCACCCTTTAGACATTTGTAAGCGTTGACAAGATCCCCCCTCAGTCTTCTCCTCTCCAGGCTAAACAAACCCAGGTCTCTCAGCCTTTCCTCATAAGAGACATGCTCCGGTCCCCTGATCACCATGGCTCATGCAGAGAACTGCTTATTTGAACAGACAGTGGATGATTACATTGGCTTGGGCCTGAGCTTTAAGTCTAACAGATACTGAGCCTGACTATTGCTCTCTGCAGCTGATGAGTAGACTCTAGTGGACCTCAAGCATTTTGGGTCAAGTCATATTAACATAAAAGGCAGCTATAACTAGCACGGAAAGAAACTGAGTTCAACCAGAGCGGTTTTCCTTGAAATTTGCTGTGATACCTTGAATTATGTCCATTTAATTTAGGTTTAATAAGAATGTTATTATAGGTTAAACAAATACCAGCGGATCACTGAAGACAAGAATGTGCCGCATTGTTGTAACTGTTCTGGAGAAGATAATTACCTATTATATTGTAAACCTCAAACATGTTTTCAATAATTGTTGTTTAAATAACATACATTAACTGCCTTATTAAATGTTAACCTTTGAGAATCATAATTTACTACAGCAACATTTGCACATTCGGAAACCCAGAAGACAGGAGTAGCGTCTAGTGGTGAAATCTGCAAGTTAATGAGTCTTTGATTCTCTTCAGATCTCTGCCACAGCCTCTCTCTATGACCTGGGTAATCTGACTTTCTACATTACCCTAATGTTATTCTTTCCATTTTTGAACGAGCATCATCATCAGCTATGAGCAGAATGGATTGTATACGCTGTGATTCTGTTCTGATACTTCAGAAGAGCAGGCCAATATTTTCCGATGCAGAGGATACCTTGTGAACAGCAAGAACAGGTTTAGGAAGAGGGGAGGGACAGCTCTACCCTTACTGCTCCCCACCTTGAGGCAGGCAGACTAGAGAGGGACTCCATCCCATGCGAAGTTACAGCATTAAACCTCGGCCAAGGGATAATGACCTTTGCGATCATTTGAAGGTTCAGAGTGGTCTCTGAGATGTCTGTTTTCCTCTCTGGAAGCCGGAGCTCTGACCTATGCATTGAATGTTAACCTTGTCATGCCAAAATGTACCTCAGTCCCTCAAAGGAAACTCAGCTGATTTCCTTCTTTCTTATTTTGCCCCCACTACACTGCGGGTATAATTCTCTGAAACAAGCACACTAATATTGTGTCCTGGTCCACTCTAAAACAAGATACTCATAATCATTCTTGGAAAGAGCTAAACCTCACCCTCTAAAGGGACGGGCTGCCTTCCAGGGAGTTGTCTTGAGTCCCTCAATTTCCGTTTTCTGAAAATTAGTATAGTTGACAAAGCACCTCCTTATCAAGAGCATTGCCTGGGGCATTGCATCCATCAGATTCAAAGCCCTTGGAGTTGATAAAAAAGCTCCAGCTTCACTGGGAGGAAGATCTGACCCTTTCATTTCCCCCGTAGGATACATGTTCAGCATGAGGTAAATGTGTCAGCAGAGTCACTGAACTATGAACATGCCTGCCTTGTAGGAGGCTGTCCCACTCCATGCAAATGTTCCCTGATTAGTTTTTAATGAAAAACAAGTTTGCATCAAAACTAAAATTATACTGTCAGCAGTTAATTATCACTTGTCAAACAGAGCACATGCTGCATTGTGGATTTAATTCTCATGTAGTTTTGTAAAACTGCATTCCTTTGTGTTGGATGAGTGAGCCTCTTTTTGTCAAGAGATGTATATTGTTTGAACTGCTCTCAGTGGATCCTGATATTCAAATGAGCTTTTGATTTCCTGGAAGATGACAGGCTCAGTGTTTTTAAAGTGGCTCGTCTGGAGATCAGACAGCACAACAGTGAATATATCCTAATGATTGTTTACATTGTACCCTCACACTGATAGAACACTTTTCATCCTCAGGTATTTCATAAATTATTTGTAGCTGTGGGTCTACTGTTGGATATACCGAAGTATTACTTGAATGGCTCTAAGAAATGTGTTTGATGAAACACAGGTTTTGGTACACCCGAGGTATCTTTTATTTCTTCCATTTAAGGAAAAAGATCATCAGAACATTTCAGCATGTTGGTTCTTTTGGAAATTCATTTTGAATCCTCTGAAGCGGAACCAGCTTGTGAATTTGGATGTTCCTTCTGACACTCTTCGCGTTTTGTAAATAGCCTTTCTCTTGGCTTTTAGAAGAAGCGAATATGGAAGACTGTCAAAAGAATGATTGCTCTTTACCAGGACAGGGTTGACTGTTTATACAGTCACAGGCTCAGTATGTCAGTGTCTCCCTGCTGATGTATTTGTTAGACTCTCTTGGGAAGGAAGATGGTCTCCCAGCTCCTGTTGACTATCTCAGCACAGGAGACTGTGCAGTTTGTGAGAGAGCAGTCTACATTAAGGACATTTCCCCACTGACAGAACCTAGAAGATCCACACATTTTGCACACTAATCTGCAAATCTCTTGCCCATGGAGTTAATGTTCACACACCCACTGTAACCCCAACAACATCTTTAATACTTCTTATTGAGAGGGTGATTGGCACCATGATCTTTGCAGCATCTGATGATGTGCCTACACAGCCAGGCCACCATATGACGTCAGGCTGCAGCAATAAGGGGAGCAAGAATGGCAGAAGAAACAAATGAAATATTACACTGTTACATTACAGACTATGAAAATTACCCTCATCCTGCCAGAGTGTACCCAATGGAGGATATTTTCTCTTTCTTTTTGGCAGCCTTTATTTCTTGCTGGTCCACAGTTTCCTTTGTCCGATTAGGGCTGTAAATGCAGTCATTTAAATGAAGGATTCATGCAGCTTGCATCTGCTAAGTATCTTCCCATTAACCAGATGACACTCCTGCTTTGCATAAGGCAGGAATTCCTTATCTGGCATGATTAAAGGAAGCAGCACTTTCAAGATGCACCTATAAATTCTTGCATTCATTTAAGTCGCAAACAGCATTAGCACAATGGACAGATTGTGTCTAAGGCTGGGAATATAAAACTGCCACATGATATTGATTTAAGTGTCATCCGACCATCCGCACAGTTCAAAAACCAGAGTATATCTGTGTTAGCACAGCCATCGATAAATACAAGAATTAAGGAGACGGTGTGAAGGAGAGGAGAAAGAACAGCTGACAACGTTGTAGGCTTAAATCCATTATCTTTTGGCCTGGGGAAAGGAAAATAGGCATGGAGTCCAGTTCGCCTTGATTGATGATGCCGCCCAAACCCATGCCTCTTTCACAGACTTGTTCATTCCATCTTTATCTCCTCAATCAGAAAACTGAGTGTCATACCAACATACCGAGAATGAGCCCAGGCGTGCATCTGGTGCCAGCAGGCACAGGCTGACTTATCTCTGCCACGTACAGTAGCTAAGTGCTCATAAACACACACTGGTCAGCAACCTGTTCCTGTGCGTGGCAACAACAGTGAGGCAACAGGATCGGAGCTAAGGCTCTGAAGAAGCAGCTTGTGAGTTTTTGCCTGGCCAAACTGAGGAACAGAAGACAAAAAGGAGGATGTAGTTCCCTGTGTTGTCTGCTCAGGCAGCATTTGGTGTTTTAATTGAGGCTGCAGCTCCAGGAGCCCTGTGACTGCTTGCCTTTCTTTTTGTATTGCTGAGTTTCTAGCCTTCACGGCTGCACAGGAGAATAAAACCTGCATGCGACCTAATGGCTCAAGTGAAGAGATGAAATTCTCTTAGAGAAGCAAGTGGAGGTTCAGTTGCATTTCCTTTGCATACTTGATGCATGGATCAAGACAAAACAGGTCCAAACAACCTATGCTCCAAGGCTAAGAGCCGGGCTGTGATGGTTCTCTGCTAAAGACTGGCTCCTGGTTTTACGCTTGCATTTATGACTTACAGAGAGTCTTGAACAGGACTACACCTATCATGGCAGTTTTCTGGCCTGAGAGTCCAGGCTGGTTTCTGTTCATAGGCAACTCATTTAGGACACACTTCCTATGTGAGAGAACTTTCCATCCAGACTAAGGCTGCCTGCATTTATGCAAGGACAAAGTGGAAAGAAAAACAGAAAAGAAACACAGCAACATGAGAATTAAAAGCACTGAACTCCAGGCAGTATTCTCTTATTTTATAATTCCATATCAATGCCACCACCTCCAATTTTCTGTATTGTGCTGTAATTTCCCTTAATGCAGAACTTGTTTCTAATAATTTTGCATCATTTGAAATATTGTTTCTTTGGGTGAATGCAAAAGGTTCTGCAGGGTATTTTTGGTTTTGGTTTTTTTCCCTTTCCCCAGAATGTTTTTATGAAAATTATGCATCTACAGTAGCATCCTTTACTTAAACAAAAAAGGAGGGAGGAGCATTACAGGATCAGCTACAATGCTTATTACAGAGGGATAATGTGAGCGGAGCCATTTAGCCAATTTACTTTTTAACTAAGGGTTACGCTAAATAGTTTCATCGTTATGCACAGGGAAATGCTTGCTGTACTGATCACATACCTCTCCACCTGCTCTCCCACAGATGTTGGCGCTGACGGTTTTTCCAGTCACTTATCCCAGCTAAAGTAAAGCCCTTTAAGAACAGCCACCCATCATATCAATTGAAATGCTCTATTTGAAAAACAGTGGAGTGCTATAATTAAAAATGTTGCAATTGCATTCTAGCCTCTGAGAAGTCAGCCATGCCCTACACTGCAGTCCTAATGTTAAAGATGCTTTCTCCAGACATGGATGGAAATGTCACAAAATTGCCTTTGAGAGGATGCATGCACGGTGGATTTCACCCCCAAGGAACTCATGATAGCAAAAAATGTGTGATGCTTTGCACTTATACTATCACCTTTCATCAGAGGATCTCAAAGTACTTTGTGAATGCTAACAGAGTGAACTCCACAGTATTGTGTCTTCAGGAAATTTTCAATATATCAATTCCAGCCAATTTTTTAGTAAAGTCTTTAATGCCACCGTGATTCTGTTCCCCCAGGATGTCACTTCATTCTACTCCAAGAAGGTCGAGGAAGGGTGAAACAGCCTCCTGCAGATTGCTCAAGGACTTTCCAGACACTAGGAAAGAAACTTTACACTACAGTCTTGCATTGCCTCTAATGCAGATGGGATTGAAGGCAACTGGTAATATCACCACTAAGGACAGCCCTTATACAACCTGCTGCTTAAAACCAGATTTTACCAGCTGCCCCAGGGATGGGCTGGGGCCATATACTCTGCTCTGAAACCCTGAATCGCTCATTTCCCAAAGCAGAAGGAAGCACCTCCAC
The DNA here is from genome assembly GCA_013389945.1 of Fregata magnificens. Taxonomy (NCBI): domain Eukaryota; kingdom Metazoa; phylum Chordata; class Aves; order Suliformes; family Fregatidae; genus Fregata; species Fregata magnificens. The sequence goes on along the minus strand of WAAD01032607.1, from coordinate 71,996 downwards.
AGAACTGATGGTTTCTCAGGGCTGATGTGCAACAGCCCCAGAGGTGAAAGCTGCATGGTTTGTATCGTAGGTCATGACTCACCACTGCAAAGTGTGGGAGCTGGGGAAGAGTTCTCATCCCATGAAACTGCAGGCACTCCAACTATCCTTGATTTTCCATACAGCCAGCTGTGAGAGAAGGGCTTTCTCTCACCTGCACTGAGGTTTCACTTCAGCTGTTCAGAGGAGAGCACCTCTCTCTCTATCTCCATCACATACCCCCAGAACTTACAGCTGCATGCCTAATACTGTCCCTCCCTTATGTTTTTGCATTAAGAGTATTTTTTCCTCATTTTACAAGTTTGGGAACAGCCACAGAAATCATGGAGTCCTACAGAATCAGTTCTCTCACCTTTTCATCTTTTGGAGTATGATTTCTTCACTACATCTCTCCAGTAATTTTTTTTTTTTTAAGTGTAAACAAAATGCTTAGAAAGGATAAAAATCCCACAGGAGTGAACCAAACCAGGGCACCAACCACCATGGTTTTCATTTTGGCTGCAGATAAACTCCAACCTCATTTCTTATCTTGAAAGTTGCAGTAATCCACCTTGGAAGCCAAACCTTCAACTGGTGTAAGACACTGAAATCAAAGGCACTCTGCGGATTTACACCAGCTCAAGTTCTGCTTTGCTGAAGCCCACAACAGACATTAGGTAATTGCACTGAGAAGTAAATCAAAGAAATGCCTTTTTTTTTTTTGCTGACAACTTTAAAATCATGCTTTTCATGTGTGAAATGAAAGATTTGTATAATTGCTCATCCTTTGAACTCCAGTTTATTAAAACTGTGACATGCACATTAAAATGAGATTATATATAAGGGGAGGAGAAATACATAGTGTAATTGCCACATAATACAGTGACTTGGGAAGAGAAACAGCATACATTTGTTGTCAGTGCTAATGAATGGGCTATCCTGAGTTGTGATGAAGTTTCTCTAAGGGGCAAAGGTGAAGAAAGAAATAGAAGTTCTTTAGTGTTTGATTCCTCTGTCATGCCCGACACACCACCTCTGCAAGAGAAGCCAGAGCCCAGACCTGACCCCACATTCTCATGGATGCTTAGTCCAGTTGGTCCATAGTTACAAGACCAGAGTCACATCACAGGCTCCTGCACAGAACTGAAAGCAGCCGGGAACCAAGCTAAGAAGCTTCAGTGCCACTTATACAAATTCAGGAGTAGATGCAACTTGCCAGGGTAGCCTTCATGTGGGATAGCTTAACCCCACTGCTACCTTTTTACATTCACCTCTATTTTTAGAAAAAAAGCTTCAGGAAAATGGAATGCCTCTGTCACTTAGACCAATTCAGAGAGAAGTTACATGAGACTAGATCATTCCTAGCTGCTACAACACACACTCTGGAAGTAACCTTCACTGCTGAAAACCCCAGAAGCACTGACTGCTGGGGGAGGTAACAGGGCAGGCTTATTTCCATGCATGTACTGTTCTGTGTGCACTCCCCCATGCCTCCATCACTGGTCAGCAGCCAGAGGCAGAATACCAACTAGAGAGACCTTTGATCTGACCCAATATTTTGATTTTTGCCCATCTGAGAAGCTAAAAAACACGATAACCTACAGTTTCCTGCAGCCTTCCATGGCTATGATAACTGCACTAGTTTAAATCTATTACATTCATTTTGAATCCAGCTCCGGAATACTGAGAAGTGATATTTGCTCATGCTGTGACTTTACTGTCCTAGCACCAGGAACTTCTAAGTCAAAATTCCTATCATCAAAACAAATGAAAAAAAAAAATCAGCTTTAAAGTAGTTGAGAGATCACCTTCTGAGAGACGCAACTGTTGTTTAGGTGCTAAAGGGACTAGTAGAACATATAAATTGCATCAGTTGTATCCCAAAGATAGGCCAGAAGAGAGATTGAAGAGACTGACAAGCCACCCCTTCCTTCAACTCATACACCCCAGGGAGATCTCAGCTTTTCTTCTACCTTAATAGTAACTAGTGAAATCCACTTGCTAAGGCATCAAAGTGGCACCATGAAACAACTATTTAACCCTCCTAAAACCTAGGCAGACAGCTGCTCTCCAGACAGCCACACCAGGCACAAGAGAAGTCCTCAACAGCACATCTCTACTACTCTCTTCTCTAGCCTACTAGTGAAACTCTGCTAGCAACTGTTCTCAAAGCTGCCTGAGTCAAAATAGGGCATGTCAGCAAGGCATTTAAGCTGTGAAGCCCATGTACAAATGGGGTGCAGCTGTTAGCAGGAGTGTCTCTGTGAGCAGACCAGTGGGAGATCAGGAGCTGGAGGGTGGTGAAGGGCAAGGACCACTGCTCCAGGCACAGCTGAATCTGCAAGGAGCTGTCTGTCTGTCTGCCTGCCTGCCTGCAGCCTCAGGGTCCTACAGCCTCACAGTGAGAATGGATTCAGTACCCCGACTAAATGATAGGTTTCTAGGCTCCCTTTAGGTGCAATGGAAAGAGAGAAATTATTTTAGAGGCTGAATCATCTTGTTTCTCCAAGGAGACCACACGCGCACGCACACACACGTGCGCGCCACTGCTGGTGGTGATGGCAATAAACCTTACAGTCTTCGTTCCTTCACTACAGGCCCTCAAGCTTGGGTTCTCACAACTGATCCCAATCCCACATCACCCAGCCACACAGCTGCTTACATACTAGCTGATTAGAAGTAAAAAGACAAAAGGAAAACTTGGTGTAAGAAAAGGGAAAATTGACAGGGTTATTTGAGATTTGTCCTCTTTCCTGAAGTGATTGTCAGTGTTAAGAACGTTTTTTACAATGCTTGTGTAGTATCAGATGGGAATGGTGGTGACTGCTGCTCGGGACAGAGTCATTCAAATAGATACAGGCCATTTCTCCTGTCATCCTAATTATTGCTGTAATAGAATGGGATGCAGGGAGAAAGAAAAAAAAAAAAAAAAGGCTGAACTGACAAGCCCCTTCTTTCAGTTCTAAGTCCCTCAAAATCCCAGCTCTCTGGATTTACATGGTTTATTAACAGCGTGTCCTACAAAGTGGTACACAAGTATTAACCATTCAGGATAAATCCTCATGCTGAGCTGGCTGTGATGAAGCTACCTCTGAGCATCAGCACAGTGACAGGCCACCCAGCACACTTTGGCAGAAGCTGGGGAGAAAAACCCTCTCCAAGAGGCAGAACAGTTTGCAGCCATTCAGCATGGGGCATTTCTTCTATGTCCACTGAGACATCTCTATCTCCTTGCCCGGTGTATAGACTGAAAGAGGTAGAGAGAAGCTATAGGGCTGTTCTGGGATGGCTCTGCAGAGGCAAGGCAAAGTGCTAATGCAGATTAAAGGGTCTTTATTCCCACTTTTCCCAGCCTTTACTAACTTACACACACCCCTGGGATACTATCGTCCCATGGACACTGGAATATAATGAACACCCTGTTGGATTTAGCCCCAAGTGAATTGTGCTAGTTCCCATAGGAAGGGGAGGGTGAGATCTGAATCTCAGATGTCCATACGCAAGGCCATGCCTGAGCATGTGGCTCAGCCGGTCTCTGCTCCCAGAGCACTGTGTGATGTCCTGCCAGCGCAGTATCTAACACACCAGGGCCCCCGCCTCATGTGGGCCCTCGAGGCCCTATCAGAACATAAATAATAAAGATTGTGTTGCTACAGAAGTGTAAAATAGTCACAAAGACATGATTATCCCATAAAAAGGAAGGGAGATTCAATGAAATGCTGTTTCACAGACCATGAGCTTGTCCTTTCCAATTCCTTCGGATATAGTAACCCAATCATGCGGGGTACACAGCAATATTGCAAAGGCCCGAAGGTGCAAAGTTAATGCTTTCCTAAGTGGACGCAGAATAGACAAGAGGGGGCGGGGTGGGCGGGGGCAATGTCAGTGTGTGTAAATGCAAGAGGGAGTCCAAAAGGTTCCCAGAACAATAATCCTCGCAAGAGTCAAAAAACCTTTCACACAAAGATGAGAGCCGGCTGAGAGATGCAGAGTTCAAACACTGCAGTAGATGGCAAATTAACTGAATTGGGCTCTTTCCCAAAAGAAGTGTGTGTCCACGTACGTGTGTGTATGTATTTTGTGGGTGTCTCATCACGCCCCACCTCCTGTGACACAGATCTCGCTGTGTACGTTGTCTTGCCAGCACAGCCCAGCCAAAGCCATTTAGTGCCCATGGAAGGTTTCCCACGAAAATACATGGGCTTTGCTGTTGATTAGTTTTCTTCAAGCAAGAGGTGGCGTGGAGACTGCACAGGGCTGTTGATCTGGCTCCCCTGTCTTGTGAACAGCGGCATATGCCACTTGAGAAGGACCTAACCGGCCTACAGCCTCAAATGTCCCCCAACTCCCAGTAAACTCATCCCAAGTGAGTGGCTGTTTTCAAACCGATGGCCTCGCTTCACATCTGCACGTTGAAGTATTATTAAGGAAATCGGTCACAGACCTCAGAATTGAACCCTTGGCTAATTTCAAATTGGCCTTCATCACCAGGCAAGCTGTCCCTGTAGGGCCAAAATCCCATGCAATGACATGGTGCACAGAAATCCTGAGAAGAAAAAAGCAGTGTTTGTCAAAGTACCACTTTATTTAGCCCTCCTGCTATCAAAGTCTCAGTTGTACTTGTGTTTAGTTTTTAATTTGTGTGCTGACTTTACTGCACACTTTGCTCCATGTGTGTATTGGCAAAGCTCCTGCCATGCAGTTATTAAACTCTGATACATGTGTAGGTGTATAATTGCAGAGAGGATTTTTTTTAATAATGTATTTTGATCCATCTACAAATATAGAACATAATTATCTGCAATTACCGCATGCTTATCTAAATAACTGTATATTGTTCCCCCTCCTGCTGAAGAACATGAGCTTCCTATTCATGGCACAGCTACAGTGATGCTAAGTTCACAACTGTGCACTCCACACCACCAATTACAGAAAGGATGTTTATGCACTGTGTAAGTGGCAAAGCAAACACACACACACACACACACACAAACACAGCGTAAGAAAACATTACATCTGGAGCAGGGAGACTTTCAAACCATTGTGTAAATTTGAAGATGAACAAAATCGTATCGAACTTGCAGACTGTCAAGGGCAGAGTTCTTGACAAGTCCTGCAGCAGATGGGTTGCTTAGTTAAGAGGCCAAAACCTGATACTTAAGGAAACGGCTTAGTTTTCATAGTTATATTGCAAACTTGCTGGGTAACTCAGAGGACTATGCAGATTATCAATTATCAATTATGGATAACAGAAATATCTGATTTTTTTTTTTCCCCAGATCAGATCAACTATAGATCAATTTCCATTTTCAAATTCCTTCTGTTCAGTTTTGCCCTCTTTTCACTCCCATTATCTCTAAATGATGAGCTTTTAGAAAGTAGGATACTTTCCTTACCATGAGTAGTCTAAAGACAACAGATATCCAGTCCTTGATGATACCTTTCCGCTGTTAGAAATGTGGGAGCAGAAGGGACGATGATACCAGTTTAATAACAGGAGCCACTGATGAATTTCCAGCTGATGTTAACACAGATGATCTCTGGGGTCACTGAAAGCTGACCTGTTGCATTCTCATAGTGTAAATGCATGTCTGTGACATACTAGAACCTAGCTTAAGGATGGTAGGGGTAAGTTCATGCTTGCATCTGACAGTGCTCTCTCTGTCCTAGGATTCATTCACCCTTCTGAACTCCATTACCTGTCCAGCCCCATTTATCAGAGGTCTGTGTTTATTGTTCTTCTACTGTACGGAAAGGTAAAGCAGTTCTAGCTCAGCTTTGATCAGGACGCAGCATCAGACTGAAATGTGACAATCACTTTAAGCTGATCTGATTCTGCACGGCAAAACCTTTTTTTTTTTCTTTTCTTGTTTTTCAGCTGGCCTGTTCCCTGACTCACAGCCGTGGAGTGCGGGTGCTTAGTTAGTTCTACACAGCAGAAAAGCTGGGAACCCCAGACCCAGGAAAGGGCAGGCAAGACCTATCACTTCTGGGGAATTCAGATCAACTCAAATCACTTGCTAAATCCCAACCTGCCTTTCAGCAGTTGAGAATACAGAGAGAGAGCACTGATTTAATGGAAGCTCCTCTATGAGAGCCTAGAATTTGGTCTCTACCACTCGAAACAATGCCAGGACATTGTCATGCAACCGCCTAACTATGGGGGAAAAAAACTACTTCTGTTAGCACCCAAAGCCTCCCACAAGTACATATTGGCCACTCATCACCCAAGGTCACACAGAGGGCCAGGGTACAGCCCAGCCTTCTCCCATCACCCCCTGGTTCAGAGCATCTCATTGCTCCTTCACTAGTTCAGTAGTGTAGCACAATGGAAAGCGTTCCTGGGTTCCTATCCTCATTTTGCCATTCTAGCCACAGCTCACAATTTCCCAGTAAGAAGTTCCTCCTTCATTCCAGTACCAATCGATCAAAGATACAAAACCAAAGCCTTTGTGTGTATTAGAGCCTCACGACAGCGCCATGATCTCTTTTTTATCCTCTCAAAATGAACACAGTTCAGAAACAATACAGGCATACCTATAAGCATATTTGCTGCACCCTGTATCTTTACCCTTCAGCAATTAATGTCATTTACTAATCATATTCCACCAAGCAAAAGAATACACTTGTTTAAACTGTCTTATGAAGTGGTATTTCACAAATAAAAAAGCATGTGAAAGGGAAGGGAGAGGGAGAATACCCCAAAATATGTCCTAAACTTTAAAAAATCTGTTCCTGAGTGGCTTCACAATGTGGCATCATTTCTACATTTATCCAACAAGTTCATGAACTACTCCCTTCACTATGGATTCTGATTCCCATTGGGTTGAAATATTGACAGTCTGGTGCATTTGAATTGCACCGCTATCCAGAGTTGGATTTGAAAGTGATTATTTGAAATATAATTGACCATGACATCCAAATGACAACCAGGTATAAGTACTGAATGACTGGCGGCGGACTCTGTAGGAGGCCCATCATTGCATTTGCATTTGTAGGAAAAGAAAGATCATTTTGTCCTTGCAACAATTTACTGTTTCTTTGTTATTTTTCTAAACATCGCCCCTGTCAAATAATGCATATTCTGTGCATTGGTCTTATATATCTATACATTTTACACTTAATTCTTATTGCTGCTGTTATTTTACAGAGATTTTCTTCTTTAACCCTTTTACCTTGAACATGGACTACAAAAAAAAAGGCTTTCTAATTTTCCATCTCTTTTTTATATAAATTGTTCTGAGAAGCAAAATCATTGTTATTATGCCTGAATTTTCTTCCCTTTTTTTTTTTTTTTTGGAAGAAAAAATCTTTAACAATAGCAGTGAGGATGGAGAGAGGGCGAAATTACATTTCTCTGCAAAGTGGCTTTGGAATTTTAACATGATGATTTTCCAGGAGAAAAGCTTAAGGCATCATATCAAATGAATTTTGCCATCAGAGTAAGAGATCTGTCTTCAGGTGGGGAAAATATATTTTAATTTGACAGGGGGCTTCAAGGGACTTTGACAGAATTCATTTTGCTGGCAGATATGATCTCGGTATTAGACAAAACCACATTTCGTCATAAGAACACTGTTAGCTATTTGACATAATGCGTTTTGGACACAGTCGGGATTTGGTGGAAGTGACAGTCATTTTCTTGCCAATGAAGCACTGGATTATTGTCTCCGGTTAGAAAGACCCCAGTCTCGTGCTCAAACATGGGAAACAGTAACAGGATAGTCCTTTTAAATAGGGATGAATATTAGAAGTCACCAAATTATTTTGACTCCCCCTTTGACTTTGCACATCATCTTTGTTCCTCCACACTGCGGGACTCTGTCTTGGGGGTAGGTTTGGTGGAGATGTGTAGAGAAGGGATCTCAACCCTATCTCAACCCCCTGCTTAAATGCCACTTCTTCCCTGGGTGACGGGACATGTCACTTCATTCTCTTTGCTCCAGTCAAGGATACAGACACTAACACAGCAGGGAGTAGGGATGCTCACTCCCAAGCTACCTGTTTTATCCAGTGACCATTCCACGCAAAATGCAAAGACAACCCTGGAGAACAGAGACGAAAATGTAGGACTCCTTGTCTCTGGACCCACTGAGGGTACACCACCTCATGGTTCCCCTGGTCTCTCTCAATCCCTCCAGGAATCATTGCAGATCAGTGGTGAAGATTCAGCAGGGTGAATAGCACTTGGATTTGCAATAAAATCTAGCCTCATGCTCAGTGCAGCCTCATGCTCAGTGCAGGTACCACATGAGGGAGGGTTTGAACCATGTCAGGCCGAAATGGGAACTGAGTGTTTACCTCTGGCAATTGAAGCAAGCACTGTAACCGCTCAGCTACATATAAATGAGAGAGCAGCTCAATTTCTGCCTCAGGCTTTCTGGAGGGAACAGCTTGGGCAGCTAGTGCTGGGTAAGGGATTGGCCCTCGGCAGCGCAGGTGGAATGAGATGTCTGCTCCCAATAAGTTGTCTGCTCCCTGCTTTGTATGGAAACTTCCAGTCACTCAGTCAAATCAGTTCCAGACAGATTTCTGCCTGCACTCCATTTCTGCATGAGAATGGCTAGCTCCTGCTAAAATATGAGCTGAATTGTTAGGGAGGAGATGGGGGGGTCAACACTCCTGTGCTTTCAACAAATGTTGGCTATTACAGAAACCTGAGATGAAAATTCCCCTTTCAGCTGGATCCATCCCTCAGTATAGCTGTCACTATACCTCCCTGCACACTTGGCTGATGTCTTCTTTGTTATTTTTCTCCAGTTTCATTTTTTCCTGTCTCTCATTTTTGTTTTCTTTTTTTTCCTCTCTTTTTGTGCTTTAAAGAGCTCATTGAGTTAATTCTGTGCTTCTGCCTTGATTTCTTTTGGAGAGGGAATGATAGAAGTGTGGGTTCATTTGCTGAATCTTTTTAATAAACTTCTCTTTGGTTAGAGGAATGTGAGTGATAAATCACAGCCTCCATTGTCGTGGGTTCTGACAGTACCGTGGAAATATTTTTAAACAAAGAAACCAAAAAATTACACGTTTATCTAATGAATAAATCACCCTTTGTGCATAAACAGACTAGGCAGGTCTTCACCATGGCAATGTGAGAATATTTACAGTATCTAGGCCAGAGAACAGCAATCTAATCTGTGAATCCTTATGTACAGGATCCCCAAAGCAGGAATGAGAGAATAGCAAATATTTCACATGAAAACTCAATAGTATCACTGTGACTTCATGATCTTTCGTGCACTTGGACCAGGCCAGTTTTTGACAAAGCAAGATCTCTGGCATATTGAAACTTCCAGGCTGAACCTTCCAGTTCAAGGTTTCACTATAAATGATCCTGAATACTACTGAAGTTTTGTGAAAAGCCCCTGGCAGCGAAACAATGGCAGAACCGAGGGACACCTCACTAGTAAAGAAAGTAACCCAGAAACGGAGTATCAATGACTACGAGGCCTGAGGACATCAAGGTGGTGGGAGATTCTTACATGACTGCAAGAAGAGGTGTCATCCAACAATCTCCAGATGCTGGTGGTTTATTCCCTGGAGGGAATAAACACAGATTTGCCACCAGTGCTGAGCCGTATAGCAAAGTCAACGGGCACCAAGCTTAAGATACGGCCCTCAGATGGGGCACAAGAGGTGACAGATGATACTTATTGGGGCCAAACCCAATGCTGCATGCACTGCAGAGGTGCCATCAACATCAGTGAAGCTGTGCAGATGTACACCAATGGGGATATCTGGCCCAGGCCTGGAGGAACATCTATAAATTAAGAACTCGTGGAAATTTGACATGCTAGAAGTTCAAGTTTGAGTGATGCTGAATGCTTCCATCTCCTTGTCAGGCTAGGTTTTCAGATGGGGTAAATTCAGAATTGTTCTATCCCCGATGGCAATGCAAATTTACATCAGCTCAATCTGGCCTATGAGCAGCATGTGCTCATCTCAGAGGAGGAAGAATTCAATATTATTGAGGAACGGGGCCTTGGAGAAGTGAAGGCACAACTCAAGAAGAGCTCTGCTGGCTGGTGTGATTTCAACTGCTTAATAAAGAAAAAGGGCTGCAGCCACAGACAGGAAGAGAAAAACTAATGCAAATTTCATTTCCTCACTTGTCAGTAGCGAAGCAGGAAGAGAAAAGAGGTTGGCAAGGACTGAAGGAGGCTTAAGAGTAAAGGGTGAAGCACCAGCCCCCTTGTCTTTGGAAGATTAGCGTGGCAGTTGGGCATCTGTTCAGCCTTGATGAAAGGGAGAGCTCAAGATCAATGTGTCCCATTATGCTGCCGAATTTCAATGCAGAAAATGCGTGAAATATGAAGTGAAAGTTCAAGCAACTGAGTGAGCCTTTTGAATGTATGTTGGGCAATAATTAGCTAATTAACAGTCTTTTGCTTGGCTGCAGTGGAATTCGTGATCAATTTCATACGGAATGTGCCGTAATGAACCTGTAATGGGATTCTAAACACCCACCATCACTTGTTAGGCACAGATGAGTATGCATGTGAAAGTCAATGTGCTTTAAGCAGCACAGACCAGATTTTCAGGCAGCATACATTGGCAAGGCTCTATTTACACCACCTGACCATCTATAACATGTTGGTGATGGAAGGAAGAAGGAGAGGGGCTCCTTAACTGACTTTTGGCAGCATGTCCTTGAGGCCAGCAGGGCCTGTCTCCCCTGTGACCAGTGAACTCCACCAGCCCAGGTCAGGTTTGGTGAGAAAGGACTGTCCTGGCCTCATTCCAGGTGAGAGCAAGTGGCTGTGAGTTCAAAGTGAGGGTAACCATCTCCTTTAGCCCTGAGACGGACACCTTCTGCTCAAATCATACAGACATCAGTGGAAAGCTAGGAGCCTACAGAAGTAGTCGATACAGGGTTGAAGGGATGTGAATCCTCCTATCTACATTAAGTACCTCTTAACTCACTCAGGGATTCATTCTGTGAGGACTGAATTTGCAGCAAAAGCAGGTGTGGCATACAGCTAAGAGGATATTTAAGGTTTTCCTTGCTAATATTTTTTAAATGTGCTTTTCCTACCCCACATCTTACCCTATTCAATGTTTCTCTCAGTTATGCCAATACAAATGTTTATGGGACTGCAGTGCCAACAATCATTGCAACAATCTGCCTGAAATGCAAATGAAAGTTCTGAGGGAACAAGAACGCTTGCACTTTCATTTCAGCGATCTGGTTCATAGGGAATCCTCTAGATAATTCCATCGGCACAAGTGAGTAAGGCTGCGGCCTGGGAGTGACAACCTTTAGCCAGGAATGACAGTTCTCCAAGGTGTTCTGCTGCTGAAGAAACTGTAAGCCTACAGTATCCTTCGATGACACCTATTGATGTGTTTACCCCTGTGCACTATGTTGATTGTAAGCGCCGATTAGTGTTTCCTTATAAATCGAAAAGACATGAATCAAAATAGAACACCACACTGTAATATTAATGAATAGCAAATTGATCTATCTATCTTTCCACCTCACGTTCATCATTGCTATGGCACCTAAGCACCAATGGCAAAGTCATCGGTTATTTCTGTTGCTTCCCATCAGCCCCTGGCTTTTTAAGCAATGCCTTTGGGACCGTTGCTACCGCTGCAGCCATCTGATTAATTAAAAAGAAAAAACAAAAGACAGTAACTTAATTCAGAGGCACAACAGCTTTAGCAATAGAGTCTTATTATTCGTCTATTTTTTTAATTTAGTTCTTACAGCAACCCTTCATTTTCATATTAATGTGGCAGGATAACTTTCTTGTGCTAGCATGCCACTGGGACCACCATAATTAATGTATCTAATGTGAAAGTTTAAGGTTCATTAGGTTTGGAATTTAGGCAGGTTTTTAATCAAGCATGTTATAGCAAATCATTAAAACCTAAACACAATTTGTAAAATACCGCAGTGCTGTTTAGCTGTAAGTTCGCTTGGGGCAGAGTAGGGGGTCTGAGAAACACTTTGTACCTTTGAGATCTTCTGTCAAACCAACCAGGACAGCGGCCGGCAATACAAACTGATCTTCTCCTTTGGCAGGGAATAGAAGAAGCTGGGAAGGGGTCGATTTTCCTAATAATAGTGGCAATTAAGAGCACAGCTGAGCTAAAGTCAATTGTGGTAATGGTGATATCCTCTCCCTGCCATTAACGTATCACTCATCTGATGAGAAGCAGGTCCTACACAGAGTCAGGCTGTCACATGCTGCTAATTATTGTACACTGGCATATCCAAGACCCATGTCAGCTCAGCTCCATGCTGTGAGAGGTGCTGTGCATTCACAAACAACATCCTTCCACCAAGGAGTTTGCAATCTAAGCAGGCCAGAGAGGCTGAGTAGGGATTGCTGTCCCCACTTACACACTGGGAATGAAGCACAAAGCAACTTCAGTGAGTGGTCAGACACAATGCGATGCCCTCAGCAAGGTCAGGATGTTACTAAGCTGAAGGTTTTGGATCATTTTTCAAATATAAATGCCTGAAATTCCAAAGAAAACTGCTTTAGGAACAGCTGTTCTAGATGAGTATGGCACCGAGTGATAACTCTGAAGGAAGACTGTGACAGGAGACAAACCCATGGCTCCTAATATGTCAGGCTATGCCAGGACAGTAGTAATACCAAAGACACAAACAGAGGTTTGCAACTGTGAGGAATTCTCTCTCCCTGAAAAAATCACAGGCATGTGTGAAACCTTTAATAGAGTCCGATAACCCTGATAAAAAAGACTTCCATACACCTCCCAGTTCCAATTATCTCCTCCCTTTGTTCTCTACATTGTTTTACTTAAGCTTCCTTTAAGTTTGTAAGGGTTTTTTTTCTTCTTTTCTTGTCCTTCTTTTTCTTTTCTCTTTTCTTTAAATAAAAAAGCACTTGGCAAGCAGGATTTCCCAAAGTTCAGCAGTTTCAATTGCAGTCCAAGTAATAAACTTAAGAACACAACCTGACTGAGACAGCTCAGCTAGGCAACAAGAACAAAAGAAATGTTAAAAAGTGAGTGTCAATCAAGTGCAGGTGTCATTAATTAACTTTGAGTTACCCATTCCTACTCTCTGAGTGATCTACCAGTGGAGGCTCTAGCCCTCAGACACTTCTCTATCTCCATGCTGGGATCTAAAATGCTTGGAAAGAGGATGGCTGCCCTGGCTATCAAAAGGGCACCAGGAGAAGAAGTGGTGGAGAAGATTAATGTCCTCTGAATTGTAAAGGTGAGAGAAGGGCAAAGCCAATGGGCTGGCTGGGAGCCCTGGGGCTATGTGCACACAGTCTGTCCTTCTGAGGGCTTTAGGCCACTAAGGTGTTTGCCACTGAAACTGCAGTGAAACTAGTGAGAATCAGTCTCTTCTGCACCTTTTCTCTCATCTTCACAGGCTCAACAGTGCTCCAGGTGCTACCTGCCAGGTACATGCCTACAGGGGAGGTGTTCTGCAACTTTTGCAGACCTGCCTATGAGAACTTATCTGATGACCTCTAGCGCCTGATTTTTCTCCTGCATTCTTCTAACTGTCTCCGATTCTGTGCTTTGATTCCTTAGGCAGTCTCTGCTGGCAGATGTTAAGTTTCACTCAAATAGGTTTTGCAACATTTGGTCTTAATTTTATCAGGTTCCTTTATTCTTCCCTGTCTCCTGCACATACTGTCATCCATCTGCTGAAACCTGGTTCATTTGGATTAGAGTGCAAGTTAAACTCTAAATCTGACCGCATCAGTCCCTTTTGCCAGTAGAATTTCTGGGACAATTAAACAGGCACAACAGATAACCTCTTCTTGCGCCAGACACTTTGAGCTTTAATGCTTAACATCAGCATTTGGTTTTATAAGCAAGGTAATTGTAATGGGTGGGTAATGCTTAACATCAGCATTTGTTTTTTTTATAAGCAGGATAATTTTAATGGGGTGTGTCTTCATTCTCCACCTACAGCACTTCATCTTTCAACAGAAGAGTAAAAAAAAGAAATAAAAAGGGAACTTTTTAGCAAGCTCTACTTAAAAGGAAAAGTCTTTTTTTTTTCTCATTGCTCCCTCTGCTTCTAAATCTAGACCTTCCCAACACCTCTTACCGGCCCTGACAACCTCCTGGCTATGCCTTTTTAATTGTGTTTCTTTCTTGTCCAGTTCTGAACCAAACATATTTGTCCTTGGTTTTGTTAGAAGTAGATGAGATTTACAAAGGATCTTTTGGGAGCTTACCACCCAGATGACACTGATTAAGCATCTGGTTTTATTAGTCCTCTGAAGACCATAGTCCTGTTACGTGTTTCTTTAATGCCCCAAAAAGTTACAAAATGGGTTGAATCCCTATTTTAGAAGTAAGTGTATCTGAACAGATTGCATTGTGCTTCCGGATTTCCCCACTGCTCCACGGAAAGACACTAACTGGCTGTGTGCTCATGGCTCTAACTCTTTATGACCACAAAGTGAAGCCATAAAGATGGTTTATATGACTCCAGTTCACTTTGTGTTTGCAAGGAACTAGGAATGCACTATCAGTTATTGGAAATCAAGCAAAGAATGGTAACTTCTAACTGATATAACTTTTAAAATCATGCTTACTCAGTCTCTGAGATTATGCCACAGCCTTAGGAGAGTTAAAAACCAACTTTAGATGTTTTTGGAGCTTAATACTTCCGAAAATGGGATCATGCCCAATTACAGAATAAAAGTACATACTTTTCCCGAAAAGTTCACAGCCCAAGTCATTTTCACAGCTTCTTTTTTATTTTTCCCTAATTTAGATCACCATCAAATCTCAGCTTTGTACAGAGTGCCATCACAAATGTCAATAAAGAGTCCTTCCTCAGTCAGAAATTATACAATACATAGCTCCTTCTCCCCAGAGCATACACAGCACCTTGTTAAAAAAGTGAATTATAGGCAGTGATTTACAGTGTACTTTCACCATTTTTGACACTGTGTTGAGCATCTGTTCTTTGATGTGTACTTTAGTACTAAGGAAATTTAACTTTAACAGTCTCTGTAGCATTTCCAAGGACTCTGCATTATGAAATAGGGGAGAATTCTGTAAACCTTGGCAATCTTCTTTTGATTAGTTTCATTGCTTCAATATTTCTGAAAGATAGCAGATTTCTGGAAGGAAAAGATCTGATTCATTACGGGGCATAGATCAGACAGTAGGAATTATGTCATTTGTCCTGCCACAATGGTTGTTCCATCTCTAATTGCACAATATCAACCTAACTCATAATAAAACACTTTCCTTTCCTGTAATACTGTGTGTACTTAACACTGGAACTCTTCACAGTCAGCCCAGAAAGGAAGATGAAAACACACGATGCCGGGAGCAAGGAAGAGAAAGACTTATGAATCTGAAGGTTATTTTTCTGCTGTCCTGTGGGACAAGACTAACAGCCAGAATCAGAAAGAATAAAGCCCTAAAGAAACAGCTTTAAAAACATCTGACCCAAAGCAGCTACTTATTTTGTGAAGTTGTTTGCTCCTTGCTGACACACTGGTCAGGAATTTGGCTGGAGCTCACCATGGTTTGTGTGATCTAATGTAACTGATAACAGCAAGTGGGACAGAAAGGGTGTCCCAGGAGCAAGGGGCAGCACAGAAGAGCATCTAATGATCTAATCTATTTAGCCTCTCAGCCTGCCACAAATGTGCCTTCCTTGAGTGACTTTTTACTGTTCATTATCTATTATCTTCTTCCCAGAGGGAGAGCAAACAAAATAGTACAACAAAGTACTTACAAAGGCATTGGGCCTGAAAGATGTGCTGTGCTGCTGTGTCTGACTACCAGGGGACAGGCTGAAGACGTCTTCCCAACAGCTAGGCCAAGGTCTTCAAAGGGACTTGGCCCTGAAGACAGATGGTGATGTTACAGCAAACCCGAGTTCCTGCCTGAACTCATTTCTCCCAGCAGTCCAGCCCAACCAGCAGGGTAATCTGTGTTTAAGTGGTTTAAGGTTTTTTTACCTGTTCAACGAGGTAAACCTCAACTCTCTGAACTATGAAGATACCATGATCTCTACAAAACAAATACCAAAGCAAAGACGTGCAAGAAAACCACCTTGCTGAAAATAAAAGAAGTTAGAGAGCTGCTGGCTCCAGCACCAAATCCTTAACTGCAAATGCAGCTCTCCTGTGGGAATGCAGAGAGGTTAGAAACCGCTCACAAATCATAGAATCGTTTATGTTGGAAAAGACCTCTAAGATCATCAAGTCCAACTGGTAACCTAGCACTGCCAAGTCCACCACTAAACCATGTCCGTAAGTGCCACACCTACACATCTTTTAAATGTCCCCAGGGATGGTAATTCAACCACCTCTCTGGGCAGCCTGTTCCAATGCTTCATAACCCTCTCAGTGAAGAAATTTTTCCAAACATCCAATCTAAACCTCCCCTGACACAACTTGAGGCCGTTTCCTCTTGTCCTATCGCTTGTTACCTGGGAGAAGAGACCGACCCCCACCTCACTACAACCTCCTTTCAGGTAGTTGCAGAGAGCGATAAGGTCTCCCCTCAGCCTCCTTTTCTCCAGGCTAAACAGCCCCAGTTCCCTCAGCCGCTCCTCATAAGACTTGTTCTCCAGACCCTTCACCAGCTTCATTGCCCTTCTCTGGACACGCTCCAGCACCTCCATGTCCCTTCCCATAGTGAGGGGCCCAGAAGTGAACACAGTATTCAAGGTGCGGCCCCACCAGTGCCGAGTACAGGGGCACGATCACTTCCCTGGTCCTGCTGGCCACGCTATTCCTGATACAAGCCAGGATGCTTGGTGGCCTTCTTGGCCACCTGGGCACACGGCTGGCTTATATTCAGCTGGCTGTCAACCAACACCCCCAGGTCCTTTTCTGCTGGGCAGCTTTCCAGCCGCTCTTCCCCAAGCCTGTAGCATTGCATGGGGTTGTTTTGACCAGAGTGCAGGACCCGGTACTGAGCCTTGTTAAACCTCATACAACTGACCTCGGCCCATCGATCCAGCCTGCCCAGATCCCTCTGCAGAGCCTTCCTACCCTCGAGCAGATCAACGCTCCTGCCCAACTTAGTGTCGTCTGCAAACTTGCTGAGGACGCACTCAATCCCCTCGTCCAGAACATTGATAAAAGATGTTAAACAGAACCGGCCCCAACACTGAGCCCTGGGGAACACCGCTTGTGACCGGCCACCAGCTGGATTTAACTCTGTCCACCACCACTCTTTGGGCCTGGCCATCCAGCCAGCTTTTTACCCAGTGAAGAGTACGCCCGTCCGAGCCATGAGCAGCCAGTTTCTCCAGGAGAATGCTGTGGGAAATGGTGTCAAAGGCTTTACTAAAGCCCAGGCAGACAACATCCACAGCCCTTCCCTCATCCACTAAGCGAGTCACCTTGTCATAGAAGCAGATCAGGTTAGTCAAGCAGGACCTGCCTTTCATGAAGCCATGCTGGCTGGGCCTGATCCCCTGGGTGTCCTCTACGTGCTGCGTGATGGTACTCAAGATGATCTGCTCCATAACCTTCCCCGGCACCAAGGTCAGGCTGACAGGCCAGGTTAACACTGCAGCTGGATTCACTGTCCCTGTCATCTCATGGCAGGATTTCCCCTCTTGTACACTGCATATATTGCACCCAGTTTTCCAGGTCTAGTTCTGAATCTGCAACACTCTAGACTTTGAAGTGGGAACAAAGATCCTGGCTCTTTTCTCTCCACCGTGCCACATTTCACCACAAAACTCCATATCTCACTCCCTTTACAATCTTTTAGCTAGCTTTCCTACTTAAACAAATATAGACTGAGCATTATTTTCCTGTAGGGCTTATGAAATGCTTTATAAAATATGAATTGTCATGTACAATGGCATACGTCTTATGCAATTCAAATGCTTTTCACCCTCCTGGGCATAATTACTGGGAAGAATGAAAAAAGGTTCCTTGAAACCATGAAACAGTTTACATCCCAAGTCCCTCCTGATGCAAATGAAAGCAATTTTATTACTGTTTCAGTTCTGATAAACACAGAGCAAATCAGACATCAATCAGCAAAAGCTTTGTTCATCTATGAGATGATTCCAGAGTGACACTACCTTGGTAACAAGCCCCTGTGTGGCAGAAAGGAACTCAAGTTGGCCATCAAACTCCTGGCATAGGAACAGGCACACTGCATACCTCACAAACCTGACTCTAGTCTCGTATCCCTCTTTCGCTTCTGAGTGGCATTGATTTGCGAAGTAAGATGGGCTCATCTGAGTTCATTCCTCCTGATTATTTTAGATCACCATGGGGCTGCAAACACAAAATCTGACAAGCAAAACCTACAGTCGTTTACTTAAATCTAGGCATGATCCTAAGTGGAGAAATAATCCAGTGGTTTCATATTAATCCTGCCAGTTCTGAATTGATGAACGCTGAGCCGAAGGCCCTTCCATGGCAAGTTCATAGCTTCGGGAGAGTTACAGCAAGGACAGATGTCCTTTCGTGTGAAATCACAGGCAGTGTGTGATTTGATCAAGGGGTGGCAGTTCTGAATGGTGGTTTGACGGTCAAAGGACCAATCTGACACCAAAATAGAAAAATCCTGCCAAAAGGCATTTCTTCATTATTTTTTTCATAAGCTTGGCCATTTTACTGCTCTGAGTCACCAAGGACGGGAACAAGTAGGAGGACCAAGGTGAGGGAGGGTGAAATCTGAAGCTGCTTTCAAAGGCTGCATCAGTAATGCACAGCCTGAGGTTCATAAAACCTGGATTAATGTGGGCTGGGCCAGGTTGGGATCTGGTCCCCCCCTCTTTTGGTCTTTTGTACCACCTTACCCTTTGTCTTGTGAGCAGTGCTGGTCAGAGACACTCCCTTTTATCACTATAGACCACATCTGCCATGATGTCTTTGGATTATAAAGATGTATGGTCTCCTCTCTTCAAGGTTTTTATATATTCTGCAGCATGTGGGAAGAGCAGAGTGAGGGCACAAGGTAACTAGATGAGCGGCTCTCCCAAGGTATCATCACTGCATTTCCAAAAGAAAAGGTGTATTTCATCATTCAAAATGATTGTCTTTTCATATTCCCACCCAAATTTTTTGTTTAATTCCTGTTATTTTATTGATTATTCTGAACTGATTTGTTTTGATCCTACCTAATAAGAAACAAACACATCCAGAAATCTTGAAAGCTTATGTTATACAGCAGCTGTCACCCACTTGTCATTATGAGTTAAGCATACTGAGAATGAGATCTGAACTCTGCAAATGGCTCATCACTTTCTCTTGCCATACCCCAATCTGCAGATCAGAGATGAAGAGTTTGAGGGTACAAACGAGGTGATCACCAAGTTCTCAGTTGTCCTGGCACCCATGAAAGCAGTTAGATGCACAAATGGATCTAACAGTATTTGGTGTGAAGCGAGTAGCATGGAGGAAGGAATAATTATTTATGAAAAGTCCTGCATTTGTTATGATCCTCGTCTCATCTCCATCTTACCTTCAGCAACACTGTCACTGATACACCATCTTTCCAGGACACTCCAGCTAGTCTTTTTATTTGCTTGGTGTCAGCAGTAAATTTGAGCTCTTCAGGTCCCTCCAAATACCTGATTCTGTCAATCCAAAGGGCTGAGGAGGTTTGTTGAACAAGCTGTCCTTAATATCAATAGTTTATTTCTCGCTTTCTTCAGTAATACTCCCTCCTCCCTTTTTTGAAAATCTCTTCGGTCACTTAAAACTCAGGACCATTTTTCTCTTCTTATCGGGTTATTCATTTTAACCTCTTTAGTGTACTTCTGTGAAGCAGGTCATAACTTATGGAAGCTTTATATCTCCTCTCTATGAAGCTGTGCTTGTATTTACAACCAGAGGGTCAAAACCGACAGCTTAAAATGCTGTTGTTCTTAGCTGACTAACCAGTCTGGAGAACCTGACAGCCATCATGATTTGCTGGAGGCTGTGGTGAAATTCAGACTGAGGTATGCCAATTTGACAGGGAGCATAGCACATCCAGAGGAGATGCATCAACGCACCTGTGTGGGAAACACAGAGGGACTAAGGGAGCCAGCTCACAAGGAAATAGATGTAAGTGGGAAGTAACCCAACAGAGTTTTCTTCATGGTATCACAGAGCATTTGTTACAGAGTCTGTAGTTTAGGACTAAGAAGCAGAAGTCCCAGAAACTTTTAGGGGGAATTATTCCCCTATGTTTTCTATGTAGAAGCTTTAGGTAAAATTTTACTTGAGCTACAAGATCTTGACAAATAGAAGCTTCCAGTAAGGGGAGTTACAGCTACAACCATTTCAGATCATTTGCATAACATGTTGTTACAGCTGAGGGGTCAGTCCTAGATACTGTGAGAAAGGAAAGAAAACCACAGGTTTCCAATAACTAGAGAAATCCAGACAATGCATAGTGAAGATCAGTTATCAGCTTAAGATGGATAGGGAAAAAGGACTATTGCTGCCTAATAGCAAACACAGAGCACAGTAAGTGATCTGCTCCCCATGAGAGTGCCATCAGCTGAAGGACAAGAGGTCTAGTCTCACCTTCCCATGTGCACGCATATGATTTATATAGTAATTGCTGCCTGTTGTCTGCTGCACACAGACTCATTGCCCCCAGAGTACCGATGCCTAGATTGCAGGTCCCTCTTACTCACAGCATGTCATTTATTCTGTGCAGAGCACCATGCTTCGCTATGCAAACTGAGTTCACAGCTAGGATGTGTCAGGTTTTAGAATGCATTTGGATGGGGTTGTCTCCACCTGGCAATTCATAATTGAGTTTGGCCATTTGGGTTTATTTCAGCTCTGCTTGGCAGTTTTGTTACTCTTCTAAGTGTCCTCAGGTCCAATGTAGATTTAAATGAAAAAGATTTACATTGTCAAAGTCCTACAGATCAATCAATTTCTCTCCATGGTGATTTGTAGCTGTTCTATAGATATACCTGTCTGACAAAGACTGTGGGGTTAACTACACATTTTTACAAGATTACATCCTCCTTTTGGTGGAGTGGTCTCGACCATCCTCTGGTTCAGAGCACAAATCATTCTTTTCAGCTTCTTTGTCATTTTTTAGCTTGATGTATAAAGAGTTTTGATAGCCCCTGCAAACTTGCCATTACAGTAGGCTGCCCATGAATCTATTCAATGACTCTGTGCATCTAGTGAATTTTGCTGACATTTTTCCCCCTCTTGCTTTAGATGATTGGCACTGCAGTGATATATTTTGGAAATGCACACAAGTGGAGCTGATTTTCAGGCTTGGCTGGAAAATCTACATTCTAAAAGTCGGACTTTTTTTGTTTTATTTTACTTTATTTTTTAATAACTCACAAGTGATGTGGAAAATTTCTTCTGAAGAACTTTGATCTGGAAGACAGATTAAATAAGAATAGACACCTACTAAACACTGCAAGAATAGCCTCTGTAGATGAGTTATTGGATGAAGAATAAGAAAAGGTCAGATTAATGCTGGGCTCTGCAATCAGTGAAACCAGTCCCTTGAAGACTAAATTATTAAAGGTCCTTTAGCCTATAAGGATATTAAATTATTTTACAAAATCTTGTCCTACATTTGAATGCATTAGGCGGCCAGCCTTTTACGAAACTGTTAGAGTGGAAAAAGAAATGTGACCTTTGCCCGAGATTTTCTGTGTCCAGCAGCTCAGCTGGAACAGAAGCCCTAACCAGGCTGCCTGATGCCCAGAAATCCTGTACAAAGCATCACTGTTCATACCCAGATCAGCTGTGTGCTGGATACCTGATGCATCCAGGACACGTCCAATTCACTGAGCTGAGCATGTGCTGATTGCCTTCACAATTTTCCACCTGAAATGTGGGAGCATTGCTTTGATCATTTAAGATATGAGCACACAGACAAGCTACCAGGGGTGAGAGTGCACACGTATTTCTAGAATAGTAGCTGTAGAGCAGAAATATCCTATCTGCATTTGCTTCCAAAACAGGCATCTTCTGTTAATCCTGTTGCTTCAACTGGCCCACTTTTAGCCCTTCTTTCCTGGGGGGTAAGCAAGTGTACATGGGCAGGAGGCCTCCAGCTCACCTCACGTTAGCTGTCTGAATGCTGGGATGCGTCGTTTATGTGGGTTGTGTGGGCTCCTTCTGTCATCAGCAGCGAGATCAGCATTTCCAGGAGGATAACTGATTCCCACCTAACGTGCTTCACTCCCTCTTTCTATTAACTACAGATGGTGCTGTGACTACTCACCTGGGCAACACACCTAACATTTAAAGAGCTAATGTTTGGTAAGAAATGTCCTGCTTTGGCTCTGGACTAATGAATATTGTCATCCCACGACACTGTTCCCTGCATGCCATGTTAGCACATATTATATTCCCATTTCCCTAGTGTTGAAACAGAGAAAATAATAATTCTTCCCCCTTTATCTTTTTTCACACGCTGTCAGTGTAATCTTGAGATTGCTGGAGTTGAGGTGGTTTAGTAGTTATTCTTGCTGCATAGGAACCACGTCTAGCACATGATACTGTCATCTGAGTTGAACGTCATAGGAAACAGTAATATAAACAAGGTTTACTATAATGACAAAATGATACACGGAAGAATAAAGCATGACATTGTTCTAATGTCTCCTGGCCAGGCAGATCTTATCTACAATGATTGGGTTTTGTGCGGTGATTAAATATGGAAGGGGATTGTTTCACTTCTCTCCTTCCTATCTCAGTTCCCTTCTTTACTCAGTATTAGGTCAGCTGGCCGGATCCATTTCTCATAAGCAGGTATCTTCTCAGAAGAAAGTATCCCCTAGAACATCTCTTCTTAAGAACAAGAAAGTGTAACGTCCACGCCAAGACCTCCGCTGTACCTTGTAGCCGTGTTGGCTATGGGCCTGTGTTACACTCATGCTGAACAGTACTGCCATCCTGGATTGGGGCCAGTATCTTCAATTTTGCTCCAGGGGAGAGTGGAGTTGGGTAAGAGCAAACTGAATTTGACAAACTGTGTTCTTAATTAATTTACATCCAATTAGGATTAATTAATTGCTGACTAAAGTATCAACCCATGTAATTATGTATCAAAATAAATAATCTTACGCACTAAGTGAGGCGGCTGATTACAAAGTGGTGAGACACCACTATTCCGCATAGCCTTGCTTCCCACAGAGCCCGGGCTGTGCTGCTGAGGTAAGTCAATTGCAGACGAACTGATTTTCACTTACCCAGCACACCCCTAATACAGCTCACAAGACGTATCCAACACCCGTCTGTCCATCCTACAGCCCTTTCCCTAAAGAGGGAATGTTCTGCAGGGCAGGACCAAATCTTTCCCCTTGAGCCAGTGAGTTATCAAACCACACAGACTGGGATCCCACTGCTTCTGAGGCAGGAGTACCCTGATTAACCCACAGCGCTCCTCCTGGCACCCACATCCTCTTCTCCTTATAGAAACAAGTTGTTCAGTAGATGTTGGGGTTGACACATAAGCACACCCAGGTCAAGTGGCACTGCCCTGATCCACCTGTTGATGGCAGAGTGGGACACAGACCCAAGTCTTGTGACCCCCTATCCGATGCTCTACCCACTACCCTTTGTTGCCACTGCCAGCATTAAGCGAATACGTAATGTCTGATGAGATTATCAGGTTGAGATTGCAAGCTTCAATCCCTTGCAAGCAAGGAGGGGATCAGAGAATATTCAGGTGACCATCAGATCTTGTGACAACTACCTGACCCAAGCCAAACCTGATTCTGGTATTACTGACTTTACTCTTTGCTCTTTTGAGATGCGTGGAGGTCTTTTCCCACTGCGGTCAAAGGCAGGTTGTATGTGTAAAAGTATTCACACTGATAGCCAGAAGAGTTAATCCTTTTTTCTTTTTTTTTTTTAATGTGGCAACAAACATGTAACTAAAATTCAACATGCTGGGGACATACAATGGACAGAAGGCCTGTCTCACACAGCTAGCTGAGGTCAATGTGGTATCAGTCTAAGGCAGAGGTGTAAGGAGAATGCAATGCAATGTAGGCATGTACACAAACAGGACAACAGAAACAGAAATAACAAGAAAAAAGCCTCCTTTTAGGAGGAGGAAAGTAGGAAAGGAAATACCATCTTAGGATGGTTTCCCGATCTAGCTTTAGCACTTTGTTCTCCAGTTCACTGGTAGATACACATTGTTCGACTGAGCAAATTCAGTGTGACACTCACAGAGAAGTCGTTCATGAAAAATTGGGAGATTTTTGTCAGGTTGTATAAATGAATCAGCCAAAGTGACATTGCGTAGGAGACAGAACCATCTGAAGAAGAACAAAACAACCTATTTCTTACAAGGTCTAGATTTCACCTTAAATTCAAATGCCAATTGGAAGTGGCATTGAGGGTAATGGACTTTGTGAGATGTTAAATGAAAAAGCACAGGCAGGATAAATAATCTGAAAGTGCCTGTGTTGTCAATATGGCAACAGTAAAAGCCAAGAGCTGTGAGATGCAGCAGGACAGGACTGGGTGCAGAGCGGTTAAGGGGTTCTTTTTAACGTCCCCAAAATGCAAATTTGAGTCATATTTCACGTGTCTGCTAAAAGATGACCCCAGCTAAACTTATTTTACAGTGTTGGAAAGCTAAAACTGATGAGGTTTGACATAGCCATAGTATTTCTCTGTAGCTACTGGCTAAACAACCAAGTGGCCTTAACGCTGCTGGGCGGGAGGGGTGGTATCTGATCTTGGGTGAAACTGTGAGATTACTCTTCTATGAGGCACAGCCCTCACACTGAGAGGAGCTGGACGCAGAACAAGGTTGTGGTTTATTCCCACAGAGCCCACTTCTTGTGCCTGTGCAAGGATGGATTCCAGTTAGCTGCACAAAGTGAGACTAATCTCTCCAGCCTCTGAGTCCCTTCAGCTCTGTGGCCTTACAGTGATGGAAACATAAGATGCCCTTTGCAAAGAGCAGATAGTTCACACCATGTGTCATGATATCCTGGAAGGCAGGAGACCAGATTTTGCCACGGTCTCTAAGCCACATCTACCGAGGCTTTCCTCTCAGCCATACTACTTTCCAGTTTCCCCCAGAGGCAACGCAAACAACCTCCATCTGTTGCGTGCTCTGAGATCCGTGGAAGGAACTCCGTTCACTTTATAGGGACAGGACGAGTGCAAGGCTGTGCTCTGCTCCTCCTAAACTCAACAAACAGCTCCAACCCTGCCCATGCATTTTGCTCAGCAGTGAGTTTCACTATACAGGAATAATGCCTAGTCTGAATGCCTAACCTGTTTTTTCTGTGAACATCCAATTCTATGAAGGGAAAAATAAAGCTTGAAAATATATTTATTTCTAAGTGTTCTGAAGAGCTCTGTTGTAGATATGAGGAATTTGCGTAGGCCGAGCTCTCCTGACGGTACTCGGTGACCATCTAATCTCCCTGCTATCATCTCAATACCTCCCTAATACTTGTTTAAACAGATCTAAAATTACTCATAGCTCTCATAAAGAAGAGGATGTCATCCCCGTTCCACCTGGGTAAATAAGCACCTGAAGCAGAGGAGAAAGGAGTGCAGAGAGATCCCCCATAGCTCTGCCTGAATTAACCACAGGTAGTGTCTGAGTACATTTTTTATTGTGCTTCAGCTGCAGCTTCACCTCTGTTGAGCTTCATTTCCTTCTTTCATTGCCTGGGTGCCTTATGTTTTGTCTGCATTCACTCAGTCAGCATTCCTGCTTGGTCTGTGCAATTTAGCTTCAGAAAGCCTCCAGAGTGCCTGCTGTGAGGTGGTCCTTGGTATTTCATTTTCTTCCTGATTTGTAGTTTGAGTATCACTGCTGAAAACTGCATCGTGTAGTCCATGTCTCTCCAGCCCAGATTACCAAAGCTGTTCAGGCACCTAGAAGGAGCACAGCCAGCACGGGGCTTCCCAGAAGTGCAGGCAAAGCTGAATGCTGCCACCCCAAGGCTGAAGACATTCCCGGTCCCAAAGAGACAATGTTATCCTCTAACAGGGAGGAAAAAAGGTGAAGGGATGCAAAAGCATCTCTCTACCCTCATCTCATTGATAGGGCAAGGCTACAAAAGCGTTCCTTCCAAAAGCCAGAGGGCACAGCAGAGGTAAGTCCAGCCTGAGGCTTGGCTTGCTGGCAGCAGGGTTGTGCCTCCCTGCTACAGGCCTGAAGAGCTCACACAGCCTCAGCATCTTGGCCCTGTCAGCAAGGAGGTTTGAGGGAATTATTCCTTCACTACTGTTTTTTGACTTCCCTTCTTCATAGGCCTAAGGTGGGAATTAAGTGTCCAACATGCTTATATGTTCTGGAAAATTTGGCCCTTCACTTCCTGTCTTGGGTTCCCCATTTTCTGCCTGCATGAACCACAGTTCTCAAATATCTTTTATTTTCTTTTTCTACAGCAATAGCACTCCTTTTCGTCATTGCATTCTTTTCCACGGCTTTAAAGCATTAGGGACTGTTATGAGGGAATCACATCTTGGGAATTCATCTGTTCTCATGATGGAGGCCTCTCCAGGCTCCAGAGAGACACTTTTCCTCTGGCAACAAGGGGCTAATAACACCATCCAGGCTGGCAGGTTGCAGAGAGCGGGCCAGATCCCCCACAGGAGTAAACTGGTGGAGCTCTGTAACTTCAGCAGACCTGCAGTCATCAACATCGGCCAGGGGACCTGATCCAGCATTTGCAAAGCTGAATGCAAACGCAGATGCTGAATAGTGCTATCTTTGCCTCAGCAGCACTCTTCGTAGCTCCTGACATCCAGAGCTCAGCAGTGTCAGTAGTCCCTCGAGCCAAAAGGAGGGTTTAAATCCATAATCTCCTGTATTAAAGCCTCTACTGTAGAAACATTTGTCCTCTAACAGCATCATCAGCTACTTATGAGACAGAGAAGAGAAAAAGCTTTTTCACCTACTTGTTACTTTTTTAACGTTAGTAGGAGGTATTCATCTTGCCCTAGCTTTCTGTCAGGTATGAAACGAGAATGCTCGTAGTGCCTTTTTCTTGAGGTAAATTACCTACATCTTTCAATAAAAACAACTAGAAAGGACCCTCTGAATCAGTCCCTGGCAATCACAGGAACAGGAACCTAAAAATTCCACTTCAGCTTACCCCCACAACATACACTGCCCCATGCAACGCTACAGGCTTGGGGAGGAGTGGCTGGAGAGCTGCTCAGCAGAAAAGGACCTGGGGGTGCTGGTTGACAGGCGGCTGAACATGAGCCAGCAGTGTGCCCAGGTGGCCAAGAAGGCCACCAGCATCCTGGCTTGTATTAGGAATAGCGTGGCCAGCAGGACCAGGGAAGTGATCGTGCCCCTGTACTCGGCACTGGTGGGGCCGCACCTTGAATACTGTGTTCACTTCTGGGCCCCTCACTATGGGAAGGGACATGGAGGTGCTGGAGCGTGTCCAGAGAAGGGCAACGAAGCTGGTGAAGGGTCTAGAAAACAAGTCTGATGAGGAGCGGCTGAGGGAACTGGGGCTGTTTAGCTTGGAGAAGAGGAGGCTGAGGGGAGACCTTATCGCTCTCTACAACTACCTGAAAGGAGGTTGTAGTGAAGCGGGTGTTGGACTCTTCTCCCTAGAAACTAGTGATAGGACGAGAGGGAATGGCCTCAAGTTGCATCAGGGGAGGTTTAGATTGGACATCAGGAAGAATTTCTTTACCGAAAGAGTGGTTAGGCATTGGAACAGGCTCCCCAGAGAGGTGGTGGAGTTGTCAACCCTGGAGGCGTTCAAAAAAGGTGTAGACGTGGCACTCCAGGGCCTGGTTTAGGAGTCATGGTGGTGTTAGTTGATGGTTGGACTTGATGATCTTAGAGGTCTTTTCCAACCTTACTGATTCTATGATTCTAAATTCTTTCATATCCCAAGGCCAAGAGCTATTTAAACTATAGTGCGCCATGGGAGGAGAGGAGGGAAGACTGTCTGCATTCACTCTGTTTTGTTGACTACCTATAGAAGAAATTGACGTCACCCCACAAAAGCATTGCGCTGTGTCTCTTTGCAGGTATGAATTTTACTACTCCGTATGTAGGTTTGTATCCACTGAAATCATTCCCTCTTCAAGCAATGCGAAGACTCAACGCAAAGGCCACACTTTTTTCTCTATGTGCTGTCAGGCATTGATTCAGATGGGGAAGAAATTGCTGTGAGTATGAAACTCATGATACTGGCTTCTACCAAGGCTATAACGGAATGGCATAAATACACAAACAAGGCTGACATTTTCCTCTGGCTACGTATACAGGCTGCATGTTATTCCCAGGGCTGGTGAGGTAACATTTTGACTGCGGATCGAATCACTGTTACAAACCAGATCCTAGGATCAGCCCCAAGTTGAGTGGATATTAAGAAAAGGAGATTTATTTCCCTTCTGAAACTAGAAATTCATCCATGTCCTAGGAAAGAAAGAGGAATCTCTGCTTGAAATGCACCAGAAGTCCTTCTTGTCAAGTCAACTAATGCCAGGCTATCTGTGCCAGGCTTGGGATTGAACAACAGCAACACTAAGTCACCTTAGTTGAAAACTTTTCCAAAACTTACCATAGACAGATGCTGCTGTTGATCTAGAGAAACAGTTCCTGACCTCCCAGCACAGGCTACAAATCTGTTTTCCAGAATTTCACAATATTTACTACGGCACCTTTGCTTCTGTTTTATAAAGAAAAATGTTTCCTGTCCTCTGGGCAGCACAGAAAGAAAACCTGTCAAACGTAAATAGCTGCAGTAGTTGTCCAGAGAACTCCTGATTCCTATTTTCAGCTCACTGTGTGACTTTGGGCAAATCATGATGTCTCTGCATGGTACCAGTTTAGCAAAACACGAAAGCATGTGCTTATGTCCCGTGGAGCTTTAGTGCTTAGCTGAATCAGAGCCAGTCTGCTCCAGTTTCCCCTCTCATAACATGAGGACAATGATGCCACCTCTCTGTATAAAAAATCCTTAGGACTTACAGATTAACTTTTTCGTGAGGAGAAAACATTCATGCTAGTCTGGTTCCAGCTGTGATTACTTCAGCTGTAAAGGTATAGCTCCAGACATATTTCTGCATGTCATTGTAGGCTGATTGTGGTCCCAGTTTGGTGGAATACATCAGAAGAGACACCTTCAAAACTGACAGAGCAGTAACAGGCCCTAAAATGTTGTGAACCAGGATTGGTCCCATTAGTGCAAATCACAACTACGTTAGCAGAATACCCAGCTCTTCTCACAGAGAGGAGCATAATAAAGTTAGTATTCCTAGAAGTCAATGGGCACCACCAAGCTGCCTGAAACCCTAGCACATAGACAGCATTCAGGATTTGGGCTTCAGCTAGTCACAGCAGAGCACACACCTCTGCCAGGACTAAACCCAGGTCTTGAGAAAGTGTCGTCAGGCAAAACAGAGCCGTGCAGTCTCTGGAAGAGTACACTCTTCTTTGCTGATGATTTGTCTAAGTGTGGAATGGATGCCTTCCACATCACCCTATTAACCAAAGACCCCTGGGTGGCTCTTTTAATTTCTTCCTGTTTGCCAAAATAAACCTCCAAAACAAACCGTAGAGTTTGTTTCTTCAACACACAGAGAGTTAACTTCAGCCTTGTTCTGCATTAAATCATGCAGCATATGGAGATACAATTCCAAGCCATCTGGATTATCATTAGCCATCAGGTGTTGTACTCATTACACCTGTTATAAAGAAAAAGGATAATTAAAGGCGGGGGGGGGGGGGGGGGCATTATATTCCACTCACAGCATTGCTGCATTTTATCAATACCTTCCTGTCCCTTTTGGCTATAAGACCAAAGCACTTTTTTGCAATATGCAAAATAAAAACCATTTGCATGAGGCGGAAGTGAAGATGAGCAAACCTTCTTAGCCTGAACAGATGTTTTTCATTAGAAAATAATTTGTCAAAAGGTAGAGAGACTCATACAACTAATTTTCAGAACAGCTTCTTTCACTTTGGAGGGTAACTAGACTCAATTTAATTGCAAATGGGCTGCATGGTCCTCAGAATAAGGAAAGGAAAAGCAATGAGAACATGTGCTATTTTGTAAATCAAAATCTTTCCCAAAATAAAGAACTTGTGTCCTATTTTCCCTCGGACAATTGTTGATTCCTGATTTAACCTCACAGCTACTGGATATCTTATCTTCTGAGATAAAGCAACATTTAAGGGTACTGGAGAGAAACGACAGGAAGAACTTTACTGCATCCATGTTGTAAGTCCATGAGCTAAAAAGTGGCTGTTAATCTTAGAGAAGAGACAGTACATTTTAAGGAGAGGTGGAGACTACACTGGGCAGAGACAGAACAAGCTTCCACATGGAGAGAGAGAGCTTCTGGTCCTGCTTCTCGTCTGCTGGGTGAGGTGGGACCACGCTGGTCCTCTGCTTCAATTCACCCTCTGGTGTAATTAGATTGTGAGCTGTTCAGAGGCAGTTGTGGTCTCTTCCAGGGAGCATCTGACACAATGAAACACCATTCTCCATTAGGTTCCCTCAGCAATGGCAAAATGCAAGTATTAATAATTGATCCAGCACAATTAACATCTGGCAGACAGGAGCAAAACTAACATGAGGGAATTTGGAATCTAAAACTATGTTTCAGGGCTGAGCCCTGTGGATAGAATTGTATTTATCTGTACCATGTAAACACCTCACCTAACCATGGCAACATAAGCTCCTTGCATTGAGAAACGCTGGCATTGGGTTTCTGCACGCACACAAAAATGTGTAGGCATGTGTTTGTTTATCTGTGTGTGCCAATCTGTAAATATGTACAAAGACGTATGCACATGTATATGTGGCTCCCCTGTTCCCAAAGGAGTACATAATCACGCTCACAGTGTAAGAAGCACTTGCTCTGTGCATTCGCTGAATCACAATAGTGCCAGGCCAGGGGCTGGCTTTCCTTGTGCAGCTACTTATAAATCAAATGCCAATGAAAAGAGCCAACCCAAATAAACAAGCACTCTGTGTTGAAGTCAAGGAACTAGGTGTTGATGGAAAGGATTAAGACTAAGGCAACTGCTGGAGAGTCCCCGTCTGTGCTGCTTGTGCATATGGAGGTTTCTTATTTCTTGAAGCCAAAGACTGTGTGACCTGCACCCATAACAAGCCATTAAAGAAAAAAAAAGTCCCCACCAATTCTTGGCTTGAGCTGTCAAAGGCTCAGTGTGTAGACTTCGAACTGTAAGGGATGATTCTTCCTTCTTCATTCCTAACATTATGAGATTTTACCTCCACCGAAGGATGAATTCCACTCAGTAACACTGGATTGCTTTTAAATTAACAAATCATACACCTCAGGGGTATTCCTGTCTGTGCTGGGAGTGAATAGCAAATCTCCCACTGACTTCCAGGAGCCAGGATTTCACTTCAGAACATTTTCAGGACATTTTTACAATACAAAATAAAGCACACCACTTGTACTAATAGCAACATGTAGTATACCATCCCTGCTACGGTTACAGTGCACATGCTTCATCAGACCATAGCTATTCCCATGGAAAATGAGCACAATCCACCCTGCTATTAGGCAGTTCTACTGTGGGATGAGCTTGTTCACCCTTAAGCTGGTCTAGTTATAGCAGTACAGAAATAAAAGCACGCTCTTAATATTTAGTCATTATTGTTCAGCTCAAAAAAAAAGTTGTTACCCTTACCATCATTCTGCAGATTAAGAAACTGAGACATGTTGTCTGTGCCCCTGTTAAAAGCAACTTTTCTTTCCCGTATGATGCAACTTGGTGCTGAAACAGAATAGAGCATGTGTCATTCGTCCAAGTCATTTTGCACGGCTGCATCAACATTGCAAAGGTAACAAAAAAATACATTTGTAATTTAAATGGCACTGGTTTGTTCAGAGAGATGTTCTTTTAATAACAATAAGTAAATATATTTGGGAGACCATGCTGACCAAGGCAATCTGTAATTTTTAAAGACAAAAACCCACTGCTTGGACTTTCAGAGAATAATGCAAATTTTCAATGAAAATTTATATCAAAACATATTGCATTGGTTGTTTATTGTTAAAATTTTGTGGATTTTTTTCTTTAGTTTTCAAAGGCTTTATCTTATAGTTTCAGAGGTTTCTTCTGTTTTCTTATATTACTTTCTGAAGACAGAGAAACAGTTCAGGACTGGACATTTAAAGGTGCAGGTTCTATTTCAACAGTATTTTCATTTGAAAATGAAAATGTGTGTTAAAGAAAAGAGGCCTGAATTTTATAAAGCAAACAGGAAACAGATAATTATGGAAAATAGTGAAATACGAAGCTTTACAAATTTGCTGAATCTCCCCAAATCTGTAACAATGCCCTGCAAACCGGTGTTTGGCTGCTTAATCAACCCATGGAGATTTTGCAGGTCTGTAAAAATGGGGCAGAAATCTCAAGAGGGAATGATTCCTTATTGACATTTCTGTTTCCGAGTCTGGCTTGATGCAACAAGAGTTGCATAAAGATGAGAAACGACAAGGGGAAAAAAAATACCTGAACATTTCCCACCACTGCTAAAGTTCCATTTAAATCTGTACCCAGATCTAAATTTCAAACTTCCTAAAAACCTGAGGTATTTAAATCATCTCATTACATATTTAACTTTTCTGCCATGTGTGATAAAAACAACCAAAGCCATGCTTATAGTGTCTAGGGGGCCTTCCTGGAAATGAACACAAAGCATCAAGATCTCATAAAAGAGTTTTAGTCTCATCCCAGCTCTGGGAATATGAAATAACTCCTCTTATCCAGTCTTAGCAGACAGTTCTTTCCCTCTTCATGAAGACTCCTGAGCCTAATTAGGGAAATAAACAAAAGAGCTTTTATCATGAGAAGAGGAAGGCTGCTACCAGGGTTAATACCTGGTCGTACCCTGAGCTCAGCCAGCCGTCCCTGTGCTGTCAGTCAGTATGGCCTGATACCAGGCAGAGGTCACATTAACTCCCCTACCACAGCTGGATCACAGGCTGCTCTGCTACACTGGGTGGTCCTTGCTATCACTGGGGCAATGCAGATGCTTGCCCTATTTGCATGTCTATAAACCAGGGATTTTCTGGAACATACACACACATAAATATAAAAATAAATACATATATATACATGCATGCATACAGAAGCATGGTAGGTCCTAGACATAGACAAATAATATAGCTTCCCTGTTTCTAAATTTCCGTCCCCTGCTTCCTGTTTGCTTCGTATTTCTGTGACTGCTTTCCTGTCCTGATTCTGCGTAACCAGTTACTTCTGTCCCAACAGCTGCATTTTCTCTGATTTTTGTGGGGGTTAATGAAGGTTATGGATTACCTGTGGACTAATTTGCAAGAAACACAGTTTTAAAGAAACGAGAGCTGTTTGAGTACAAGCTATCAAGTTCTTATCTCCTTTACCCCTACCAGCTCTGTGATTTGCCGATTGCTGCACATCTATCACGCAGTGTAGAATTTCAGGGAATTTGGCTTTTTTATAGGAATCAACAGCCAAGCAACCAAACCCTACTGAAATCAAATGGATGTTGGCACCTGAATTCCTTAGGCTTCTTTGAGATGAACGTCTGTGCCTAGGAGTGAGGAAGCTGTGAGTAGGCCAACCTCGGTCTGACCAGCAGCAGGATACGGAGAGCTGTTTCCACAACTAATGCCTTGCACCTCACTGTTCCAGCCACCAAGGAAAATCGCTGTTCACAGATGTTATTTCTGCACAGCCACATTTCTTTCAAACTCTTGCAATACTTTTCTCAGCCCCTTTTGATCTGCCTACCCTGGTGCTGAAATCCACACTGGTTGCCAGTGACATTTCTTACTGATTTTTAAAAAGCTTCTGCTTGCCTACACTATAGTGCTGTAATAGTCTATCTCTGGAACTTCTTTATCATTTACTTTCTTTTTATGTTCCCAGGCTGTTCTTGAGGCACATCCTTCTAATTTATAAGTTTGTCCTACCAAAAAGTAAACTAAAAAAAAATTGGAAACATTTGTAGCTAGAACTGTCAGTATTTATGCCACACAGTTGGCAGAAACTCCTTCTGATTGCGATTCAATGGTTTGAATCTCTTCAGAGATGTGTAATAGAATTTCAGTTTTAATCAGGTTGGAACTGCAAAGCATCCTAGGACATCACTGGCCAAATGTCCCCAGAGAAGTATTTATGTTGTTGTAACACCATAATCATCCATCAAACACTAGATGTTAATAATAGCATTTAATTTGAAAATGGAGCTTTGCTTTTATGTTATTTCTATGTGCTTTATGCAAGCAGGAAAGGCTAATTATCTCCATTTAAGAGAGGCAGAAACAGAAGACATACTGCAGAGCAGGGATTTGTGCCTCATTCTGATCTTTGTTCACTGTCTGGCGGAAGTGAATTTTATCTACAGAGGAGACATCAAATGGCACCTAATACTTGTGAAGTCTGGCCCCAGCTCTGCCACTGGGAGCTTCAGCAGGCCACACCACCTCAGCATTTCTTGATCAAAGAGGGCAGCAGTGCAAGGGAGATGTACAAACAGCACCTTTTTGGTAGGGAATTAAATGTTGCACCTACTGTGTTCATGTTAACTCCAATACTAGCCTTTAAGCACAATCCTTAAAGCATATTTCATTTGTTTGTTCTCCCTCTTTGGCTTTTCTACATGGACACAGTCAACATAGGCTCACATTTCCCTGTTCTTGTCTCCAGTATGGGGGTTTTATGGTGAGATCCTGCTGCCCCTCCTGTTTTGGCGGGGCTAAAGAGTCTTCTTCTCCCTTGACCATTTTCTGTAGTGCTGTAATATTCAGACGCTTCAAACAAAAGATGATGAAAGGGCAAGAAAATGACTAAGTGGTGGTGCTAGCAACAGGGTACTAACAGCCCAGGCCAGGCACCTATTGGCACAGAAAATTTCCTTTCCATGTTAGAAAGCAAGACCTGAGTTAGGCATTGCACTTCCAGCTCCTGCTGCCCATGGCTGCCTGCCCTGCCTTCACCACACTCTCCCTTCACCCTTTTTCTCCGCTCTCCTGCAAGCTCTCTGCTGTACAGAGGAGCATTTCTGTTCTGGACCCACGGCAGTAACAAAAGCTGTGTACAGAAACACAGCAAATCTCTGCACTCCAGGGACAAGGAAAGGAGTAATCTATCAAACTCTTAAACTCCTTGAGCAGGCTTGGAAAAAATTAATAGTGTAAAACCTGTAAATCCACTTGGGCACCTTTGCTACAGAGTCAAACAGCAACTGTAAGTGTCGGCTCATGACTGAACAGACCCAGTAGAGCCCTGCAGGGGTCTCAGCTAACAGCCTGCTTCTGGCAAAGGAGACGAATGGAATGAAACAGGCAGATGTGGAGAGATGAAGCTTCCCGTTGCATTTAAATTCTCAGTGAAGTTGGGAAGCATCTTGTATTTCACATGGAGAGTGATGGATCTTGCAGTAAACTGCCAATGGAGGCTGACATCTTCAGCTCCAGGGTGGGTCTTTGCCTGGAAGTAAAGCCTTCATGTTCTTTAAAAGGGCAAGCAGGGGCTCTGACTTCAGGTGTCTAAAAGTTAGATGTCTAAGACTGATCTGTGCCCCTTTTATAGTCAGGGGAGAGAAAAGTGAGTCCTCTCTCCCCAAAATATGCTGCTAAGCCAGGTCCAGTGAATCACCCTTGAGGACCTTGTTTCTCTCCACTGAATATAAAAAGGGTCTGGAAAGAGTGGTTCATGTTTTTCATTTATCTTTTAGGTACCGACGCAGTGAGATGCATTCCACCTTAAAAGCAACCACTCTCTTCTAGCCTTGCAAGTCTGCATACCAGTGAGCACATCTATGCTATTAAACTGCTTCCCTTTGTGTTTTGCTCCAGGGCTCCAGTCTTCCATGCTAAGCAGATGTTCAATCCCTGACACCCAGCATAGTATGGACCAACTCATTACAGTAGTGAGGGAAGTAGGACACTGAACTCAGGACAGTGAGTTTCAGGGGCTACACCCTGGGGATGGCACGGATACACCAGTCTGGGCGCAAGGACCGGAGCTTGCTCTTTCATGTGGACAGCAAAGCGGTTGTAGTGTGAAAGAAGAGGAGCAAGGCTGTATTTTCAGAACAGGAAGACGCTTCCTCCAGTTCCTCCAGACTTATCCCTAAGTGCCAACACCCATTTAGCAGACAGGAGTGCAGAACCTCATTGAAGGTGTGACAGACTGCTGGGCTGTCAGCTCCTCTCCACTCTCCAACTGGTTTCGCTCTCCACCCTGCTGGGAATCTTGCCTTTAATTGCATCAGTACTGACACAAGGCCATGATGCACCCCTTGAATTCATCCATGAGGGGTCCCAAAACTCTTGGTTTAAAAGGGAACTCACTAACAATTTCTGTGCTACAAAAAATTAATAATGCATAATAATAATAAAAAAATTAATAATTAATGTGGCTGTTATCTACCTGGACTTTAGTAAGGCCTTCAACACTGACTCCCGCAGCCTTCTCCTAGACACGCTGGCGGCCCATGCCTTAGACAGGCGTACTCTTCGCTGGGTAAAAAGCTGGCTGGATGGCCGAGCCCAGAGTGGTGGTGAACAGAGTTAAATCCAGCTGGTGGCTGGTCACAAGCGGTGTTCCCCAGGGCTCAGTGTTGGGGCCAGTCTTGTTTAACATCTTTATCAACTATCTGGATGAGGGGATTGAGTGCACCCTCAGTAAGTTTGCGGACGACACCGAATTGGCCAGGAGCATTTATCTGCTCGAGGGTAGGAAGGCTCTGCAGAGGGATCAGGGCAGGCTGGATCGATGGGCCGAGGTCAGTTGTATGAGGTTTAACAAGGCCAAGTGCTGGGTCCTGCACTTTGGTCAAAACAACCCCATGGAACGCTACAGGCTTGGGGAAGAGTGGCTGGAAAGCTGCCCAGCAGAAAAGGACCTGGGGGTGCTGGTCGACAGCTGGCTGAACATGAGCCAGCAGTGTGCCCAGGTGGCCAAGAAGGCCACCAAGCATCCTGGCTTGTATTAGGAATAGCGTGGCCAGCAGGACCAGGGAAGTGATCGTGCCCCTGTACTCGGCACTGGTGGGGCCGCACCTCGAATACTGTGTTCACTTCTGGGCCCCTCACTATGGGAAGGGACATGGAGGTGCTGGAGCGTGTCCAGAGAAGGGCAACGAAGCTGGTGAAGGGTCTGGAGAACAAGTCTTATGAGGAGCGGCTGAGGGAACTGAGGTTGTTTAGCCTGGAGAAAAGGAGGTTGAGGGGAGACCTTATCGCTCTCTGCAACTACCTGAAAGGAGGTTGTAGTGAGGTGGGTGTTGGTCTCTTCTCCCAAGTAACCAGTGATAAGACGAGAGGAAACGGCCTCAAGTTGTGTCAGGGGAGGTTTAGATTGGATGTTTGGAAAAAATTCTTTACTGAAAGAGTGGTCAAGCATTGGAACAGGCTGCCCAGAGAGGTGGTAGTGTCACCATCCCTGGAGGTGTTCATAAAACGTGTAGACGTGGCACTTCAGGACCTGGTTTAGGAGGCATGGTGGTGTTAGTTGATGGTTGGACTTGATGATCTTAGAGGTCTTTTCCAACCTTAAGGATTCTATGATTCTATGATAAAAGAAGTAAGAAAAAAAGGTGATCCATTATTTAGTATTGACTTTATTTCTATACACAAGATGTTCATGGCACGCTGTGTCACTCAGACCTCTAGGAAACAGAAAAATGTGGACCAGAAAAAATTACCATAGGCCCAGTCCAACTCCTAGTCAGTACAGTGCTCTGGGATCTCAACGAACCCTAAAACTGGGAACAGAAATTGAAGTCATAGGGTGACCACAACAAAAGCCTGGGAGCTAAATTCTGTTCTCATTCAACCAGTTGTTACCTTGAATGGGCACTGCTGATCCCAGTGTGTGTGTTGGATTTAATCACCAAGTGCACACACACTACTCCAGAAAGGCCTTCGTCAAACAAGATCCCGGAAGGTATCCCAAACGAAGCACTGCAAGCTGCCAACACCAGTGCATCACCTCGCCCACCCAGCCCTGCATCTGCTCAGCTCTGCAGCAGCTCAGGCACTTCTGGAATACAGTAATTAAAACCAAAACCAAACAAAACCCCAACAGTGTTAGGAGAGGAAAGGATGTTTACATCCTGCAGAAAATGCTGTGATTTCATAAACTAACCTATGCTAGAAGTGGGGTGGATTCAGAACCTATGAAAGTTTCCGTGAAGAAGGAATATACTTGTCTTCATGGACTAAGATGAGTGCATGGCAAAGAGGGAAGGGAATGGAAGAGGTAGCCAATATTGACACATAGAAAATCCACAAGGACAGACTCAGTACCTCCTTAGTTCCATTCCTGCCCAAATGCTAAAATCACACTCTGACCTGCCCTGTCTCTCTTCTCCAAGGACAAGAAAGAAGTATTTCCGGTCTGGCTTTCCCAGGCTAAAATGTAACAGGATAATGCTTTGAAATACCAAGCTGAAACAGCAATTTATTAGACAATCTAGGCCCAGGAGCTCTGCACAGCATTCCTGCCAGGTATTTGTTTAACCTGCAGACTTCGCTCACTCACTCCTCCTCCTTTTTCCATGGCTTTTATCACCTCTTCCACAAAAGTTTGCTTATGTTTCACTTGGATCATCCTTGTTGCAGACTGTGCCTGTGATTTCTTACCCACAGCAGATGCAAAGAAGGCATTGTTCCCCTTCTTGCACCCGCCTTTTGTGTGTTAAGGCTATTATCATTTAGTTTTCTCTAAGCTGCACAACCCAATTATTTCTCTCTACCCTGTTAGCCACAGTTTTCCAGACCTCTTGATCATTTTATCAGTCTCCTCTGCAGTTTTCTCAGTTAATTGGTCTCCATCACTCTTGAAGTTCAGTGCCCCAAACTGGACACAATACCCAGCTGGAGTCTCCCAGCGCTTAGCAGAGCGGAAGGCTGACTCCACACATCCTGCAAGCTGCACTCCAGTTTAGACCTGCTCGTAGAAGTCTTCAAAGAGTGACAGTTGTGTTTTGCCTATATTAGTACCTACTGACCAGCTGCAAACCCAGCTTCAGGTGAACGTGAATCATCCAGAAATTGCACCAGATCAGAGTTTCTGATAAAATTTTGAAGAGACTTCACATAAGCTGCCGCTGCACTGCACTGGACACTGTCAAACACATCTTAGGGAATTTCTTTTCCCCCATAGTCTAAATCTGGTGCTCCAAACACAGTATCTCTGAGGTAACATGTGAATTTTGGGATTCCTCCACTTTTGGAGTATTGCTCTATTGCAGTAGCTCACACAACCTCTACGCATGCTGAGACAACCATTTCCCTTCTCCAGGAAAAAAATACAAATCTGGATAGAAGCATCTAAGAGACTTAGCCCATGGGATGACTGTTGGATCACATTGCACCAAGCAAGTATTTAATTAGAGGAAAAACAAAGACATGAGCTTGCCTAAGGTCACTCAACAGACACATGGCACTGCAGCCCAGGTCTCTGTGTCACTGCATTGCCCATACAAACACAGTTGGTTTATCATCTGAAAAAGAATAGGAGCTGTTTCAGTGACTTCAAACTCAGTTACTAAAATGTTACTAAACCTTAAGGTGTTTTGATCACTTCAGAGCAGTAGTGGAAAGGCTATGGGAGTGGATGAGCTGAGTTAATGAACAGGTTTTTCCCACCTTCACTTGTCTCTGACCCCTACCTGATGAAAATAGGACATTTAAACACTGAAACTTACAGCCCTACTTTGTTCAAATAATGACTCTGCTTAGCATTCAAGCCCTTGCTAAGGGATAGTGTTTATTTTATTCTAGAGTTTAATTGAATCCCCAGAAGGCTGTCCCTAGGCAAACTCACTTGAGAGCAAGACTCTAAAAATAGTAAGTGTTGGGACACACTTGGGACAAGCATTAAGAGAAGGTGACTTTTCAGAGCTATAAACCCTTCCCTCACACCCATCCCAAGCATAAAGTTCTGCCAACTCTCCACAAGTCAGTGCTCCTGTAAAGTCAGGACTCCTTGCTTGTCTCTATTCACACTTTCAATGGAGAAGCACAGACTGATTTTGACCCAGCTTCCATTAGTTTCACATTGTTAATACTAACAAACTTAGGAGAATCAGTTCTGATTTGTATCACCAGAACAGCAGAGTTCAGTCTCCCACAGTGTTGGTCATTATCGTGATTATTCCATCTGGGTTAACGTGGCCAGTAAGCACTGTCTGGCTGGAGATGTTGTGCTTTGGAGGAGATGGAAATCCCAGGCCAGCTATGATTCACCAAAAGCCCACGGGAGTTTCTTCCCAAGTTGGTTTCCAGTAGAAGACTCCTGGTCAAATCCTAAATGGGGTCATTAAATGCGGTCCTAGCACAGGCTGAAATTTGTTCAGGCCCCTGTGTGCGTGCTCTCATTCAAGACTGAACCCACACCCCATTACTCAAGCCTGAAAATATACATATCCATAGTCTTCAATTTATAGAGGACAAACTGTGCTTTCACTTGTTTGGCTGACCTGCCATGACTGCCCTGCAGGTCATCCTCCAGAAGGGACCCCAAACCAACAGTGATTTCAGCTGGGAATCGTGACTCGATTGAGATTGTCTACTACACTAACCCCAGAGGACCCCAACCCACATCAGACGCATTAGGAGCTCCAGACCCCACCATGTCAGAGAGCTCAGTCAAGGGATTTCAGCCTCTTCCTGCAATGATCCCACAGAGTTAATTCCTGCCACGTCCTGGATCTGGCAACATCCGCCTGGGCTTTTTCTTGCCAAGTGCCAGTCATTGCTATTGTGACTAACCAGCTAATGGCCTGGCAGGACGCCGCGAGCAGACCTGGGGTTAATGAAGACTTCCATCAAACACCCTCTGCATGGGTGAAGGTGACAGGGAGATTTAACACAGTGTATTTGTTTGGAAGGGGCTGGCGATAATTAAAAATTAAATGGACTTTCTCCATTATGCATTCATTATTGACAGTTCTATATTAACTGGGGATTGCAATTAATAGTTCTTCTTCGCTAGTCCAACTTTTTTAGCAGCTAAACTTATCACCAGAGCTAATTGCTAACGCCCCCTTTATCCTCCATCTCCATATACTTTTAATCTGTAGCAGGAATCCAGGCATTTCAGGGGATGCTCTTACTTAGAAACACTTTGCAGAAAAGCAGCAGAATGCTTCAAAGAAAACGTTCTTGCCTCTGTCCCAGTCCAGCTTTCTGTTCCCTAACAGAACAGAACTAACAAATCTCAAGATTTTTCTCTCCTCTACAGCCACAGGGCAAAATGCTGACATGACTCTTTCATGGAACCTCATGCACCTGCTAACTCAGTTCAACTCATTCTTTTATTTGATATCTTAACACTGCTTTCAAGCTTTACTGATCAAGTTACTATTGCTGTTAACATTATTTATAGCTGCAGCCTTATCGCAAATCAGATGAAGCACCTGGTGACCCTGGTGTATTTCACAAATGCTTACTAGGTTGTTTATTCAAGAAAAAACCCCAGAAAAATATTTAGGGAAACCTTGGAAATAAACATTTCCCAATTTTTACTGCATTTTTATTTGGATATTGCCTTCACATTTACTTTAGAAAATTTTGAGAAGGAACAACACACAGTACTGAAAGAAATGTTTCAATCTGCATTAAATAAAAGTTTTGAGGGAGTAAAAATGTCTTCTTTCCTTTCACCAGAACTAACAGTAAACCCCAAATATCCATTTTTCATGACACAAATGACTTTGTCCCTAAGGTCATTCTGCTTGGATTGTCTGCGAAGACAGTTCATTTCCCACTTACACGCAGCCCCCTTGGGTGCCACGGGCCAGGAAAGACCGTCACGGTGAGATCCAGCCCCCAGGTCAGGGAGGGTGTTGATGTGATACCTATTTGATAGTGGATCACAGAGACCTTTCTTCTTTGAACACTACAACAGGTTAAGGGTGTTTGGCCAAGCACCCTTGGACAATTACTTTAAAACATTCCACCATCAAGAAATCTCACCTACATAAAAACGGTCTCCACTTTCCTACGAGAACTTGTTCTATCAGCAGTTTCTCAGCCACCCTTGGTAAATGCTGTGCTCCCCAGTGGCAGGTAACAGAAAACCGCAGAAATGGTAGTACTGGTTCAGACCAAGGCTTCATTTCACTGAGCACCCTCTCTTTAACTCTGCCCTTAAAAAGGAAAGGGCCAGAGTGGGGCAAGCAGATATGATGCCTTCCCTACTAATCTCCCAGCCTCCAGACTTCTTCAGCTGAGAGCATTTTCTCAATCTCTAAATTGTCCCAATTTCTAAACACCTGCTATGGTATTTTGCATTTATTACCCCTCAGTGGGGCTCTCCAGGTAGCCCCGCTACCATTCAAAGTCATAAATAAATGAGAAAAGTGATTACTGAATGCTGCTGCAATGAGTTGACAGACTTCAGTAACTATTCGGACTCTTCTTGCTAAAGACGACATTTCTGACTCAAGAGGAACCCAAGCACCCACCTGAACATTGGCATCACGATTTCCCCTAACGGGAGGCAAACCGCAAGTCACCTCTATCACTCCCCAAACTGGAAATGGCAGTGTGCACTGGCACTGTCCTGGGATACCAGGGCTGTGGTTTGCAGTGAAGAGCATCCCAAACTAAACCACCAGCACCGTGGAGACTCAACAAAGGCCCCACGCTACGTGAAACTACAGCTCTGGGGGGCAACATGCCCTCTTCATTTTCCATGGCAGCAACTGGCAACTCTCCAAAACCTGCAAGCCAGCACTGCTCAGGTCTATTCTTCTCTCCATGCACGTGTAACTCCCGCTAAATTATTACAATAATAATAATACAAAACATTTGTAAAGTGTCCTTCACGAAATGGTCCCAAGGAGATTTCTTATTCAGGCATAATTAAACAAGCAGTGAACACAACCCTTTTCCATTCAGACTTAACAGCAAAAGCAGATGGGGCTCTTCCCAGTATCAATTGGTATCAGACTGCACCTTGACCTCAGGTCAGGGATGCGGAGAAGCTGCACTGAGAAAGGAGAAGCAGAACCGGGGGGCTGGGGACAAGTTTATTGAGTGCCCTTCTCTGCTGACCTGATTCTCCTGAAAAAAGGCTTTGGGTCAGTCCCGCATCTGAGAAATATCATCCAAAATGGAGAAATGTGGAGGACAGAGGCCATGAGAGATAGCAAGGGGGAGAGGAGGACTGAAAGAGAGCAGAGAAGGGATGGAGAAAAAGACCATTGCAAGAAGCATCCTTTTTTCTTGAGCCAGGGATAGCCTTGCTCTGCAGTCACTGTGGCACGAGCACAGACAGACCCAAACTAGCTTTAATCCACCTTTAGATTACCTTTACCTTTAATCTAGCTTTAATTCACAAGCCAACAGCAAGGGGCCTGCTTCATCATGGATTTCCCATTGTTACTGATCTCAGTTCATCCCAGGGCCTCAGATGGCTCAGAGAGGCTGCTATGGCCACACTGCTATTCATACCCTGAATAAAAGTGAGCTTAAGTACTACAAATGCTGCAGCCAGACCTCTGATTGCACAGAGAGATACATCTCATCTGTTTGTTCAGGACCTGGCACACAAGGGCTGTGCTTTTGGCCTGCTTTCCAGGGCAAAATAGAGGGGTTCACAGGCAGCATCTTGCCCTCAAAATGGCAAAGGCAGTGGGACAGGTGCCAGAACACTGAGAGGGCTTAGGAACACACACACAAACAGAGTGAGAGTCACAAGCTTGAGATTTTGAGAGGTTTTTAATTCTTCCAGAGAGTGGGAGTCTTGGTTTCTGTTGCTGTTGACACAAGGAGTGGGAAGAAAGGCTATTTACACCTTTTACTTAAGGTCATATGTGACTTCAGCCTCCAGCACTGACGTTTCAGTGCTCACATTTCCTCTGCCCACAGAAAGTGACTCAGGGAGTAAACTCAAATATCTTGCTCAGTGTAAACAAACCAAGTGAGTTGGATTGACGGCGATCCCAAATATCGCTGCAGAGCACACAGTAACACAGATGTTTCAGGAGCAAGGATGAGAGAAGAGAGACGGGGCAGGATCTCATTCACACGCAGATCTCAAGGCTGAAAGGAACAGAGGCCCAGCCACCCCGAGCCATGGACAATATGACAGACCAACTGCCTAGTAGGGACAGCATTTTTGCACTGAACCCTGAGACCTTCAGATTTACCCCAACAAAAAGCCTCTGTCTGGAATGACAACTCTGTGTGAACGAAGCCTTATGGCCACAGACTCCACCAAAAACCAGGGTATTGGCCGTGCAAGGGAACTGGCTCTGCTCAGAGCACTCGCTTCACAAAGTGGGTAGTGATGACACTCTGGCTGTGTTACACACCCACTCACCCTGACCACCTACCACCACATGGCACACACCCTGTTGTGTGCATTAGGTGCACTTCCGCACAGAGGTTCTTCCAGAGAGGACAGAACCTACCCGACCTTTGCTCAGGGTCACCTCAGAAAAGACTTTTTGATTTATTTTTCTTGCACTGAAGCAGGACCTGCAGGGATGAATCACAGAATCACAGAACAGCTGAGGGTGGAAGGAAGCTCTGGAGGTGGTCTAGTTCAACCTCCTTACTCAAAGCAGGATCAATTACAGCAGGTTGCTCAGGGCCCTGTCCAGTCAGCTTCTGA
This sequence comes from Fregata magnificens, assembly GCA_013389945.1. Taxonomy (NCBI): domain Eukaryota; kingdom Metazoa; phylum Chordata; class Aves; order Suliformes; family Fregatidae; genus Fregata; species Fregata magnificens. Next base: position 27,497 of record WAAD01032607.1, on the reverse strand, counting down.
AAACCTGCAAGGATGCCTGCATGTACCCCCGCACTACCTCCACAACCAACCTGGGCAGCCTGTTCCAGCGCTTGCCTACCCTCAGAGTAAATAAAGTTCTTCTTATGTTTAAACAAAATTTCCTGTATTTCCATTTGTGCACCCCAGAGAAGAGTCTGACTCCTTCTTTGCTCCCTCCCATCAAATACCAGCATCAAGCCCAGCACAACAACTACAGCAGAAGTGTACTGTGCCTGCTTGTTGAGATCACCATCATGTAAAAGGCAGTAGGACTACCCCTGCGTGTTCCCATCGCAGAGGGGGGAACTGAGGCACTGAGAAACTGAGTGACACTACCAAGGTCAAACAGGACACTGATGGCAACGGCAGGAGTTCAAACCCAGAAGCCAGGTCTCAGCCCTTGCCCCTCCACCAGCCTCCTCTGTCTGGCACAGCGTGTCCTACACTCGCTGCAGGCCCTGCAAAAGCCCAGACCACTCCCCTGGCTAAGGAGACAGCAACATCCCTTTTGTTTCAGGAATGAGATGCTACAGGTGTGAAGGGAAAGATGAGTAATGCTATTCTGTTGGCCTTTCTCCGTGTAAGAAACTAGTGATATGCATGCATGGGGAAACACCAGTCGCCTGCTGGTGTTTTATTTAGTGATGTCTTTGGAAGGCATTTTCCAGTCTTTGCTTCCAAACAGCTCCACAACTACAGTGGTTTCAAATAAATTAGAAACACTTTCAAAAAGGAGGTCCCAAAGAGCCACTGAGGATTTCCAGTTTCTCCCTTTTACACATCAAGCCTTCACTGGCCTCTTTGCATGTTCCTACCTGCTGCCCCCGCCCAGCAGCACCCTTCAGGTGGGTGCCCACCCAAGGGAGGCCATGGCCTGAGTTTCCACGGCTGTTGGGAACCACCTAGTGGACCCCCGCCGGATTGCAGCAGTGCCGCTTCTCAAGCAGAGGACTCGGCAGAAATAACACCCGGCCAGGGCAGACAATAGCTGCACCCCGATGGTGTATTTTCCCACTAGACTGGCATGAAATTGCAGACTATGGTGTCCATTCTTGCAAAAGTGCTGCTCTTCAAAGAAAGCTGAAATTTCTGCTATTTTCACTGCAATGAATATCCTCTGTCCCCATTCTTCCCCTGCCACTACACACAGAAGCATCTTTGCTTCCCTCAGTCGCCCCGGGGCCACAATCAGTTGCAACTTCATTGCAAGAGCAGCTAGGCAGTTCCTCTGGGTGAAAACATGACAGCAAGGCACACGGTCCTGGAGACACCGCCAGCTGTCTTAATGCAAAACTCCACAAAACCTGCTTGATGCTTGCAGCCATTCCCACCTGTCCACCACGTAGCTCACCACCAGCTGCGTAGGTTTTATTGCTGTCCCTGGTAACTTATCTTAGATTCCATGCAAACATCACGTCATCCCCTCAGGGAGTGCAAATTACCACCGCTATACCAAGGTCAGTGGAGTCCTCACGTCCAGCTGAGGAAACGACCTTCCCATGGTGACAGTTATTCCTTGGAAAAATAAAACATATTCCCCTTTGCGTGGTAACAGAGCGGCCAGGTTAACGAGGTGTCACTGTCAGAACAGTCTCAACTGGAGGAATTTTTAGTTAATCTAATTTACTGCCAATTAGCGCCAAAGTCTGACGACTGATGCGCCTTGCGAAGAACAGAACACACATAACGGAACGCCGAAGGGAGCACCTTTCCTCCCCCTCCCCAGGCCCCGCTCCCCTCAAGCTCTCCTCCCGCCTTCCCGGTCTCACCTCCCCCGGCGACTGTGCCTCACACCCGGCCCTTCCCGGGGCCGGCGGCCGCGCAGGGGGCGGGTGGGGCCCGTCACCGGTTTCTTTCCGCCGCCCTGGGCACCTTACCGTCTTTTCTCAGCAGCCCCGCACCTCTCCGGGTGTCCCTGCTCCAGCGCGTGTTCCTGCAGGCCGTGGTCCCTCGGGGGCGGGCCGTGCTCCGGTGTGGGTCGCTGCTGGCCGCAGTCCCTCGGGGGCGTCCCTGCCNGGGGCCTGCCGCCGTGGGCCGGGGCCTGTCCGCCCCTCAGCCGTGGTCAACAGAGGGGCTGCCCGGGAGGACATTCGGCTGCCAGTTGACAAACGCGAGCTGGAGGAAGCAGGGTGCTGCTTCTGAAGGCCTCTGGGCTTTTATTATGGTTTTTTTGCTGTTGATTCTGGTACTAATGATCAACAGAAGGGTTGGAAGGATGAGCATTTTCCTGTCGGAGCCAATTAAGAGAAAGAGGTCAAATGGGCTTAGACTAGACAAGATAGTTTGAGGCGTAGGGGAAGCGTGCGCGTTCTTCAGGTGCAAAGCACTGTGTTGAGATGGCAAGCAATGTAAACGCTGCAGGTTACGGTGGGGGGGACGGCAGAAGGTGTACTGGCAGAAAAACTAAAATCTGAAGACATTAAAAGCGCTTAGAGGGTTTGGGTGCCTCTTATGTGAGACCCGAATTGCAGAAAATGCTGTGTCATTTGCTCGCAGAAAATGGTGCTGCCTTTGAGGTAGTGTCAAAACGTTGTTACCATGGAAGGAAGGGATAATCCAGGTGGGAGGGGATCCCAAGAGGTCATCTGCTCCCACCTCTTGCTTGGAGGCATTCGGTTCAGACTGTGTTGCACAAGGCTTTGTCTGGTTGGGTCCGGAAATTGCCTCAGTTCACGTATTTTCAGATAAAGATGTTCACAACTGAAATTAACTTTTGGAAAACAAAAAATTGGGGCTGATCTGAAATTAGTTTTGCCCCTCCATATTAAATTTCCTGGAACTTTTCTGAGGAGTGGATTATTCCAGAGGGATTAGTTTCCCTATTTTGGAGTGGAAAGAGAAGAATCTTTAATGGGTCAGAAAATCTGTTTTCTGGCCAGACCCATTTCTGGTAGAGGCTGGTCATCATATAGGAGTGAACAAACATCAGCGAAATGTTTTGAGGTGGGTTATACTGGGTCACCCAGTAAGCCATTTTCCCTAGTTCAATATAATTTGCCCCAATGAGCAATCCATGAACTGGACAACTGAGCCTTGCCACTTGCATGGTGCTGCAAAAAGCACAAGTGCTTTACCTGCCCTGGGAAGCTGCAGGGCTCTGCTGCCACCCAGGGCTCTGCAGAGCTTGTAGCACTCTCCATCCCCCTCTGGGAATCTGCAAGACGCAAAGCAAAAAAATAAAAATGCTGCCCATTTCAGTTTCCTTTAACCCTTTTCTTTTGGCTGAGATGGCTTACGGCAATTCATTTCCCCAGCAGTGGGTGTGCCAGACTGCAGTGTAAATATTCTGGATGAGTAATGAGCCGATCGAGGTGTGCTGCTCTCTGGGCAGGCAGTCCGTGGTGGCTACCCAGCTGCTCTCTGCTGCGGGTATTACCATACAAGCACTTACTAACATACAAGCACAGGAAACGTTCAGCTTTCTTGCTCCCTGAGCATCTCTGTGAACACACATGGCTCAGGTCAGCTCTGTCCCATCCTGAGGAGCTGTGGATGAGCCACCAAATCCAGATGCTGCATCAGAACCGCCAGATTCTAATCTCATATGCTATACTATTGTTATAATTGTCATTACATGGGAGTATATGAAGGCCCAGCCATGATCAAAGCCGTTTTGTGCTGGATACTATCTGCATTTATACACTGTGACATAATAATCTCCCCCTTGAAGACTTCAAAAGACAATGAGATCCGGGTACCTTGAAAAGGGTGTTACTGCATGAAAGGCACCTTTGAGAAATGTGGCTTAAAAAAAAAAAAAATTGAAGAGGAAGAAACATTCCAGTCCCTGGGAGGGAAAATGACTGCTCTTCAGGGATCTTTAGAGTTCTTTTGTTTTGTGGATGTCTGACCATTTTCATTGACAGGCCCCTGATCTAAGCTTGCTGCCAGTAGGATGATGTTCCTAGTTACCTTCCTGAAAAACCCTTCAGAGTACTCTATGGATCCCCAGGCCTGCGGAGCTCAGCCTGGAGAGCAGTAGCTGAAAGGCCAGTGAGCACTAAAAGATGCCGCTTACAGTTCCTGTTTCCTCATTGCTTGTTACCTCTGTTGGGTGGTAAGATGTCTGCACTGGGAAGGACACTTGCATATGTGTGTATAGAGGGGTCTGCACATTGGGGACCCTGAGGGTTGCAGCATGCAAATCAGTATGAAATGGGATGAAAAACAGGACAAGGGGAGACCTGGAAAGTCTGCAGCACAGTCGCAGTGGCTTTGTTAAAGGAACTGTAGCTCCAGTTCGGAGAGCTCAACAGGCATGTAGGGAAGAGGCATCCATTTGCTGTGGTCTGCATGGATCACTAGAAGGTTCCTGGCAAGGTCTCCTGTAAAATGCTTTTAGGGAAACTCAGCAGCCATGGGATAAGACACAACGTCACTGCATGGATAATTGGCTTAAAGGTAGGAAACAGAGTAGAACAAAGGGCTTGGTTCCTGCAAAAGATACAGCCCCAAGCGAGTTCATTGCCTCCATGGTGTTCAGGAATCACTCTGAGACAAGAGATCTTGGTGTTTCAGACTGGTCAGGACGTCGTAACATCAGACTCCACAGAACATGACAATTGTGTCCAGATGGTGCCAGCCAAAGCCTGTCAAAGCGAGAACTTCCCAGAGCCTAACTTTTTCAAACTGGAGGCACTTCTTTGTGTGTCTGGAGTCCCACTGACTTTCTGTGAGACTCTGGAAAGCGCAGCAATGCAGAGAATGAAAAGACAAACAGACAGATTTGTCCCTGACTGCATGGACATTCCCAAATTGTTAAAAGCAATTCCTTTGAAATAAAGTTATGGATGAAACCATCAAACAATAATAGATTAAATTTGCAGAACCAATATACTGGGAAGAAGTTGTATCTGTCCTCAGAGACATGGGATTCTCCATACTAAATTAACACTTCAGAAGAATAAACATGGAAAGCCGTCAGCATTCATCTTAGCAGCTTCTCACTAATCACATACAAGATCCTATTTAAAGTGGGTGTGGCCAGCAAAAAAGAGGTAGCGCAAAAGGCAATACACAGCCATAGCACAGGGCATGGGATAAATCACCTGAGCTGGACAATGTCAAAGAAATGTTCTGCGAAAAGAATATTCTTAACAGCCCAGGTAAGAAAGGAACTTTTTTCTTTGAATATAACTTTGGAGGAATTCTTTGCAGCTAGTACAAAAGCAACTCTGCCTTCAGCTGCAAAGCAGCCTGGAGGTCTTGCACACTGTATTTATAGCTTCTAACCCTGTGGCTAGTACTCATCCTGCAAAGCATCTGTCTTAAAAACTAATGGAGGAGTTTGGAAGGAGTTGGATTCCCAACTGGTTCACAATGTTCTACATTTCTTCTTCAAATCTTAAAGATCAGAAGTGGATGACCCCATTACACTTAAACAGGAAATGACCCAAACTCTTCTCCCCACACTCAAACTGACCTGAAGCACAGTTCTTTTGGAGGACTGAAGAGGTTCAGATCATCTTTTCCCTTTTATATTTCTCATGCTTCCAAAGAGCAGCACCGAAGCACAAGCCTGGAAAACAGAATGCCTGCATTTACCGTTTGACTGCTGACAAAGACCAACTCTGCAGCCACCTGCCCGTCCCCAAGGCAAAGGGAGGAAGGGTTGTCTTCTCCTGGGACTGCCCGGTGGAGATCCCTCTTTCTCAGATGAAGAAATGTCTCTGAAAGTTGCAAGGAGGCCCCACTCTTCCCCACCCTTCAGCTATAAGGAGATAGGGAGGTCCTGCCCTGGGGCAGGAGATGCAGAGGACTGTGTTAGCAAGCCCCTCTGTGGACAGGGCAATGGATTAAGGGTCTTTCTGTGAAGAGGAGCCCCTTCTCCCTTTCCTTCTGCATCCAACAGCAAGACATAGAAGGCCAGCCAAATGATGTGGCAGTGTTTCTGTGGGGCAGGGTGCAAAAGATGCTGTCTCTTGGGAGGGATAGGGCTGTCAATTGCTGTTATTCCCACCTCTTGAAATCCCCTGAGTTCAGATTGTTGAGAAATTCAGGCACAAAGTCAGTTCAAATGAATACAGATTAGCCACCCTCCATGACTGCATGGACGCATCAGTTCCTGGGCTAAATTCCTTAACTCTCTATTAGTGGCTAATTAACTCAAATTTCCCATTGCATACTTGAAGTGGTAATGAGCCTGGGGTGACAGTAGCATGCAGCATTCACAATTTGCAAGACAAGGAGGGGAAAAACAGTGTAAGTGTAGAAAAGAGCAGGGGGGAGGGATTTCATTTGTTTGAACAGCAATGCGCCTGTCCCATCCTCCAGCATGTGCTTTCCTGTACCAGGTTGTTTGTCTAGGCATAAAGTTAGTATTTTGTGACTCAACACACAGCATTGTGCCCTGGCTGTTAGATGCTGATGCTAATTCAGAGCAGCACTCTGCATGCTTGGAGCACCTTTCATCCCTGGGCATCTGACAATACTTTGCCAGCTACATCCGCTTGCATGAACCGCCTTGTCAATCACTGCTGCGCTAATAACAGCACCCAGCATTTCCAGCACGCTGGCGTCCTCCCATCCAGCTACAGTTCACTCAACGGCGGTTTGTTCAAATGTCATGCAGTAAAGAATGGGCACAGAGGGAAAAGTCGCAAATGAATAAGCCAGGGGGAAATATTTCCATAAACATGGTCATCTTTTTAAGAAAATAGCTGTCATATTTCTTCCTTGTTTCAATTAAAAAAAAGAGCAAGTTTTACTGTAAAACTTGGAGAGCAGTTTTTGAATAAAAAAGTCAACAGTCTTGAAAATGCTTCTGTAATGTCCCAGAAGAGCTGCACTTCATGCACCTTCTGACCCATTTCTCTTACATGGCCAGGAGGCCCCACCTCAATATCTCCCAAAAAGCACCCTAGTTAGCAACAAGTATGCACTCCTTGCCTGCTTGTTTTTGAAGTGAGGTGATGTGCATGGAAGGAACCGTAGCCAGAGCCATCAGCAGGGCCTCTGCAGGGTACCTGGAGCTCTGAGGGGGTAATGCACCCAAAAAGCCAAAATGTTTGCCCCTAGTTTTGCGAGGGCAAACTGGTGTATCCCAACACTTCTAATGCTAGTCAGCAATAGTGGGTGGAACATTTCCAAGAGCTTACAAACATGAGCTGTCCCTGTGTTGATGATGTCTGAGGTAAACTGGTCATTCTGCTATAGCAAGGATTTGGAGTCCCAGGGAGGGTCAGGCTGGAAAGCTTCCAGGAAGGAAGACACAATCCTGCTGAGCAGAGGTCCCGGGCAAGCCAGCAAATGTTACCAAAAAGGTCCCACAAAGCTTTTTAGACTCACCCAGCCTCCAGCGCCTTTGGCTGCCACAGTCCATTTTTCTATGAGATGAATTAAAACCCTCATGTCCCGGAACACGAGCATCATACCAAAGCAAAGAGGCTTGCTTGCCCAAAGAAGAAATGGAAAGCGTAACTGATATTTTGCCTTTTGGGAACTTTCATAAGTGGTTTTTTGGCTGGGTTTCATAAGCACTTTTTTATCCAGGGCTACAGAGTTACAAGTAGCTGATGTGTTTGTGGCCGTTCAGGCTGTAGGCTGCACCTCTGATGTTAATTGAATCCTGTGATCCCTAGCATGCCCTTGCAACACCAATAACAGAAACATCTGGCAGAGCCAGCAGAAGTGCATCACAGCCCTGGTTCCAACAGCAAT
>WAAD01032607.1:0-19814 GCA_013389945.1 Fregata magnificens | reverse complement strand
AGGGAAAAAGCCAATTACATGTAATTGGATTCAGTAAACTGAATTATCTCATTATTAAAGCGGTGCTTGTTTTTTAGATAGTGGGACATTCAAACTATCAAAAGCATTAATTGATTCATCCCTTTTTTCAAGTGCTTTCTCAACAGTGCCTCTATTCGAGAGCTGCAACCTTTTGTTCACATTGGGAATCTGAATTATACAGACCATGTTTATATCTTGGTAGCTCTATTCATTCTGACTTTTTTGTCATGTTGGTGTTTTAACTCAAAAATGAGCTGAGACTCCTGCAAAACATAATGGAAGGTTTATTTCTTCTTTTGTGATGCCTTCACTGTTGCTGGAGGTGTAATTTAACAAGGGAGAAAGGTAGAGGAATGTTTTGAGTCTGATTCTTAGTCATTCAGGTCTCAGACGTGGGCGCTAGGTGGATGGGTAGGAAGCCAAAGGAACCAGAAGCCTTCTCTGTATTGTTGTGCAGCGTGGCATGTGCATGCTCTCCACATCTCCAGGGCTGCACTAGGGCAAACTTTTTTTCCCTATGCCCTCTACAGTCACCTGTCAACAAAGGATGTTCAAAGCTCACAGACATATCCCAAAGGATTTCTGGGCCACTGCTGACCCCAAGGGCTCAGAGCAGTGCAAAAGGAGGCCCTTATGCCCATCGTGAGTCGCTAAGAGAGGGTGTCTTCATAGCCAGGGATGTCAAGGAATTGTTCTACGCTGCAGTGGTACATTTGTCACTGTACATGACTGAGGATGAGGCCCCGTACATCCTTCTTTCTGCCTTACTAAGTGGATACTGAATGCTGGAAAAGCCAGCCATGAGAGTAAGTCAGATCCAATGAGTTATTTAGGCAAATTGAAAGCATTATGTCAATTTGATGGGCAGCGTTTCAGGCCAGAATGGTACTATTGGCATTTTCTTCCTTCGGAATCAATAACTCCTAAAGGATTACAATTTAATTTTAAAAGGGTAATTCAATCAAGAATTTGAAAACAGAGGGCATTCTTAAAATTAAACTTTAATCAGATTTATTTATTTTTTTAAGTTGTACTTGCAGAAAAAGAAGAGCAATTTCCAAACTATTCTTCACCTTGGTCTTTAAGGGGCAATTTTTTCTTATATCCCTGGTAGGAATCTGTCCCTTTGCTTGCCTCAAGTTGCTCTTGCCTATGCCAGTTCTATTCAGACATGATCCTATTAATGCCCTGAAGAGACATCTTGCAAAAAGCCCCAAAGACTTGGCTGAGTTTTTCATTGATGACTGCCACCAGCATCGACTGATCTCTCTGCATCTGAGAGTCTCCCCACAGAAGTGGGACTGGCCAACAGAGAAAAGCCCATTTGTTATGTGACAGTATTCCTTCTCTTTTCTATCTTCTGTTGCCTCTTTGTCTCAAAGTTAAGAGCCAATGCACCAAATAAATGCAATTTTAGGAGAGACCTGGGGTGGGGGATTAACAGTACCTTTTGTTCACTGAATTTTGTCCAATAAGATGATTTGGATTTTTGGATACAGCTGCTGATCGGAGGCAGCTGAGCGCCGAACTGTTCTAGTCCTATGGAAATCCTAGACCTGATCACTTCAGCCCGGTCTTCAAAAATATTTCAGGCTTCTTCTGGACAACGCAATAGTTTGAAAGCCACATAAGCAGTGCAAGATTCAGGCAAACACCTACTCAGATTGCTGAAAGTTGTAAACAGGTCTAAATATCTGTGTTTTAATTCCTCTCTCACAGCTATGCTGGGTACCTCAATCCAAAGTTTGGATTCTTAAAATCATTGCTCTGCAGATGCCCAAGCCATGAAGCACCAGAAGTCGTCAGATACTAAAGCGCTCATGTGTGCCATGCAGCACAGTGCAGTGCAGAAGCCTTGACCTCTCTGATCCCTCCTGGCACAGAGCAGCACTGTTTGGATATAACAGCACAAGCCCAGAAGAACGACTGCCTTCAAGCCCTGCTTCGCCTACTTTAGAACCGTGAGAGCACAACTCCAAGGTGCAAGCTGGCTCTGGGGGAGTTGTGTTGGATCTCAGCATCTTTGCTACTGGCGCTACACTTCTGCTGGTAAAATCCTCATAGTTCCTGAATATCGGCTGCAGGGCTAAGCAGGGAGACTCACACAAACTCCCACAGGAAGCCATCCTTCTCCTGTGTGTCCCTCCTGTTGGGCCTCTGCTGGTCACAGGCAGTTCCAGCCAGCTCTGAAACAGATGAAAACAACCCATTGCATGCCAGAACTTCAGCCAGCACAGGAGCACATGGTGCCTCCGCAAAAATATTTAGGAAAGAGTGGCAGCCCCTGGGGGAGAGACATGAAAGGAGGTATGTGAGGAGGTGTCCTGGTTTTGGCTGGAATAGAGTTAATTCTCTTCCTAGTAGCTGGTATAGTGCTGTGTTTTGGATTTAGTATGAGAATAATGTTGATAACACACTGATGTTTTAGTTGTTGCTAAGTAGTGCTTACACTAGTCAAGGACTTTTCAGCTTCCCATGCTCTGCCAGGTGCACAAGGAGCTGGGAGGGGGCACAGCCAGGACAGCTGACCCCAACTGACCCAAGGGATATCCCACACCACATGGCGTCATGCTCAGCATATAAAGCTGGGGGAAGAAGAAGGAAGGGGGGGACATTTGGAGTGATGGCGTTTGTCTTCCCAAGTCACCGTCACGCGGGATGGAGCCCTGCTTTCCTGGAGATGGCTAAACACCTGCCTGCCGACGGGAAGGAGTGAATGAATTCCTTGTTTTGCTTTGCGTGCGTGCACGGCTTTTGCTTTACCTATTAAACTGTCTTTACCTCAACCCAGGAGTTTTCTCACTTTTATCCTGTCGACTGCCTCCCCCATCCCACTGGGGGGGAGTGAGCGAGCGGCTGGGTGGGGCTGAGTTGCCAGCTGGGGTTAAACCACAACAGGAGGCGAGAGGACACACAGGATGAGATGCTGAAGAGATGAAGAGACACATTAAGAGATGCGAGAGGAGAAAATGGAGAAATGGAGGGGACCTGTGCAAGGAGACATTGTTGGAGATCCAGCTGGAGATGCCCTTTCAGAAGGAGGCACTCCATGTACAAGGAGGTACCTCTAAGGGGACTGCAGCTGGTGGAGGACCCATATCAGAGCAGGTACACCTCCAAAGCCATCCCTGCTGTGACTCTCCTGACTGACAGAGGAAACTGGATTTGGCAGCATCTGAATGGGGGGTTTAAGCACTTTACTAGTGCTCAATTTTGGGATTTAGGTCCTGAAAGTAGCAGAGAGCTTTTACCAAGTATTTAATCTGCATATGTAGGCATCTAACTATGAGTCACATTCCAAGACTCCAAAGACATCTTATCTTATTGGTGAGCTCTTGACTTCAGCAGAACTAAATGTGTGTTAAAGCACTCACTGGGGGTGAGGAGCAGTTGCCCAGTGAGCCGCTAGCAATCGAATAGGAACTGTTGTCTTGACAGATGATGCAGTCAGGACTCAGGGGATGATGATCTCATAGGAATGCATGACATAGAAATGGCAAAGAGCACTCCTGTTCTGGGAAGTGAAACTTCCCAGATGAACCTGATCAGTTCTGCTCCAGGTCTTTCACTTCTATGACATTTTCATTAAGTGTTTCTTCTAATATTTTTCATAACTTGTTGCTCAGGCCCTAATCCTGCTGCCCTTTGAAATTAAGAACCTCTGTCCATCACGACAGCTTTTCATTTTGCAAAAGTCACAGTGACACTGCAGAAAGCAACGGGTGATAAAATGCGGCTGTAGTACGCCCTCATCTCAGTACAACAAGATGTATTGTTTCAAAAACAATGATTCCTTCAGATTTCATTATAAACCTCCATTAAGCAAACCATCCACTAAATAACGTGTACCTGACACTTCTTGTCATGCAGCCACACAGCGATCAAGGACACTTCAGCTGGAGTAGTGCAATAGGGTGACACATGGCACAAAGAAACAATAATGAAGATAATTATGAAGATAAGGTCCCTTTGGGAGACCATTGTACTAAATGCCTCAGAAAATCTGAACTAGGAAAAGGTTTTCCCATAAGCACTCTTTTCATGCAGAAGTACTCACACACCCCAGAACATCAAGGTTAAAAATGCTTCCTGCTTCATTACTGTAAGACAATGGTTTTATTTTGAACTATTGTTTATGTGCCAGATGGGCCATTGATGCTTTGCTTGAAATAGAGGGAATTGTGTGATTATAAAATGCAATAAAAACCCCAAACACCTCTCTGACTGAAATGTGATCAGCAATAGTTTTGTTTAAGGTGACATCTAAAGCCTGAAAAACTTGCTGTAATTAACCATGGAGGAAATGAAACAAAACGACACTGCATATATCTTTTCAGGATTTGATGCTCCTGCAATGTGAATTAAAACTGTAGAATAAGAAACAGATGTAACGGAGTTCTTCCGCTAAACTAAGGAAAGAGAGTGGTCAAGCACTGGAGTGTATTTTGCCATAGTGATAAAAGACTAAGGAAAATCTCATCATACCCATAGGGGTCAATAGCTGCCTTGGAGCAAAATCCAAGAAGAGACAGGCTTAGGTGGAATATAGTCTGCGACAGTGATCCGGAAGATGTTTGCCCCAGCAGCTGCAAAACCCTGCATGCAGCAAAATGATACTCGTCCCCATACTTAGTTCCTGAATATTTCCTTGTTTGTCCACTGGGTTGAACACTCTCCAATAGGAGTGTCTTGGTTTTCTGCACCTCCTCATGTAAATATACACAGAATGACTGTTCCCTAAGTTAAAAAAAAAAAAATATATATATACATATATATATATAAGGATGAGAGAAGGGGTGGAGAGAGGTGGGTTTCTGGTTTTTGCAATTGTCAAGAAATGAAATTTTCAGCTACAGTTCTCTTTTTGTTTTATGCACCTGGCATTTATTATCTGCTAAAAAAAAAAGTTATATCTTTTTTGTACATTTCTGTTTCTTTCTGATTATCAGAGTGTGTTGTCAATTCCTTGCTGCAGGCACTGTTTTGTCATAATCCTTTCAGAATAAGAAAACTGAAAAAATGCCAAGAATAACACAGTCTGAATTCCAATGATCTCTCCTTTTCAATTAATGGCTCAAATAAGCATTTGATTTACATTCGTAGAGACACTTGCTGCAGGCTAATTAAAAATAACGTATTGTTGGCAGATCATTTATTGAGGGAAAACAAATTGACAAAAGATAAATTAAGTTGCTATGTAATTAACTAAAAAAAATACACAGCTGAAATAATAGTAAATTAATACATACATTTATCAATATCTCAACCAGGAGTGAATAACACAGATTACATTTCCCTGTAAGAAATAGGTAACAAGAAGATGTGGCTGAAATAATATTTTAAGTATTCCGTGACTCAAATTTGCATGTATGCTGGTGCAAGTAAGCTACAGCACTGCAAGATTTCATGTACTGAGACCTTGAACTTGTCAGTCCAAGGTCTTCTCCACTGGCCAGTAACAGATGTTTCAGGAAAGGATAGAAGAAACAGTGCAGGAGATAGACAGTGAGCACCCTTCCTCCTAGAAATTTACCTCCTGAATCCTAATGGTTTGGTTCTGTATTCCTGAGGAATGAGAGTCTATAGCCATTCCACAAGTTCCTTTAAAAAGTGTTTGAAGTCCGATCGGCGTCAATTCTTAGTAGTTTTATTACATGGATAAATGCCCAGTCATTTAATTTCATATGCATTTTCATGCTGTCCTCATCATTGTAATATCTGTGGATAATATTGGTTTGTATTAAGCCGTGTGATTAAAAATTGCCAAAAGTTTTCTTTATCTGTTTGATAGCAATTCATTAAAACTATCAGAGATTTGCACAGGAAATCTGTCCAAGGGAAGTCTCAGTGCTCTACACTATGACGAATTCGGCGTAAGAGACCCTGGGTGGAACAATTCAACTATCTGGCATATTAATACAAAAATAATTAATACAAGATTGCTCGGGCCTGGGGGAGGAGGAGCTGCTGTGCCATGTGTCTGTGGTGCTTGAGATACGTGGGGCTAGACTTAACTGAAAGTTTCTGTGTAATGAAAAGAAGGGTGACATCAACCCCAGGAAGCAGGTTAGGGAGGATTAGCAAAATATAGCCAGACACAAACTGTCCAGCAGCTTTTTACAATGTGTTGGTAATGGGGTCTTTAAATATGAGTTATGCAGGTGGCTTTCCCAGCTCTGACTCTAACCAAGAGGGAGGAATTGGTCGAGAATAGGAAGGGGGAATGCAATTTGAGGGAGAGTGTCCAAGGACTGTGAAAGTCCATGACTTTGGCAGGATAACAGAGTATACACACAGTGGACTTCAAGATGACAGACATCAATACACCCTGATAATTGGCAGGTAGGAGCTCATAAGACACAAGTCTAAAGGGAAAAAAAAAAAATCCAGAAAGCTGTCAGTTCTTTAAAGACATTATATTACAGGTACAAGTGCAAATTATTCCAAAATGAAGGAAGGATGTCAAAGACATCAGCCTGCCTAAATGAGAAACTATTAGTGTCCTCAAAGAAGAGAAATACAGACAGGGAAGACTACAACGGATTGATAAGGTTGATTCTAGAACAACAAACAGCACAGCCCATAGGTACAAAAGGCCAGATCTCTGTGATATACAGCCACGAAGGGACAGAAAAGGTTGCCAAAAGTAGCCTGCAGTTACATGCCTAAAAAGAGGATGAGCAAAGAAAGAGTTAATCTGCCTTTCAGAAGGAGGAAAAAACCTATTGACAGATGTTGGCAGAAGACCAGTTTGTCATGGTTTTGTTCTTGGTTTTCCCCTGCAAGTTTTCAGTGAAAAGGTGAAATACAAGCCTGTATCTATAGTCAGTGGGGAGTGACATGGTCCCTTCTACAGGCTAAGCCCAATCATGAACTTCATTTTGATTCCTCTAAATCCCTTTGTGAATAAATGTCTCCTTCCTTTGGCCCTCGGCAGAGGCTCGCATGAGCCCCTCTGGGTTAATCTTTGCTCCCACCTCAGTATCCTGTGGCCACACTGAGTGTGGTATAGCAGAGTCAGGGCCTGTGACTCCCAGCATCCGTTTCTCCTTTCTTCATCAAACAGCCCTGTGTCGTCCTTGTAGTTAACATCTGACGAAAGAAGCTATTGGTACTTAATGCACAACCTGGGTTTTCATGGCTCAGAAAGAAGAAAATAGTATTTAGGAGCTGGATTTCCAGATCTACATAAGGAGGGGATATTAGCATTGATATTTGGATAGGATAGTCTCCCACCTTGTCCACTGAACAGAACATGAGCTTTGAATATCATATCAAACCTTTTCTGCTTCATTGAGCTTCTCTTTTATGCTCTGTTGCTTTCCTTTGGCTTTTCAAGGTATGACCATTACTGAAACAGAATAATAACTAGTACCAGGGATCCCACTTCAATAGCACATTGACACAAAAGCCATTGCTTGGCTTTCGGCAATTGTGTATAATTTGGAAAAAAGAAAGAGGAAGAGAAAAATAATTTGTTATACTTCAGTAGGCAAATGAGGGGATCCAAATGAGAGTGGCTTCATAACAGCATGACAGCTAACTTGGTAACTGCTCACGAAGCCGATTGGGAATGGACTCTCTCAGCAAGGTAGTGTTGTATGCTGACCTCAGTCATTCAGATGGGAGAGCTTTATCGCAGAACTCAGTGGGAATATAAATGATGTTCGATGGAAATACTGCCAGCAGAGCCCCTCTGGGTTAGGAGATCAGCTCTAGAATAATTTGGGTGGGAATTTGAAGAATTCCATGAGAGTACAAAACTGATTTCTGCTTTCAGCTGTAAATGAAAAGAAAATACACTGAGTTAGTAAAAATGTTGCATACATGAGTGCAAGGAGGGAGAGTATGAAAGAAGAAGAGTTCTCTGATATTCCATCTAGCATTAAAATATCATGCCGGTGGGTAACTTGTCAGCAAAGCATGGCTGTGTGTTGAGCCTCCCACAGCACCCGTATTGCAAAATGCAGTTTTGATGATTTTTTGTCCCACCCAGAAAGAATGCCCCTAAAGCCTGTCAACTCCATCACTGTCACCATATGTAATGTGCACCAGGAGAACATGGGATTTTCTCCTAGTTTCTGAGTTTTCTCATGCATTTTCTCTGAAGATGAAATTATTTTTTTGTTGCAGTTTCCTTCTGCTTTTTATTTTTGGAGGCCTTAGTTCAGATTCTGCTGTTTATCCAAGCTGTAAGGGCTGACCAGAGTCTGGGTTATTGTAAGGATCTGGAGGGAGAAAAGTGGTTGAATTTTGCAAAAGACACCCTAAGTCCAACTAATTTGTTTTAACTAGAAAAGACCTGATTCTGCTACAATCTTACATAATTTTCTCATCAGAGCAACTCCACCATCTTCAGTGGAATTGTCTCTGATTTACATCTGCACATGAGAGGACAATTAAGCACCAGTGTGTCTGAGCGACAGAAGCTAGAGCCTCTAGATGTGATGTTACCACAGTGGTTTTTTGTTTGTTGGTTGGCTGGTTTTCTCTGTTTGTTCCTTGAGCCCCAGCCCTGTCTCTGTTTTTGGAAACTGGAAACAGAATGTTTGTGGCAGAAAGGTTTTGGTTTGTTGGAGGGGGAAAATGGATTTTACTGTTTCAAACCAGTTTTTCTACTAAAAAATAAAAAGAAGTGTGGAGTAATGAAAGAGAAGTATAATTTTTTTTTCAAGACTAAAAATCTTGTTTTGTCTGGTTTGCTTGAAAATGCAATTCTTATCAAAATAGAGAGATTCAATAGAAAATTAAAAATAGAGGTTCAACTGAGTCCATTTGCCCCTGATCCTAGCTGTGAAATGTTGACAGACTGTGGCTGCCCTATGGGTTTGCTTCCATCTGTTACCACATTCTTCAACCTCTGCGCCTGGTATTTCTTACTGGCTATACCAGTCTGAAGGTTTAGAAACACCAAAAATCAGGAAGCCCAAACTAGGTCTGGACATTGCAGCTTTAGTCTAAATCTAATGGTGCCATATATCACTGGGAATTGATATAATCTTTATTCCCTTTCTGTGACTCATTCATCGGACTGACTCATCCTCCTAGTTAGGCTTTTTTCCCCTGTGGAAAAGAGAGCTTGTTTTTATCCAGAGCCTTACCTTCCATTTTATTTAGGGTCAATCTTAGCCTCTTTTTATACTGGACCAAGAACACAGAGCATCTGTTTTTGCAGCTGTCCTTATCCTAACACAGCTGTGCAGTTGCCCTCCCTTGGGTACTGTTACAGCCAGAAGCAAATGTCACTTATCCTCACCGCTGATGCCTTCAGGTCCTTTCCATTTGCTTGGTGTTTCGTCTCCTAGCCCTGCCAATATTCAGTCCAGCCTATGTCACTCAAAGCCTATATCTGTCATCCAGAGGGACTCATTTCTGAGATAGAGAAGAGTGAATCCAGCCGTAGCTTCATGAGATGCTGTCCCCAGAACAGCAGAGCACTGAGCTCTTCTGCCCGCGCTGGTAGGAGATGACCAACGGGTTGCCCAAGACAAAGTAGTCTTGAAGAGAACAGTATTGTTGTGTTGGGATCAAGACCTGGATATTAATCAGAGGGGCCATTCCAGGGCCCAGGTGGACTCTGGGGATGTCAGAAAACGGAAAGGATCAACTACTGTTCTGTCTATTATAAATGGGACTGAATCTCAGGAATGATATGCCCTCTGCCTGGACAACTGGACAACTATATTCTGGACAATTTTGTGATAAAGGGGTGACTCCAACCCTGGTATGGGTTGCACAGCTGCATGGTCACAACCCCATTACTGAATGCACCCGTGGTGCTAACGGCAGGCTGCAGCCCTCATGGATCCACCCAATAAATACACAATTATAGTATGACAAAGCAGAGACCATTGACGTCTCTCACAGCAGAGAAGAGGAGGCTTGAGTGCAATAAATAGAAAGAAGAGACATTATTAAGGTGGTTAAACATATGTAGACACTCCATATTTTATCTAGGTCCTGTGCTAGTGCCACCTACTGCCACTGGGAATACATCTATGTAATGAAGAAAGAACAGGAATGAACACACCGAGCCCTACAATTTGCCTGTTTCTGCTGCTTGTAGCTTGAGTGTGGCATGACTAACAGAGGTGAGCAAGGTTGGAGCTATACTCAGGTATCAGACTTGCAGGGAGCCTCCCTCAGTGATTTCTTAGCATGGACTTCAGATGATACAATGTGATTGACAGCGTACCAGTGACCAGAGAAATACAGTGACCCAACAGTGACGGAAAGATCTACTGACCCTGGTAATGGTGATATTTCTTCCCTGCATCTGGAAAACATTCTCATGGACTTTTTTTGGGAGAAAATAAATAGTGGCTATGAGCAAAGCATTCGGTGTGCAGTGAAGATAGCATTTCATTAGCATGATGATTAGATTTGGTCTGAAATCCTGATGAAAGCAGATCTTGATAACAACTAGAAATGAAATCCCTGAAGCAGTTTTGTAATGCAAGGATTTGAGGAGAGCAAGTAGCTCCAGGCAGCAGAGACATGGCTATGATGAATTTAATAAGCAATGGGAACTTTGTTTATATCAGATATAGAAGGAACGGCCCGAAGCCAGGTTGCTATAGCACATTGTGGTAGTACATATTTTATTTATTATTGAGTGCTATATCAGAAAGAATTTTCTTCAGATCCTCCCTTTGCTCCTCATTTTTAGTTTTCTCTCATCTGTTCAACTCTCCTTGATGTTTGATACATTTTTCATCCTCTGTCTTCACTGGACTTCACCTTTCTACCTCTTTGCAAAAAATTTCCTTTGTGGGGATGGTCTCAAGAACTTTAGGTTCTCACTGAGGCTTTGATACAAGGGTGTTTTAATGTCTTACTCAGCCTCTGTGAAATCCATCCCACAGCAAACCTTTAGGTTTGGTGGGACTCTGATAGTGCATGTGCCTTGAACTACATTTCTGTGAGAGACCAAGTTCATCCATCCTGAAGCCCCATGGAGGTGTCAGAGATTGGTTGCATGAGTAAGAAGATGATAAGAGTAAAAAAGACACATGGTGTTGGAGTGTTCAGATCAGTTTCAGATGAACTCAACTAAGGTTCAGTCATTTCTCCTCAAAATTCTCATGGAGGAAGGTAAAAGATTTTGGCTTTTAGGATTGGTGTCTTTATTAGAATCAATTATAAGAGTCAGTGAACTTAGCTGTGGCTCTATGAGGAAGCTCACAGAAATTGTGACTATTTCTCTTAGTTTCAGGCACTTCATTTAGGGAGCACAAGCAGCCTAATAAGCACATTCCCCAAACACAGTGCTTTCAGCCCTGCCTGCTGGTCTAAGCATATTTTATCCTGAGATTATGGAGGCCTTTTGAACCTTGGGTTTGGAAAAGGTGTCTCAAACTAATGGCCAGTCTGGTCAGTATGTGGCAACAAGTCATTGAGAACTGAGCACTCTGGAGAGCTTTATTTTTATTTTACATCTATCATGGCCAAAGACTTTGAGCTGTGATAAATATCTCCACAATTCAGCACAAAAAAAGTCTTCATGATGAAGCAACCAAAAGCTATACCCAAATCACCCAAGAATCTGTGAGAAACTCTCTATAAAGTCTTTGCATCCCGGTAAAATTTTCTTTGGATGGAAATCTGCAGTAAAGGTTAATTCTAGGACAATTCCCTCTACTTATGTACCAAAGAGCTACTCTTCCTAGAAACTAGTGTTCATGTCAAGAAATCACTTCTCTAAATTGCAACTTGAAGTGACATTTGGCCCATTAATATGTAGGGAGTTAAAGCTGACTATGATCATTCTTTTATTACATTCTCTGGCCTCTAATATCTTTTAGTACTTTCAGTACTCTGCTTTGACTATAACTGTTTTGTTCCAGGGGCCAGCAATATAACCCTGCTATTACATCTTGGCATCAACAAGAGAGGGGCAGAAGACAACAGCTGCATGAAAATGTGCTTTCTGCAATACAGAAGGAAAGCTGGCATGACACGAGTCTTCTATAAGATTAAGAGTGGGCTTGAATCCAGGTTTAATTTTGTCTAGCTACCTGAGCATTACGGTTTCTGGCCCCGTTGCTAGCAGCTAGTATGGCTGTATCTTGGACTGAAATAATTCACATGGAGGTTTGGAAGAGTCAAACTTGGAGACTGTGCTACTGCACTACTTGTGCCGAGTCCTGTACAAGCTGGCTAAACAAACAAGACCTTTGGCTTGCCTTGCACTGACCTTGCCCAAGCTCTTTCCCTGCAGATTTTTCCAAAACTCAGGCTGAGACAATCTCTCAAAGGAGGCTTGTGGACTTGTAACATGAGCAATGGGTGAGTCAATTTGGTTTTGACTGGATTGGACTTGTACTCAAATAACATTGTTAATGAGTCTGATTATCTGATGACCTTCATCCAGCCCCACTGGCTTTTCTCTGTAGAAGAGCCACATGGCTGCAAGAGCAGGCACCCTGCGCAGTACATGACTCCGGTTTCCATCCAAGGGCACCATGGAGCCGCTGGGGCAGGAGGGGCACGGGGCCTGATGGCCTTTGCTACTCCATCGGCATGATCAGGCTACGGCGGCCACTGCAGCTGCGTGGGGAGAAGGAGAAGAGGTTTGGCACTGAGCTGCAGCAACAGAGGTCAGATCATTGCTGTAGGTACATCCTCTGGGATTAATTTAGATAGGTGTAACAAGGCCAGCTCCAGAACTTGAAGCACTCAGGACTCATGACCTGAAACTTTCCCCACAGGGCAGGTGCCCCTGCTGTTGCCTAAAGAGAAGAAAGAAAAAACCTGAGATTTATTCTTCTTTTGAAAGAGATTATTTCAAATTCACCTCCAACGCACAGAGCCTTTTGTACTAAAGGCTATAAATAGCAATAATAGCCCAAAGATGTATGTAGGAGACTCAGGTCTGATTCTCTCTGCTTCCGGAAAAGATTAAAACACACTGTCCCTTAAGAAAACAACAGATGTGGTGGATATGGAGGGGCTCTGTCTCTTTTCAATTCTGCATTTAGGCATCGGCACTTCATCTACGTGGGTCCTACTTTAGTTGCTTAAGTCTTATTTTTGATGTGGTACTTGTCCTGCATCCTTTTTTCTTGAAGAGCTACCATGATCCATTGAAGAGTCCTTCTGTTTGTATCTTTTCAGCCTCAGTCCACCCCAAGTTTACATCTCATTTCCTGCTTTGACATGTCAACAGAACCATTAAGAAATGAAGGTCATTTGTATAGCATGTCTTGTTTGCAACAGCAGTTGGGTATAATTGCAAAATGTCTGGGAGAGTATGGGAGAAATGACTGTGGTAGAAAATGAGCTTCAAAAGCTCTGAGCAGTTTATGTGAGAAAGCCTTGTTTCCATTAGTAAAATACAGATTTGTTATGACATTGTAAGTCTTAGCTGTGATATGCACAATATTTCCTTGGAATATCTGGCAGCTGTATCACTGTTTAATATATCTATTAAATACTACATCTAGATGTAAAAGCAACCAATAAAACTTGTTTATTTACCTTTGAAACCTTTGACAGAGTAAAGCATATCACTCTCTAGATATATTTCCCCATTCAAATCTACTAGATATTTGAAATGGCAGCAGTAAAAGAAGAAACTATAGATTTTCTTTCCAGGTCTGCATTTACTGTTGGACAAAACAAAGACTCTCAGAGTGCATTTATTTATTTATCTATTGCTGCTATCTTTTGAATGCACCAAAAGTAAAAATCAAAGTGTTGCCCTGATGTGCTTGTACAATTGCATAAAATATCCAAGAGGGACCAATAATCACTATCTTCACACAGGTCTTCTCTGTAATCAATCTTCAGAAAAAACTCAGCATTTTGTTTTTATTGGCATTTATGGTCATATTTATTGTCCCTCTGCTGGGACAACTAAGGGTTTTCTTGGCTGGCGCGCGCATGTACGCACACATACCTTCCAGCGTCTCTCAGCTATCAATTCACAAAAATTGCTTTCAATTCTGAAACTATAACATTTCAAACAAGAGTGGGTGAAATAAAATAGAACATTAAAACAGCCTTGTGGGTTGAGGCAAGTGCACAGCAACCAGGAAAGCCAAGAATAAGAATCTTTTTGCTTTCCCACTTGATGAAGGTTACAGTCTCCTGGTGACTTGTTTTCTTAACTTTAATATCTTTTGATATTTTTCCAGTCCTGTTACAGCCACAGCTTTAGACACATGAAATAGCTTGTGTATCAGGAGGAGCAAAGGGCAGCTCGACCTTGTCTCTTGTCACTTTTCTGTTTGCTCAGCGGGAGACAACACACTGTGTTAAATCGCTAAAGTTTATAACAAGATGTATCAAGGTGGAGGCTGGGAAAAAGGAGAGAGATAAAAAGCAAGCATGTACTTTTTGTGATTCCCTTGAATCTCTCCAAATAACTGAAGAAATGCACGAACAAGGGAATATTTTCAATTTTTTCTACAACAAACGTAAAAGAGATTGTGATCTTCCCAAGGTAAAGCTGTTAATATAGTGACTAGATGAACTAGGCTTACTTCTGATCTGAAGCACTGCAGAAGCAGGTTATATTAAGACCTGAAATTGTTTCTTATTTATTTTCCATCCTCCTCTTGTTTGTTTGTGTAATTTTACAAGGTGACTGCTGAAAGAAAGTTCACAGCGCAGGCTCAAGCAGAGCTGAGGAAGGAGAGAGAGAGGGCAACGGGAAGGGAAGGTGCTCCACGTGCAGATCTGTTATAAGTAATAACCTTCCCAGTGTGTCGCTCCAAGTAATTAGACAGGCATTAATTACCAATTCAGGGTTTGTACATGCTAAATGTGTACACGTGCACATGATAAACCGAAACTACCATGTATATGGTAATTTTGTAAAAGGGGAGTGAAAGGGCGTTTAGGTGCAATTCATAAGAGAGGAAAATATTGTTTCCATATTTTTTCCTGTGATGATCAGTACATAGTTCACAGTATATCTATTTGAGTGTATATACATTATATATCCTTACAGATCATATCATTGCATAATCAATACCTGGGAATCATTTAGCAAAGTGTTCTGATAGTTTCCAGTTTGGAAATCAATTTTATAATGAGGATGATGATGAAGACAAAGTCAGTTTTATAGTAAGACTGAATGGAGACCAAGATAAACATGCTAAATTTATGTTATAAAGACTTACAGATAATAAGTCCAGAACAGCCACAATGATAAGCCAATCTAACCTTCTAGACAAGATAATCAGAGAAATTCCCTGAACGAACATTCATTGTTCATCTAAAAATTTTTCAGTGATTGAGAATCTCCCATCAACCTGTGTAAGTTGTTCCAGTGGTTAATTAGTATCACTGCTGAAATGGTCCAGACTATTTCTAGTGTCATTGGATCTATCATACCTCCATCTGCAAGACTAAAAGCCGCAAGACCAGAAGACAGACTTTTTTATGACTAACCAGCTTAGGAGCTCCCTGTGCTGTGCTAATGCCTGCACCACATTGTAGTGGCTTCTGTATCATGAGCGGTTCACGTATGACTGCTTAGGTACTCTTACACTAAGGAGCACCTACAAAAATGGCATGTCCAAAAGGCCCAGCCTTTCTGTCCATGAAACCTTTTCAGTGGACAAGTCATATGACTTTGGAACAGGCTCAAAATTTAGACCTGAGCTTGGGAAACGGTGTCCAGCTTTCTTTTGGGCCACTTTGCTCTCTAGGTCTTGAAGGTCTTCTGTGTTTTGGAGGACTTAAAATCCACAACCAAATTCTGTTTAATTTTAATATCCTTTCTAACCAGAAAGGGTAAGGGAACTTTAAAAAGTCTATTTATTCAATGAAAGATGCGATTTGGATGTAGAAAGCTACAAAAGACTTGCAGTTTATTTTATTTTTCATGGGTATCATATTTCAGATACTTCTTTCATATTTGCTCTCCATGAAGCAAACCGACAGACGAAACAGCAGTCAAGACTGGAACAGGACTGAACATGCTTCGGGTGCAACTCAGCCAGGCACGCTCAGCTCTACGGATTTAATTATGTCTAATACTTTGCATGCTGGGAGAATAAAAGTCTTATGCAGACAGTATATTTTCTGTGTCAACTTTGCAAATGGTGAATCAAATTGACAGGTTCAACAAGTCACTTCCCTCTTTGTTATTCATACATTGATACCCCTTTCAATAGGAATTTTCTGAAGAGGCTGCAATTTTACCATTTGCGGGAACAATAACTTATGTTACTACAGAGATGGTTATAACTCGGGACAGGATGCTGATCCCCTCCTTTCCCAAATGAAGGTATCTTGTTGCTCACAGAGAGCCTCATCTGAGGCTTCTGCCATGGGCTGACCTTCAGCAGATGTGAATGAGTTTAAGCAGTAGCTCAACTATAAGTCACCCAAGGCCCTGTTGGGATGCCATTCTGCTTGTTGACATGGCAAATGTCACCACAAAGCAGTGAGGCCCATCAGAGAGTGCCATCACTGAGCTCCAGTGATGGACTGTATGGGGAATGACAACCACTGAGCTCCTGCCTCAGATGGTGGGTGCTGGTTAGGTGATGTGGATTCCCCACCATCACAGACACCACATTGGTGCTTCAGTCTTGCAACCTGTTAAAACTGGGGACAGTATTATGACAGGGCTTGCTCTCAGGAGTGTTGTTAGAGCACAGTCATTAGTGTCTGCAAATTGGTCTGAGAGGAGCCATTAGAAAACTGTAAAGTGCTATTACTAAATATGCACTTACATTTTAAAAAAGGAAAACCAGATGCCCTTGCAATCTCAAATTGCATATATTTTAGACAAAAGATATAAATAATGAAAGGAAAGTATCCAAGAGAGAGCACCATAGTGGCCAGTCCTTTGTAAAAAGTTGCAGAACAGTAGGAGTGAGGCTGGCTGCTAAATGCCTGGAAACATGAAGGTTGAGTACACGGATGACAAAAGTCATCAGAGTTTCATATTCTGCATCCCTAAATTAGGTGGTGTTTCAGGGCTAGTGAGCACCTTTTCATAAAGGAGGAAGCTATTCTTGACAGTAATTTGCTTTAGCAGCTTTCCTGGAATCTCATGAATTTGTAGAGCACAAAACAAAACAAAAAAAGCTCTAAAATAGATTTTTTTTTCATTGCAGAATGAAAAAAATGAGGCTACAAAAGTGTATCTATCTCTCTATATTTTTTTCCACATGAGGCCCCTGATTTAATTAGTCGAGTCACCAGAGACTTTGAAAGAAGCTTTCTTCAAAACCCTTTTCCAGACTCTCAGGGATGGAAGTAAAAATAGATTTTAAATTGGTCTTGGGGAACTGCTGTTTACTTTAGAGGTAGATTAAAAAAAAAAATCCACTAATGAACACTAACGATGGCCTTGTTCCAAGTCTTTGTTGACTCAGTCCCAATTACTCCACTTTCAATCTGGCAACACAGGGCAGCACAATCCTAAGGTCGTTCCACAACCACTGATGGAGGGACTCCAGATTCACATTGGCACAATTAGCACGGTGTGGCCCACTGCTGGGACATAATCAAAAGTCCCTTCCTGCTTCCTGCAGCAGTAGCAGAAATGGAGACCACAGTGGTTTTCTCTGGATGTCTGCAGAAAACAAGGGCTGGGCAGACCTGCAGGTGCTGTGCATTGCTTTTTGGGGGAAGTGAAGCAACTTCCTCCACCGGTGACAGCTCTGTTAGAATCATAAAATCATAGAATGATTTGGGTTGGAAGGGACCTTTAAAGGTCATCTAGTCCAACCCCCCTGCAATGAGCAGGGACAATGGGGGCAATGGTCTTCTAGATGTCTGTGGGCATGTTGCTTTCTATAGCCTGTTCTGTGGCATACTATACCTTGCATGCTGTACAGGTCAACACAGAACCAGAGATAATACAGATGAGATGTCTGATTTCTTCTCATCTATTCTCAGGGTGCCCAAGATGGCTGGCTGCATGGATAAATCTGCTTTAGGGACCATCTGCTCCTGGATCAGGTGGTGGTTGTGTCTGATGACACACAAAAAAGTTTGGCTGAGCACATTTGCTTATGTAAGCCTGCTGTGTTGGAAATGCACACAGGCTGAGCAGGCTGGAAGGGTGGCAGCAGTGAAGAGGAGAAGCCAAGCAGTCAAGATTATGGCTGCTCCTGTGCTCCCCTGCCTTGCAGAGCAGCACGAGCATAGCCTCCGAGATCAAACTCCCTGGGTCACTGCCTTTGCCGCACAACCATTCCTGAACAAAGGCTGGGGCTCAGTATCACCTTTCAGCCACAAATAAGGAACTGCTACGTCCCCTTGCAAGTCTTCAGTAATTTTGTACGGAAAATCTTGCCAGCTCGTCAAGACAGGTGATTATCCCACTGTGTTCAGCATTGGTGCGGCCTCACCTTGAACCCTGTGTGCAGTTCTGAGCCCCAGCATTTGAGAAGGATGTGAAGGTGCTTGAATGCGTCGAGAGGAGGGCAGCAAAGCTGGTGAGAGGGCTGGAAGGCACGTCCTCTGAGGAGCATCTGAAGACGCTGGGTTTGTCTAGTTTGGAGAAAAGGAGGCCGAGGGGCGACCTCACTGCTCTGTACGCCTCAGGGGAGGTTCAGACCGAACATTAGGAGGCATTTCTTTACTGAGAGGGTGCTCAGACACTGGAACAGGCTTCCCAGAGGGGCGTTCGATGCCCCATGCCTGTCAGTGTTGAAGAGGCATTTGGACTGTGCCCTTAACAGGATGCTTTAAGTCTTGGTCAGCCCTGAAGTGTTCAGGCAGTTGGACCAGATGATTGCTGTAGGTCCCTTCCAATGGAACTGTTCTGTTCTGTTCTATTTTCAGTGACAGCCTCCCTGCGGGATGCTGCAACTGAAGAGGTGAGAAGGGGGTTCTGGTGATGGCTGTTGGCTCTGCGTGCCTCTGCGAGTCCAGAGCAGAGGGCGTGGGTGCAGAGCCAGCAGCCCAGGGTGGCTCTGGCCTCGCGGCGCGAGGACGGGGCTGGGCACAGTGCCGCGTCAAGCCCTGGCTGGCAGCGGCGGCTGCCACGAGCCTTGTGGGCTTTGCTCCCGATGGGATGGAGCTGCTGGCTTCCCTCTGTGTGCAGAGAGGTATGGAAGCTGGGAGGGTGAAACGGTGATGTAATTTCTCATGAGCACTGTGCGTTTTTTTGCATAAATGGCCATGAAGTGTGGAGCATCCTCCACAGCAGGTGTTACAGGCGTGCTCTCACCAAAAACTGAAATTCCCTGTTCTGTGGAAAGGAAGGGGATCATGACATAGCATCTAGTTTAAGTGCTGTGGCGAAAGCCTCTTCTCTAAATGAAGCCTTAGTAAAAGCTAGAGATGAACCTGTTGGAGCAGGTCCAGAGGAGGGCCACAGAAATGACCAGAGGGCTGGGACACCTCTCCTGTGAGGAAAGGCTGAGAGAGTTGGGGTTGTTAAGCCTGGAGAAGAGAAGGCTCTGGGGAGGCCTTATTGCTGCCTTTCAACACTTGACAGGTCTTATAAGAAAGATGGGGACAGACTCTTTAATAAGGCCTGTAGCAATAGGACGAGGGGTGATGGTTTTAAACGAAAAGAGGGTAGACTCAGCCTGGATCCAAGGAAGAGATTTTTTACGATGAGGGTGGTGAGACACTGGAACTGCCCAGAGAGGCTGTGGGTGCCCCATCCCTGGAAAGATTCAAGGTCAGGTTGGACGGGGCTCTGAGCAAGCTGATGTAGTCGAAGATGTCCCTGCTCATTGCAGGGGGGCTGGCCTAGATGAGCTTTGGAGGTCCCTTCCAAGCCCAACTATTCTAGGATTCTAGGATTCTATGCCGATGGGAGAGGTTCTTCCTCCAGTACGTCGGGCGTGTGACTCCTGTAGGACAGAGTT
>WAAD01032605.1:178546-223136 GCA_013389945.1 Fregata magnificens | reverse complement strand
AAGCCTGTCAGTCACCTGCCGATCTGATCAGGTTGAGGCCAAAATTCTTACATTCTCAGAAAAAAATAAAATAAAATAAAATGACGAACCATTCTCTACATGCTTTCTCTACACAAAGATTTTTAGAATATTTTATCGTGTCTCTCCACACCACTCAGTTTTACAGGTAAACAAACATAGAAGCCAAATTTTTCCAAAAAAATAATCTGAAACAAGACTTTGCATCTGCAAGAATACAAGGTGTTTATTTTTAGATGTCTAATTTTAGGCAGCTAGTTTTAAAAATTCCACCCATATAGACGCTAAGTCTATTTTCCGAGGTCACACATTGAGCTAGTGACAGCCCTGATGAAAAAGCCCAGGCATCCTTGTCCTTACAATCATTACCAGAAGGCAAAGAGAAGGAGTAAATTGCTCCCCAACATACCCGTGCAGGAAGGAAGGAGGCTGAGTCAATTCTACTGGGATTTCAATGTATGCTTGCAAGAAATGCAAATATTTCAGTTGTGATACACTGAGCTTTAAATAGTTTCTAAGACTAAAATGGCAGTCTCCCATTACACTTCATTTAAAGATTTACTTAACAACTTTGTCTTTCCTTAAGCTAAGCTAAGTGTTTGCAAAGCTACAATAAAATGCAACCTCCCGCTGCTTTTCCACACTCAAAGGTAGCTTGGGAACTTGCTGATACCGACTGCTTTCCCCTGACTTGGCTTTTAATTCAGGCGCCAGGCAATGGATCACAAATGGATAACATGAAGATAAAACATTTGGCAGACACTTGACTGTCATATGCTTTCTGTTGCCAAGAAACAAAATAGGACCTATTAAAATCATCTCATTAATTAACTTTTCTATAATTCTATTTTTATTGGCATCTTGTTGGTTAAGCAAATGCTTTTTCTTTCAGAAGGAAAGTGTGTTAAGCTTAAGGAGTGACTTTTAGTACCATCAGAGGCTGGCATTTAACAGATCGTTGCAATAAATAACTTTGGGCCAGATCCTCAGCTAGTTATGGTTGACTTTGCTCCCTGATACTAAAAAAAAACCAAACCCTTTCTCTTTGAGAAAGATGATGTTAGCAGAGGGATCAGTTTACATCAGCTGACAATCTGAATCCTAATTTCTTGCCATCTTTTTTCCTTCAACTTTGGGGAGTAACTAAATTAGGTACTACAGTACTGAAATCCTGATCTGTTGTTTCAGTCACTGCCCTTAAAAATTTACTGCAGATTTTTTCTGAATGGTCCTAATTTTGATACAAGTTGGTTGCAACTGTGATCCACTTGCCAAACAACTCCCAAGGAAAAGAAAAACATTTACATTCTGTCAGTGACAGAATAATATTTACATCCTTGATTTTTTCAAGGAGGACTCAACCTTCAAAGAAGTCAGCTAAGACCTAAATGAAAGGCCTGGCTGAAGGATTAATTCACAATGAGTAATAGCTGTAAAGATTGTCAGAAAGCAAGAAACTGGTCTCTATTACACTAAAATAAAGCCTAGGCCTGTAAGCACTGTACATGAAAGAAAACTTACTGATGCCCACACATGCATCTTGCACACGTGAATGTTTGCTACAGCAAGCTAAAACAGACCAGAAATGCAAAAGACAACTTTCAGTGTACATCACTGCAAGCACAACAGCTTTTTTTTTAAAAAGAAGACGGCTTAAACAGTGCCTCCATTTTTCCTGCCCAGTTTTTAATGTCAGTGAAAACTTTTTCCTATGTTCTGAGTATTGTTCAGAGTGAGGCAGGGTTCTGTTTACGCTCTGCAAAGGGACACAGAAAAACAGGGAAGTAAAAACAATTTTCTCTACAAAAACCTGCATGAAAACGTAGAAGTTACTAGCCCACAGCATAAACAGTGATAGGCAGAAGTCAATATTGCAAATGTTCTTCTTCAGCCTTAACACAAGTGGCATTATCTGTGTCAGTCATTTAGTACAATACATCACACCTGATTGTCAGCTCAGGAACTCCTCACTCTGTGACATGATACACCAGGATGTGAGCAACACTCACTATTCCTCAGGGTTCCTGAGACCATGCCCATTCTCAGCAGCCGGCTTCCCACATGACCTGGTGGGAGTCTTTCTTTAAAATGGAAGTTTATTTAATTTACCAGTTACTTTGTGATATTACATCCTTTGCAAGAATGAAAAGAATATGCTAATGCAATCTCTAAAGTGAAGACTTCACTGTTCTTTTTTATAAGAAATTTAGGTGTGGCACTGAGCAGAAAAATATCATACCCAGATGGAAGGAGTGGATGCAACTTTACAGTGTATCACGTTCAGCTGTCAGCGATCACAGGCTATAACCTCACACAACTCCTTACAGAACCTGATCAAGTTCCAACTTAAAACATGTAACATTTACAAGTACCACTGGAAGGCTGGTGTAGGGATTAATTTTCTTCTGGCTCCTACACTATATTTGTTAGTGGGATGTTCATAAACTTTTTTCTTGTGACAACATGATCCATTAGTTAAAATGGCTCTTTGCCTTTCACAAGCGTCATACACTTTTGGATGTATGTTCTGACAAGTACATTTTCTCTGTTGTTAGGCTGAAGCAAGACATCCCTGTTTAGCGACCTACCCACCACCACCCTGTCATCAAACAAGGCATCAACGTTCTTCTCTACAGCCATTCTCCCCTAGTAAACTCCTACTGTACAGCACAAATCCTTCTTCTTAGTCCTCAAGCACACAAAGGTCTCTTACTTAGTAAAACTGAATTGCAACCTATTTCTACTATTTGCCCCAAACCCCTCTGTACAATATGCTAATCCCCACTTGACACTGAATACGCCTCCCAAATGTGCATGTCACCAGTACACTTCATTAGCAGACCCCATGTTTCTCTTGTCCACATGTATGAACTGTAATCTCTTCCACCTTAATTAATAATTTCTCAAGAATAAATATTCAAGCTTATGAATTTGTCCAAATTTCATTTGCCCTGTCTTATACTACCCTATCAAAATAGACCCCTTATCAGTCACTCTTGCACTAAGCTGTTCTGGTGGCTCAAGCCGGGTCAAAAGCATTCTGTACCCAGAGTAAAGAAAAACAATGGTAAAATTCTGTCCTTAAGAATGTCTTCAAATGAGTGTTCAATTCAGCTGACATCCTCTACATTTCCAGAATAACCACAGTGTTGTTTCAGGAGAAAACAAGAAGTGTAGCCATTTTCATTTTTATTTCAATAATGCCTACAGGCTTCTACTGCGGGTAAGACACTACTGGGCTAAGATCCATAAAAAACATAGTAACATTCCTGTACCAATTAAAATCTGAACAGGTGAGATGATAACCACTGGACAGGAGACAAAATTAGGACATAGAAAGAAAGGAATTAATTAGTCTAAAATTGCACACCACAGATCAGTAACAAAGCCAGAGAGAGAACCAAGAGGTCTTAGGACACTCTAGGCAGGAACCCACAAGATAGTTTTTTGATTTTGTTTGTTTGTTTGTTTTAAGTACAGATGTGTCTGATGTGAATATTAAAAATGAGAACAAATGAACAATAAAGTCCAACTAAAAAAATACTCGTATCTCTATGATAACTGTTCCTTAGATAAATCACCGATATTATCTGAAGACCAAGCCTCAAAAATCTGCTAGAAGTGGCAAATCTGAAACAGTTAAAGGCTTTTATAGTCCTCCACGTGCTTTAAGTAGAAAGCACAGTTGATAGGCAAGAATATCGGAAGAATTCAAATGATGCCTTATAACTCCTTTCTTTTTTTGCTGCAAGGCAACTTTAATCACAGCCTATTGGACTATGTTAAAAATTCTTTCATTAAAATTTTATTGCCACTGAAATTACGACATATGAGATTTGACTCTAGACCAAGAAAATTTATTTCTTATCATAGTGATTAAAGCAAGGTGATACAGAAACCTAACCAAAAGGGGGTTTTTACAACCTTAAATTCAACAGCTGTCTAGTCATTAGCCTTGCTGGAAATATCAGGATGTTAACCACTAGTGAATCTGAGTAAATAATGTTTGGTGGGGGTTTTTTTTGTTGTTGTTCTTATTTTGTTATGGTAAGCAGAGAAAATTGAAAGTGCTAGCATAACAAACCTCAGGAGTATCTGCACTCAGTTTATCTAACAAATAAGCAGTAAAGAAGGTTAAACAGTCAGAAATATGCAGGATTAAAATTGATAGCAGGATTAAAATTGATAGAGGTTGTTAAGTCAAAAGAAAGGAAGATTTATTCTTTTAACTCACATTCACATGCTTTTATACTTGCATGCTTTCTTTAGAACTAGGGCAATGGCATTTGCTTCTAGTTAAAATGCATAAGGGATGCCTTGCAGAATCAGCTGTTCTATTTATTTATTATGTGTGTTTCAAAGGACAGAAAATGAGAACCATGTCCACTGCTACCTGCCATATCTAAACTGTAGTTCCACATTGCTATTGCTATTACTCAGTGCCCCACGCATTATAAACCACGTACTGGGAGCACAGAGAGCTCACCTGAGTGCAACTCCTTTCTCTGTTCTGCCCACATTTTCTGCTAGAGTAAGCAGAATTCTGGCCAGGACTTACATGTGGGACAAGAGACCAAAGATACGGAAATTCACATTGACCATCACTTGTTTGTCAGGTCATTCACCATCAGGAGGACAGAGTTTAAAAAGCAAGAGCTCTGACAAGCAAGAGCAATGCTTGGGGGATGGAGAAGGAGATGATTGCTTCTGTGACTGCCGAAACTCTTCCGGTTTCAGATTGTACCTTATGGCTAGTGCTTTATTTTACAAGCAGCCCACCAATATCCCTACCATCCCTTAAGACACAAGTAAGGATGAAAAGAGTTCAGCCTAAAAAAGTACAGCCTGCGCCTACCGACTGCAGTGTGCGGATTGGATTGCTGAGGGGCAGGAGCCCCTACATTCAGCAGTCTACTGCCATCAGAATCCCAGGGTCTTAAGAGAACCACAGAATAAAGCAGGCTGGAAGGGACCTCTTGAGATCTCTAGTTCAACCTTCTGCCCAAAGCAGGGCTACTTTCAAAACCAGATCAAGTTGCTCAGGGCTTTTTTCCATCAACTTCTGAAAATCTCCAGAGATTGCACAACCTCTCTGGGCAATCTTATCCAGGGCTCAGACACACTCATTGTGAATAAAAAAAAATCCTTCTATGTAGCTGGAATTTCTCTTGGTGCAACTTGTGGCCGCTGTCTTCCGCCCTTTCACTGTGCACCAGGGAGGGTCAGGGAAGGGGGCTATATTGAAAACATGGATCCATTCAGGTAGTTGAAGCCAGTAATTGTATGGGCCTTTAGCCTTCTCTTCCTCAGGCCTACACAAAGCCACCTCCTTCAGCTTTTCCATCCAATGTGCAAGACTGCATTTATCTTTGCCAAACATCGAAGTTCCCTGCTGGCCCATTCTTCCGGATTGCTTAAGTCCCTCTGAATGGCAGCCCTGCTCTCCCTCCAGTGCACTGACTGTTTCTCCCAATCTGATGTCACCTGTGAACACGCTAAGAGAGCATTCTGCCCCACCACCTAGGTCACTGATGAAGATGTTGAACAGCAGTAACTCCAGCATCAAGCCCTGAGGCTTATGGCTGCTAGTTGGACTTCAAAACACTGACACTTTGAGCCTGAAGGTCTAGACAGTTTTTCACAAAGCTTGTAGTCTACCCATTTGGTCCATAACCCTCAGTTTGACTGTAAATGTGCTATGGAGATCAATTTCTTTGTGTACTGGCCTGGAGAATAGCAATCATACTCAAGTTCAAAGCTGCTCCCCTGCTACACACGGAAGTCCAGACAGAACAGGTTAAAGGGTCATCACCACTGGGTGAAACTCAGCAGTTGTTTGTGCTAAGAAAAGCTGTTTCATCATTTCAGAAGCCCGAGGTGTTCATATGCATGCATCCCAAATGGAAATGATCAACTTGGGTCACCAACTGGGAACTCCTCCCTCTGCCCTGTATTACTAGTAACAACTTACTCCTTCTGTCCATTTTTTTCCTATTACATTCACTAAAGGGATACCAGCAAGGCCTGTTAACACTTCATTCTCTTGTTATTAATTAATCCACTTCTCCTGCAAAGAACAGAGAGCAGCTAAGATGTGGTCTGTTTCTTCTATTTAAAGAATGACCTGTTATATTTAACCACCCCTCCCAGATGAATCAGAAAACAATTTCACCCTTTGGCATCTGAGAACTTGTGGAACAAATTTATGAACAAAAATTAATACAAGCCAATGAAATTTAGCTGGCATTTAACTGAGCGCTTAGCCAGCAATTTATGCACACTGATGACACCCACACACTAATTCTACTAATTTTTATCATGAGTTTCACATTCGTTCCATGACGAATCAAAAGTGAAAAAAAACCCCACCCAACAAATCGTTTCACCTTTTAGCAGGTTGTTTATGTACGCTAAAGGGAATCAGAAGCCTAACTCAAGGTCAACTGTGTTGCCAAAGAAGGCAGTTCAAAACAAATTCCACCTAGAGTACGTGTCTCTGATCAGAGACTTGAAAGGCTGGATAACGCATACCTCACAGACACCTACACTGGAAACGCAAATCCTTCGTTCCACTCTGAGCATCTGTCCTTTTCACACAGACACCTTTACATGGATCACATATTCTCAGAAGTTCAGTTTCCAGATAGCTTTATTATAATGTCACTAATTTTTCCAGCTCAGAACTATTTTCAGCTTCAGATCAAATGCTATTTTTAATCTTAAACTCTGGCTCATTGCTAGGCTTAATTTTATTGTGTACTTAAAGATGCATTTAGGATTGTTCTCATGCTTTTGCAGTGCCAAGAGAATTATCCTGGTGATCTCTGGACAAAATTTACAATTACTATTCTTTTTTCATCAATCTAAAATACTAAAATAATAATAAACTATGGTGTTACCCATCAATTTAAAAAAAAACCCAAACAAACCAAAACCAAAAACCTTAAATGCTGTATTGAGTCTTAGACTCCAAATTCAAAAGAGGTCATTTTGTATCAATAGATACGAGACTTAATTTTCCTTATCTCCAGGCCACCCATACCCTATTCCAGGAGGCACCAGAATACCTTATACAACTGTCTTTTAAAATCTCCAAGTGATCTGACCATACTGATTCCCCCCTCACTTCCTAATCACCTGTCTCGGCAAACATAAACATACTCTTCACTATTATCATTGCAAAGCAGTAATTCCTGGAATTCTAGAATGGGACTCCCATTTTCCAAAAAGTCAGACTTAACAAATTTGAGAGTACAAGCAGCTTCCAAACTAAACAAATGAGCTGGGTCATCACAGAAAGTCATTCTTATTGTTCTTCAATTATAATCACATAAGAAAAGAAAAAAAATCTAATCCTGGGAATAATCAGCAGGACCTATGTCCTGATAGGCATTTTACTCACACTGTCAGAAATCAAAACACTGCTCCTCTATGCAAATAGTGTTACTTTTGGGTTAAACCACACTAAAAACAGAAAAAAGCCTAAGTGTTTCTGTCTTGTTGAAGTTGTTTAAAAAATAAAAAACTTCTAGCATATAATGCAATTAAAGCAGATGAAAAATGCTGGATCTCTAGAAGGCACTGCTTCCTACTCAACTCTGCCATACCAGAATACATGCTCCTTTCCAACACAAACGCACACACCGAAATCTAAAGGCATCTTCTCATAAGTTTAAATGCACGCTATGAATAAAACTATCCTAAGGCAATCTGATGGGAGATGAGCTGGAAATACCTTGGAAATATTTTAAATGGTTCCAGTGCCTTGCAGAGGTAATTAACTGTCTTGTGCTAGACCTAAATAATACAGATGCTTATTTAAAAGTAGCTGAAATGCATGTTCCAGACCTGCCTGTAGTGACAACTCTTGCTTGCAGCGCAGGAGAAAAAAATTCTATTTAAGGAAAAAACTACTCTTGGGGAAGATGGCTCCAAATCTTTCCTTAAATGAATTCCCACTCCAACTTCTTTCCTTGTGTAAGCCCCATTACACACTGGAGCAGTAAGGTCTCTGCAAACAAATACAGACTCACAAACTAGGGATGGACAAACAAGCTTGCATTGTTGCCAGTCCAAGTGACCTCCAGGTTATGTCGCTGGTTGCCCCAACAGAGGACTAGAAAAAACAGCACTGTGTTCTGAGATGACAGAATCTGTTCCAGAACTGGGGACAAACGCCTCTGCCTTTGAAACACATGAGAGAAGATTTAGCCATCCTCAGAACAGTGTGAGAATCACCTACACAAGCACCGCCATGCTCTGGGAGAATGCCAGGAAGCAGAGAGGCATTAACCAGCCTGGACCACTGCTGGCACGCAGCAGCTGCTGACAGCCTGCCAGCACACATCCCGGGCACCGCAGTAACAAAAACAACTTCATTAGCGGGCAGCCACAGGCTACACTGACTTCAGCTCCTGGCCAATTTCCACATATAACTCTATGCATGGGCTCAGTCTTTAGGCCAGTGTAGCTATGGCTTCACAAGCAAGGCTTTAAGGTATCAGAGTATTTTATGACTTGGTAGTGCCTATCACAATGGAGACCAGCTCTTTATTTGTGATCCTAATGCACCATCTCATTGCAGCATATATCATTACTGTCATATTCCACAGCAGTACTATTGTGGAAACAATCAATTCAACAGCAAGGGACTGCGACTCTTGGGAAGTCAATGCACTAGGCATCTGAGAAGACAGAAGATAAAAAAACCACCTCTGCATATCCCTTAGAATTACCCCATAAAAGCAGACGCCTTTTCTAGGCAGCTCTGAGTATAAAAGGGGTCTCCTGGGCTGCTGAATTAGTGCCTGTGACCTGCACAATCCTTTAATAATACCATGTGACAGGGCCCTGAATTTGAAGAGATGTTCAAACATCCTACTCCAAGTGGCAGAGAAAAGAGTCTGTCAGAATATTCTCAAACAATTTTTCCATGTGGCAGAGTGGCACAGGCACAGCACAAGAGTGACATTCCAGCTGTAATTTAGAGAGGGAACATTACAGACAGCTCAGAGCAGTTCCCATGCACCCATCCTTTCCTCCTTTTTCACAACCTTCCTGAATTTAAAAGGGAGATAGAGCTTTTTCAAAACAATCTTGACTGAGTCACTAATAAGAACAGCAGCAACAACAAAAAATTACACGCTGGGACTAACTGGCAAGATCTGGCAGTACAGGAAGCCTCCAAGGCACAGAGCCAGACAACTGGAGCTCGTTGGCCAGGTGGTGCACTCGTTCCTTGGGGAACCTGGCATTAGTCTCACCCAGCAGCTGAACCACAGAATAATTCTGGCTTAAGTGTTGGAAAAAGTGTTTAAAGACTTGCTCTCTCAGCTGTGGGTGAAGGTAAAGCAAATGTAGATCACTGCACTGGGAGTAGGAAGTAGGTAAAATTTATCAGATTTAGAAGGAGTCCTTAGTCCCTGATGCAACCTCGAGGCAACGGTTTCACACAGAGGAGGGACTTGGACATCGGGGACACGACACTGTGGTGTAATACTGTGCTGCCTGCAACCCACTGGGATACTGCAGTGTCTCCCTCTTTATAATAATGACCTATTGTGGCACTGAGGACATGTAGCCAGGTAGATTTGTTTTTGAGCGCTTGCAGTCTTCATACACAGATGTAACGGGTTTTCTGCCTGCAGACATTTCAGAAAATTAATTCAAATTAACTTTTGAAATGGATTACAGAAACTACTTTTGTGGACACTCGTTCTTAAGTAAGAGTGACCTTAATTTCAGTTAGCTCATTACAAGAATAAATTAAGATCAATCAGAGCCCCTTCAACTCTGAATTCACTTCTTTATTTAATTTGGATTAATTGTTCCTATGTCTTTCCATCAGACTGTGTCAAACTATGAGGCTGGAGAACAAATGGAAAGAAACATTCCTGCATTATCTTCCTGGTCATTACACTGTGAGCCCCCTATAACACAACATGCTCTCGCACAAGGCTGTTATATTCTTCTTTCTAACACCAAAATAACCATGGCTGTAAAACTCACTGTTCTGGATAAAGGGAAAATACCCTAATAAAATCTGAAAGTGATACATTGCTACTGGGTTGCTTGGATACAACACTTCGTTGTTCCATTCATATATTTTAGCTTCTTCTCTAGGGCTCTGACATCCACTCAAGTTTCTGGGCCCTTATAACTCCCCAAGAAGGTCTCAGGCCAACAACAGGAGCAGCAAACAATTGATGAATCTGTCATATCTAAAATTCTTCTGTCATCCAACTTCACTGCCTCCTAAATCCCATCACCAGAGCTGTTTTTGTATTGGTGATGATACCGATACATGTGGGACAGCACACCCAGGTACCATCTGCAGTTACAGCATTACAGCAAAGTGGGAATTGTTTAGTATTTCCCACAAATATTTGGCAGCAAAAAGCTCAGGTACTCCAGAAGAGCAAGCCCAGCAATAGCTAGGTGCAGCCTTTCTCCCACCCCCAGTCCCCTGAAAAAGTTAGGTTATGGCTGGAGGTCGGTGAGGGACAATGAACACAGGGTGTCAGGAGCGACAGGGTCCCATGCCTTCACATCAGAAAAAGCAGCAAAAGCAAATGACGCATCTGTCAGGCCTCACTCCAAAGGCAATCGCGGCTGAATGCTGTGGATGATGCCAACTGCAATTTGAGCTGGACTCGACAGCCCTTAGCTTCTCCTCAAGTGCAGACTATATACAGAGACTACAGAAGGCGCTCAAAGCAAATGAGCCAAAACAGCCTTGCATTTTACAGAAGTCTTCAGAGCTGGAAACAGGCTCAAGGATCAGGCAGCAGTTGCTGAGCACTGAGACTTTTCCTTAAAACCAAGGTTGCCAGCTGCCTCATTTAGGGACAGGAATAACCTGTTTTGACAGATTTACTGAGTTTGCCATTTCCCCCAAAACGTTTAATGAAGTTTTTATGAACCATTTCCTTCAAACAACACCCTTTCACCAGTTGACAATGCTAGGAAGTTACATTTGCAAAGTGGAACAAAGTCAAGCAGACAGATGGGAGGCAAAACAAGCTGAGAAGAAACTCACGCTGCTTGCCAAGCATCTTCCTAATATTTTCCACAACAAGCTCTAAGCTTGTATTCCCCACTTTCTCAAATATCACATCTTCCTTAGGATCACAATTTCCAAGTCACCTTCTACTCTCTTACAGCATTACTAAAAGAACAGAATTAGTCAGACAACCTTTCTGCCTAATGGGAAGAGTAGCTCTCTTATATGAGTCAAGAATCTATCCCCTATGCATCTGTAAAGCAGTTGAGCACTGGAGAAGTTGAGCAGCATTCCACTGATCAAATCGGTGTGACACTGACTTCCTGAAGAAAATCAGCGCAGTGGTAGTACGTTAACTGAAGGCTTCACCAGTTACATTGAAACTCAGATGAGTGTAAACCTTTGGGACTCCAAAGACTGAGCTGTACTGTCAGTGAAACCTGAAATAGCATAAACCCAGAAGAATTTGTCCTTACGTTGCCACCTATTTAAATTACTATTGGTTTGCAATATGCATGNCATTACTTCACTGCATGTTGTTGTGGAAGTGCCAATATTACCAGTACACAGCTCTGAGCAGAAAGGCAGCAAGAGTGAAGCATTAAGAGCAAGAAGGACGTGGTAACTAAGAGCCTGCAATGGCATCCAAGACGTCTGAGCTTAA
Source organism: Fregata magnificens (assembly GCA_013389945.1). NCBI lineage: Eukaryota > Metazoa > Chordata > Aves > Suliformes > Fregatidae > Fregata > Fregata magnificens. Next base: position 211,452 of record WAAD01032605.1, on the reverse strand, counting down.
ACCCCACCTCTGTCACTTTTTGAGGAATCTTGGGCACATAATTTCTATCTCACATGTTAAAATGAATGTGCACTGGAAAACAATGGCTGTTCTTACTTGCCTTAGGTCTGGGGAGACTGAGACAGACAAAAACCTATAAATCCTTAAGAGTGCTTTGTCTTCTTTAATTGTAGGTTTCCTGAAAGTTCTTATGTAACACTCATGCAGGAGGTGAAGGAGGAACAGACCAAACTTTATGCTGCATTACAGAATGTCTGCAAGCCATCCACACTGTCCTCTGAACTACACACGTAGCACCATTTGTCCCAAAGAATTCAAAGAACTTTACAACCTTTAGTGGAATATGAAGTAGGCTGATACAAAGTCCTGATATGCAGAACTCCCACTGCACGAGCAGGAGGGGTTTCACATTCAGAGAACCTGCCGGATAGGACCTGCAAATGCAGCAGCAGGAGAGTACTGCTTGAGGGTAAATGCATACCCTGAGAGCAGAGCAGAGCAGATTATCCGAAGCCTATGAACTTCATGGTATGATTGAAAGAATTACTTTTAACCAGGAACAACTCATTCTCTTTGTTTTACTGTCCATCTACATTTTGTCATAGAATGAAAAGAGGTCAAATATTGACTTTCAGAAACATGCAGGTACTCTTATCCCCTTCAAGACAAAAAAACCCTGAAGATAGACCAGGGAGGAAAAGCAGAGATGAAAAGAGGTAAGAACAAAGGTGACCTATCACTTTGTTGCGTGTTCTACCTGCATGCATCCAAATCCATAGCCTAATGAAGACAAGTTCAAGGAAGACAGTCTTGTGTGGGATGACTTCTACCAGGAAAATTGCAACAAAACAACAGGAAATGAACTGGCGCATGCAATAACCGTGTAAGCAAACTGTAATGCTTAAGACTAGAAACCGTCTCTTACATGGAATACAACAATTCCTTGCAACACTGAGACAAGAAGTGCAAAGTACCATAATCAAGTAACCAGAGCCTGTCATATCTATAAAGTAAACTATTCAGTGATACATCTAAACATATACCAAGCCGTTAGATGTCGATTAGGAAAACAAATAATAACTACCTCATCAAGATTTGATCTGGGATTCCTGAAATGGTTTCGGGAACTTCAATGCAGTCAGAATCTTGATTTCACAAGGTATCAAACAGCACTTTCCCAATGAGCTCACTGATATGCTGCAATGCCATCTCAGCCCCGACACAGGGAGAAGACTGCACCCTGCAGAGGTGCAGGCAGCCATACCCTTTCGCCTTTCCCCAAGCTCATTCAAGGATGAGTCAAGCCTGACACTGCCTTACATTACAAAAATTGCATGTGGTGATGAGAGCCACGATAAAAAAGATCCACAGAGAACAGAAGACAAACATCTTTAAAATTTTTGAAGTATAGTTGACAAGTATCCAACATCAGTATCATTGATGGGCCAAGCATCCATCATATTCCTTACTCGCAGCAATTTCCTGGTAAGAGCTAAAACCAAAAAGCCCGAAGTAATGTATTCTGTGTAGTGGAGTGAATTTTATGTCTTCCTTCCCCTATCCTGCCTGTTTATTATTCTAGTGTACTTCTAGCCTTGTCAATGGTCAGGCAAACACTTGTTAGAAGTACTGCTTCCAGACTGACTGGCTTCGGTACTCTAGTACTTTACGGTAACTTTCTCCTCTTGAAAAGACTAAACAAGGAAGGAAAGAAGCAAGCCTGAGGAAACCAAAATGCTGTTTGTCATGATGAGGCCTCAAGAGAAAACGGTATGGGTTTTTTTCTCCACTCTCTTGCATCAGTAATTTGCTAGTAAGTCTCAAATTCTAAAAGCTCTTCTAAGCATTGCTGACATGATCAGTTTCAAATTCAAACTCATTTGTACTTATCACCATCATGGGCAAAAAGGGAGACTGTCAAGTATATCCGCATAAGGAAAATATATGTGATGTGGCTCCTCCTTTCACCTGATCAGTATTCAGCAAGTGTTCTGGTAAAGCTGGCAAGTAATCCTGCTCATGGGTAGAGATTCATTTTAGGATTTTTCTGAGAGACAGTTTCAGCTGAATAGGAATTATTTCTTTAGAAAAAAGGTTGATAAATACAGATACATAGCCCACACTTCTTTAAAGCATTTGGTTTAAACGATTTTCTTTCTGTAAATGAAAGTTTATATAGGACTGGATGAGAAGCCTGCCTGGAGAGCATGCCAAATATAACACCATATTCATATTTCTGAAGCCATCCCTGATACTGCTTAAAACAGGCATTGCAGTGTGGTAAAGGAACAAGACAGGGATGCCCACAGAACTGGAAAACAGAATTTCCAGGCAAACTATTGAATCTCTTGCTTTGCCTGATTAAGACAGTCTGTGTGTCACCTCTCCAAAATCAAATTCAAACTATCTGAAATAGGCACCCAGAAGCTATGGTACCCAAATTTAGTAGGTATCCTAAAAAATTTAGCCAAGTGTTTTTCAGAGTTTTTTTAAGGGATAGAAAAGACCCACTCCCACTATTCCATTTCAGTTAAGTCAAAATTCAAGGCAAAAAATGTGCATACAGACAGACAGACATATAATTTGAAAGTATTTACTTAAACTCTTTAGTACTCCAGCTTTTTCATTTGTAAAGTGCTGCTCTCTTCTCTACTCCCTTACAACTTCATATAGCACTGTCACTGCAGTATCCAACTACCGGAGTACCCAAATTTGTTCAAAGCAGCTTTCAATATTAATATCTAAATCCTGCAAAATACCCTAAAATCTTTGGAGGAATACACACAGGCTTCTATGTACTCTCTCAACCCCACACTACACTATTATACATATATTAGTGCTAGAAACTTGATAGCAGCTATATGCTTCACTAGCAATGGATTAAAGCAAGCTGCATTTCTTTTAATTAAAAGACACCAATTATTTAAATTTTTAAAATGAGAGAGAGAAGTCAGAGTCATCAACAACGGCAAGTCCGTTGTTCTGAAATGAAGAGTGAAGCTGACAACATCTAATCCTCCTCCCCATTACAGGCATTCTGGGAACTCCGTGGGGCAACAGCAAGGGAATATTAACAGCAGAAGGAAAAGTCTTATAAATCTGGCATTAAACCTGTATATCTTCACTCATCAGGTGAATTTTCTACGTAAGATAAAATAACATTAGGCACTACAGACACAAAGCCACATAAGCAATATCTGCCTAATTTAACTCGACAGCCAAGAGGCAGGGGAATATTCCTAAGTCTTTCCGGTTTTCCGTTCCTTAGCTGACCCCATCTATTTGCCGATTTATGCACTGTTTCTCCATATGAATCATAAGGTTTTACCTTGGCTTCTTCTCTGACTTTTTAAAACTTAACCGTATAGTAAAACGTTGGTGTCTGCTCTTTCTGTTTTGTTTTTATACTGCAGTAACACAGTATAGTTTTCAAAATGAAAAGACAATTATTAAACACACAATGTTCACAACTTCCAGGCTTTTGAACTTTCCAAATGGAAAAAAATTACTGCAGTTACAGTAAAAAAAAATACTGGGGGAAGGTTACTCTTCTTAGAAGAGAAAATGCTTTTTTGTCATAAGTTTTGTACAGCTATGGAGTCCACGTTGTAAAGAGTCCAGAAAAGTTTAGGCCTCTTTCATTTATGACTTTGATGATTACTCAGAAGCCAAAAATAAAGAGGACATAAGTGACACAAGGTTTAAAACAAAAAAAGTAATTAAAAAAAAAATAAATCTTCCTAATGTCAGCCTCATCACAGTCTGCCTTTTGCCAAATCCCTTTTATAATTGGTAACGAAAATACTATTCATTTGCATGCAGGTGCAAAAATAAAGGTCACCTTCTTACTCTCATTTGAATGTGAAATAAAACACAATGGTTTAAAAAACAGAACCTCAATATTTTTAAAAATAGGAACAGATAAGATATTATTGATTACCTAATTTAATAGACTTTAGATAACAATTATTCAGAACATCCAGTTAGATAATTGCAGCTACTTGTAATGAGGTATGTCTACCATGGTCCCAGCTCTCACGAAGCCTCTATTCTGTTGCAATGTTAGAAAAAAACGGCAATGAGAAGAAACAGATACAAAAATGGCAGATGTAATGTTCATACTCTTTCACTCAAATGAATCCCAGAGAGTATTACAAACTTAACTAATTATTTGAAAAGCACCCCAAATCTTAAAAATATTTTGCTAGCAGTGAAGTCATCTTTTGGCATTATCTGCCACTAAAGGGAGCTTTCCCTGGGCTAGAACAGCACGGCAACCTAACCGTACTTATGATTTATATATAAGTAAATAAAACAAACAAAAAAAATACTCAACCTCAACACCAGACAGTGTTTAGGGAAGAGGAATGAAAAGAATACACAAATAATTCTGCATCAGAAATAGTCCTGAAAAAAACATTCTTCTCTTCTCCCTTCTATTAAACAAAGGTCAATAAGAGATTATGGAAAATGTATGTCTGCTTTACATGCCTGTAATTCTAGACCCTTAGATTCATAAAAATTACTTCCAAAATCAAAGCTAAGTCACCATTTCCAAACCTGTTCATTTCACCTCTAGCATTAGCAACAGAAATTGCTTGACGTAGGATGCAAACATTATCATATGTACACATCAGTAGCTAAAAGGAAGTTTCTAAAACTAAGTTTCACACAACATGAAGATTTAACCTCTAGAAGAACATATAAGTAACTGAAATATAGGCGTTGTATTCTTCCAAGCTTGCAGTTGATTTTCATTTGATGGGACGTGGAATTTTAGAATCCCTACATGGAAAACTCTTAAATGCATAACACGCAACATATGAGGGGACTGAAGAATTTACCAACTGCCAAGACACACTTCAGACTGCCAGCAAGTGCCAGGAGGCATACAAGCCTTCAGTTAATAAGCTCTTAGCCTGTGCATCCTGTTTCTATGCGGTGCCATCACTCCTACAGCCCTGCACAAATAGGAAACCCTGGGCAAATGCAGCTGCCTGTAGAGTGCTGTACAGCAGGCATTTAACAGCACATTCAACCACGTAGATCCTGATGCGAAGTACACCACATTCATGTCCACATGTCCACGCATGTCCACAACATGTCTATGCTCTGCAAACTGAAGCATCTTTTCCACAGGCAAAAGGTGAATGCAATTTGAAGGTGGTAACAAGATTAATGCTGCTACTCCTTCAGAATACCCCAAAATGACTGACTGAGCAGTATGTTCTTTAAGGTGATTAGCATGCTTGCCATCATCTGTTTTTACTGTACACAAAAGGCACTCTCTGCCAAGACTTCCACAAAATACAGTTTATTTTAGTGAATTTAGAGGGTTGGCAACTGAGAGGATTATAGGACGTCTACCAGTAAACTGGATTTACATTCAGAACACACACACACCAGTGAAGATCATAACACATTTTAAAAGATGTGTCATAAGGCAAATTTGTGTAAGAGTGACATTTACAAAATATACACACTAATTTGGTCTTGGGGGAACAATCGCAGAAGAAAAAAACTGTTCTAAAAAAAAGTAAATACTATATAAATACATAATATATAGCTTTTATGGATTTTAAAGTAAGTTCTTACAATGAAAAGCAAAGCCTCAAACTTTAAAAAGAAAAGCAGAGGATGTACAGAATTTTTCAGACAGAAAAATACTGCGCTGATGTTAATATTCTAGTGACAATTCTTTGAATTTTTAAAAGGACACAGAAAGTGCTTCTGCAGAAAAACACATTCCTAGGACTGCATTTCTTGTGATGCAGACAATTACATAGTTCTCAGGGTTCCACAAAGAAAGCTAATATGAAGACTACTCAAGGGGAGAATACGGACTGGCAATCTGCAGAAAAAGTACTGGCCTGATCAACTGCATCTCTGGGGATTTATTTCAGAAAGAAATGCAGCTCAGATTTGGACAGGCCTAGGAGCACAGGTGCGATGCCCAGGGCTGGTCACAATACAGGCATCTAAAAACTGTTTGCTAGCATATCCTCTGAACTTTAAAAAAAATGCAATACCACATATAGCTAGCTATAGCACCTTCCCTTACTTTCTTCAGTCTTAAAATGCTCTTAAGATAGCGTGTAAGCATAACCCTGTCACCTTATACCCAGGACTTCAGAACCAATAATTTTCTAATTTCACTAAAACTAGGCATTTGGATAGATTAGTCTCACAGACTCAGTTTCTTTCTTCATTTCATTAATTTCCTAATTTCATCAAAAGCCTGCTGCAATGAGTTTCAAAGTCTAACCAAGCACTCTCATTTTTTCCCCCTGCAGGTTTCCCATGATTTGTATTTAACTGAGTGCCCTGATATTTTTGTTAAGAGGAAAGAAATTAGATGGTCCTTATCTATCTCTTCTACACCGTTTATAATTTTAGCGACTGATACGACACAGAAAGGGCATGAAGAATGGAGCCTAAGACAATAATCCCAGCGGGGTTTAGTCTTTCATTATGTGTTTCCAGCATAGATCATGTTAGTTTCCCTTTTCTGAATTCTCTCTAGCTTAAGACGAAGTAATCAGAACTGCAAAATATTCCAGGAAAAACTGCATCGATCAATATAAATCAACAGTACTTTTTATATGCCACATTCCCTACTCCCTTTCACATGCTGCTTCAGTCCTTATAAGCAGCCTAAGAAGAGCAAGTGCTTGAAAGATATTAATCTGAACACAGAGTATTCAAGTCATGATGAATATTTAAGAGAAAAAAAGAAACCTAGTCTTTATATTTTCAGCTTCTACTGTACCGCCTAGCCAATAGTAAACTATTTCTAGTAACAGCTGCTAAGAACTTTGAAGAGTATTTTTAGGATGTAACCAAGCTCAGGGTATTTTTAATCTATGATTATACATTGTCTAAGTCAGATGAGCATCCGCTAGGAGGTTTAGTCAGACTCTGTTCTTGTTATCACATCCTCATATAACTTGAGACTGCTGCAAAACAAATCTTTACGAAGGCCTGCTTAAGAAAGGGTATAACAGAGAAGATTGAGCAGTCCTATCATTTCTTGGGCAGGGAACATCCTCAGGAGAGCTTAATCTCTTTAGACTCTGCAATAATAATGGTAACTCAATAGTAGCTGCAGCTAGACAGACTGAAGTTTTCCTAGGTTCCATACACTGTGACACTGATTTTAGCTGTGCTGGGAAAATTCATTAGTTTCACAAGGTTACTTCAGATTTTCTCCAGTGCAGCATAAGATGGGAATGTGGCTGGTCTGATGAAAAATGTAGAATTCTGCAGCCTTGAGGAGGGGGCATTGGGTCTTTTTTCACTTGTTTATTTCCTCACTGTTTCCAAATACTAAGCAGCTGAGGTGACAGAATAATGTAGCCTCAACCTTTTGCATGTATGGCTAGATTCTGCCAAAGACAATTTTCCAATTATTTTTTCTTATCTTTGGGATTCTCAGAGAGCCTCTCATGGAAATGAGGAGGTAGGAGGTAACTATCTTTGTTGGAAAGGCAAGACGGCTTTGCACTGAGTAGTAAGGGTATCTTTTCCACCTCCACATTAATTACTTTTCGCTTTGCGCAGTATTATGTAACATACTGCCGTGAAACTGTCTTGCAGTTAAGTTTCCCCACCCAAAACAAAGAGGGACCTGCTCCCTTACTGCCACTGAAATTGCATGCTGACAGGAAAGTAGAACAAATCCACTGGAGATTTCCAGATTGCACTGCTGAGAGGAATGAAAGAACAAGTTATTGTTAAATGGCTGCAAGACGGAGAAAAGGGATACCATCCATGCCAGAGTGTTTAACCAAACTGAGAGATCAAAAAAGATACTGCTTCCTTCTCTGCCATAACACAGAACTGATGGCATAGGAGAAAGGATCCCAGCAGGCCACCAGCTCACACTGACAACAGAAAAAGCAATATAAGTGATTTTAACCATCCCTCTCATACTATTCTCTGCCACAAGCAGTAGAAACAGGATGCACATAGAAATAAAACCTGTAATTGTTTTAAATTATTTATTGAAACTCTGAATTTTTTTCTCTTCTGTTTGAAGATCAGCTGCTTTTATTATACCAAAGAATAGAACAGGAAAAATGAAATATAACAAGGAAAAAAAAAATAACACTACAGCAACAGGGACGCAGGTACCTTGATACCCTCCCCACCCTATTGCTTCAGTATGACATTATCTGCTATCTCAGATCTACTTCAGCACAGGGAAGCCCAACCCAACGGGTGAAGGATAGGGAAGTCCAGCAAAGTGTTAGTGTTTCGTTTTAGGTTCACTGCAGTTTCCTTACTCTCACCCCTGGAAGCATGTGCAATTTCACAACTGAGGGAAAGGGTGAGGGTACCAGCCCAGCCCAGACACGCAGACTACTCACCCCTGACACTTCAGTGTTAACTGGGAAGAAGCATAGATGCTGTAGAAAATGACTCCTACTGTAGGACACTGACCCTCTTTGCCAAGGGAAATGAAAAGTGATTAAAGGAGTTGGGAGAGTCAGAGAGGGAGCACGACTCTGAAGAAATATCTGGGATGTGAATTCCCCACTCCAAGACAGAACTGAACTTGTGAATAATTGTGCGAAGATCCGTAGAGCCCCAAATTTCTCCTTATACCTACTACACTGTGAAATAAAATCAGCCTCTTGCTAGAAGAACTAACTTGCCTGTTTCTTTTACAGGTGAAGCCTGTAATTCCAGATTCATCATCTGGAAGGATGGAGGTGCTCCAAGGAAGTCACACAGCGCAATTACAATGCTATGATGTCTGGAGTCAAAAAAGACCAAAGCTGACCTGCTCCAGGGCTAGGCTACCTGCAGGAGAGCTGCAGACGCAGCTCCAAAAGACTTCAGAAACTGAATTACAGGCAGCAAGTTCCTTTGGACACAGGAATATCTAACAGTGGCCATAAGTCATTTCACCTTTCTCTCATTCAAACCCATTTTATAGCTAGGAATGCAAAACTATTTCGCAGGAGTTCTGGGATGGCTAATGCCAATCAAATCAGTACGTACAAATCATTTGTTCCCACGGGGTAAGCTGTTTACACACTAGAACAGCATGAAAGCAAGGTGATTGAGTGAAAATACAACTATAGGACTGCAACTATTTAGTTTCACAAGTCCAAATCTGGTAAACTAAGAGAACTACTTACAGACGTCCAGAGACCCAAAAGCCTTGCAGATTGACACAGAGGAGGTTGAGATTCAACACAAGCATGCAAAAACTATCTGCAATGAAAGCCAGGGTGAAAAAAATCTGATGCGGGCAGGCTCCACGCTTACCCGGGTAAGCACTCAACCCCGAACAACTATTCAGAGCAACTAGGGAGAGAACCAGCAAAGAGTGGTCAGGAAGTTTCGTCTAACATTCTGAGAGGTCAGTATGTGCAGTCTAGTATCTAAACAAACCCTTCACCTCAAGTTTCAATAACATCCAGTGCTGGACATACAGGCAATATGGGAAGCAAGCTCAGCAGGATACAGGTATATAATGGGAAATTCCAACCGAACCAGGGCACGTTACACTCAGTGTATGTGCTCAACCAGGAGAACCCGACGACCTTAGAATGATGAAGGGACTAGCATATAAAATCACAAACTACTTAGCAAAAAAATTAATAATCTATTAAATCAGAGGCATATTGTAAGACTGTGGAAGAACAATCATAGCTGTGGTTAATAAACAGAAAACAGAGATCCAAACAATTCTAAACCTGGTTTTCTCATCTAAATGCACAATCTTTTTTAACAAACTTTATAAAAAAGAGTCCGTTCCCCAATATCTTTTGGGATAATTATTTTTAGGTGAGGAAAATTCAGTATGTGTAGTTTAGCAATAGCATTTTACACAGTGCCACTTTATACAGCGCCACAAAGGAAATTACGAGTGTAGCTGGAGAAGGTGGGAAAATTACAGGTGAACAAGGAATTGACTGCAAGGGAAGAACAAGAGGTTATGCAAAAAAGGGACGTGTGAGCTGAACGCCAACAAAAAGCAAAGAACTATTTGGCTGCAGTTTTGAGTGCAGAGAACGTTAATGCTGGGGTCCTGCAGGAAAGCTGAGAGGGAAGCTTAGGGGTCAGAGCACTGCCTGGGGAGCCGCTCGTACCACAGGTGAGCCTCCCGCCTTCTGCTTCCCCACGTAGGCACAGCGTAGCTACTTGCCAGGTCCCCACGCAGCATCACAGCCAAGGATGGCCGACCACCACCCGGTCCTGGCACCAGGACCCTTTCCGAACAACGGAAAGCGACCGAGGCACGTCCTGAGCCCGCACANCCTGGGAGCGGCGGTCAGAGCCCACGGCGGGGGAGATCCGTGCGAGGGCTCTGAGGACGGTCATGGATCCCGGTGTAACTTCTCCCCCGCGCCCATCAGGAGTTCTGTCTGAGGAGGAGGGAGGCCGGTCTGCCAGGCAGCGAGTTCTGAAGTACCTTCCTCTGCCCCTTCTGCTGGCGGCTAAGTCGTATTTAAGAACTTGACAGCCTCAACACTTACACTCAGAAGTGACCTAAATTTGTGGCCACTATCTGAGGATGGCAAATGGCCTCCACGCATCAGTTTCAGCTTTCAGCTTCTGTGGAAAATACATTTAAGACTGATGTTCTAAATCTTCTGCTTCTTACTGCTTTGCTAAAGTTCAGTAGGTACATTAGAGCTAAAATCATGCAAGGTGTAGCTTTATTTCAGCTTTCTGACCTGAATAAAGTAAATAAATTGATTTAAAATGCCGTTTTTACATGGATTCTCTATGCACCAGGCTGTAATGGCCAAAGTTAAAAATGTGCCAGATGGGTATTGAAGTCTATCTCACAACCCTCCTAAGGCAGCGCACAACGCCAGCACATACCTCTGATTAAAAGCACTCCCTGAAAAATGGCACGTCTCCCTTTATCTGCAGCAAAGAATCCACTACTCTGCCATGCCAAGTGAATTTTATTAACTTGATTCAGGGTCTGTCACTCATTTTTCAACATCTTACGTGTACCTATAATATACGTCGTGGTTAATCCGCTTGATGAACTGGGTTTATTTGTGCTTCTCTGATGAACTCTCGGCGATTTGCCTGCCAGTCCAGCTCTTTTACAACAACTTATCGGAGTCCAAATCATTAAAAAAAGCTTTACATACTTTGCGTTATTAATAAATAAGTAAATAAATAAAGGCTACAAACTGTTCCTCTGTTTCTGCTGTCTATTTAGATTAGCAAGTCCTCCGGCACTGATCTTTCACAGTGTGTAAATGGTACTTGGCACAATGCCCATCATTCACCCCAGCCTGGCTGGGCTTCCCAGTGCGAATCTAATAAAGCATTTTTTTAGAGCAAGATTCACCTTACCTATCAGTAGTTGCCCAAAAGATAAGCATCTCCTCCACACTAAATCATCAACGCTTTCTCTCCAATTAACATAAAAAAGTACCTACGAATGTTAATTTATCACCCTTGTCATATTATCTTTCAGGATGAATGACACTTTTTATTTCTCAGCAACCATTCAGACCAGACACAGTAAATGCCACCTTAGTCATGTGTCAATGTATTAATGCCAGTTTCCTCAAAGAAAAAAAGTAGTCCACAAACTAAATGCTTGCCTTAGGTCAACTCAACGCAACCAGTGTTAAAGGAATCTCTACGGTTTTAAAAATGGGGGAAAAATGGTTTTAATATATTTAAATGGGCTTAAATCTCATTTCAAAAAAAGTTTGTTCTTTCTTAAAAATGAAACCTTGTGACACTAGCAAAACGGTATTATTCCTCTCCATTTTTCTGTAATGAATTCTTAAATGCACAAGGCAAACTTTTCATGGTAAGTATATTTCTGATAATCAAAATCCAGATCTTTAAAAAGCCAGTAATTTTTAATCTCATGACTGAAACTATTTCTCCATTCAGCAACTGACGTTTTCAGACTTTAATGCAGGGAATCACAACACACCATAAAGTAGCCTACAACGAAAGATTAAAACAAGGAGTAAAAGGAAAAGCTTTTTATGGTTAATCCTCACTACTAGGCTACAGCAAGTGGAAAAAAACCTGAAAGAAAAAAAAACAACTATAGGAATAAAGACACGGTTGGCAGCACACTTTCGGCCATGACCAACGGTTCCAAACACTGCTCAGGCAAAGGACCACCACGGAGCATACCCAGCCGTAGGCTCCTGAGGTGGCCTGACCACTCCACAGGAAGCAATCTGTGCAGCATTTTCACACTGTGCGTATCTTCAGCCTCCTCTTCTGCTAGGCAAGTGCTCTCTTACCTATCACCGTCAAAATCCCTATGACCTACGAGTGCAGCCAAGAGCAGGCAGGTTTACTTCAGTCATCAAGTGCAATTTCACTGCATGTGACCTAAACTGGATGCAAACAAACAAAGATAGTACTGAGAAAATCACTGCCTTCATAGATCAGATTAGTGTCAAGGAAGGGACAATGGTTTGGAAATTCGGGGGTTTATTTTTAATATCTTGACCTTGATCATGTCCATCTTAAAACACTGAAATTACACTTACTGTTTCAAAGGAAAGTCACATCTAAAGCAATACAGCTGCAAACGGATCATTCCTGAGTTAGCTCTGGGTTACAAGGGGCTCCCAAAATGCAGCACCAGCTCTCCCTAACATCTTTGTGGAAGCCTGAACTTAATACAGGCCTCCTACAAATCTTACTGGTTTTGCAAGAGCAGATACCAGGGCCCTTCTACCAGATACCTCAGCACCCTACAAGGAAGGATGCCAGGTCATTTTTTACTTTAATTTATCACCACAAAGGCAGGTCATCTGTAGCATCATTAAGCACATCTTGGGGAATACTCCAAGCATGGGGCACAGCAAGAGGTTTTCCCAGGTAATACCAGGAAGGTCACTCCGGACTGAGGTGCGCTTCCACGGACAGACAATGTAGACCACTGTTTTAGCCACAAGCCTGTCCTGAAAAATCACTGGACAAAACCCAGAATCTGCAATGCCCTACTAATAGTACACAGCTCTCCTCTCCCCGCAAAAATGCCATGGAAATCAGTTAATTAACAAACTAGGCCAAACATAATTACAGATTGTAGGATATCTTTATCACTATGAATATGTCATCATATTTATCACTGTTTCCTGTCACCACATACAAAGAACATTTCTTCAATGCAGTTAGTTTCATTTACAAGCTCTAAAATAATCACTTCTCACCTCTATTGACATTTCTGGAAGTTATTTTTGCCTCAGAAAAAGCCAACATGAGAATCTGTGAGGCACGTTACACAAAGCAGCTTGATGCTTTTATCTGCCTAAACAACCAAATAACGGTGTTAGAAAAGTGTTACTTCTGCTCCCAAGCACGTTCAGAATCAAATTTCATGAAGAAAAAGTGACCCAGTTCAGCAATGTAAATACATGTCATCTCATTAGCTTCGAAGTTTAGCTGAAATAACATTCAGATGCTACAGCCTGCACTTCAGACAACAAATTCCATAAATATTCCTTATGATCAACAAGACCGGACAAAGAGATGGTCAGATCATTGCAGGGGCAAACTGGCAGAGGTCACTTCAAAGGCCACATTCTTACAGCTGAGGCTTCGCTAGGGAATCCTGTGAGCTGTATTCCTCAGACATTTGCGTTGTTTCACGCAGCAGGGCAGCAAGCGGCACTAAGGAAAGACTAATAACCCTACAGTGAAACCAACATCACCAGAGTATGCGAACTATTCCCAAAGCCATCCCAGAAATAATCTCTCTACATTTGCCTAAGAAAACCACTCTTGGTATCTTCAATTTATTCCTAATACGATCTGTCTGCTTCACCTGTGAGAGTTATTTAAAAAAAAGTTATTAAAGCTGGATTAATTTAATTCATAAAGCTTTTTCTTATAGCTGTACCAGGAGTCGAAGATGACCTGCTTTTGTAGAGTTTGATGTGTATCATATTTCTTTTTTGGGAAAAAGCACCACCAGGCCTTTGAAAACATGAACATATGAGAACTGCACACTAGTATTAGGATCCTGCAACCCTCACGCTGTAACCCAGCTGAAAAGGGACTTTCCGTCATCAAAACCTTTCCACTTCTCTACAGCTGTTTATAATGAGAGTAAAGAAACACATCTTCTCTCCAATCCAGCCTGGATGAATAATTAACTGATGCCACAGCAATGCTGCATTTGCTGCATTTGCCAAGTTATCATCCTCAGGACCATCATTAACACAGAGGAAGTTCCAGTGGGAATCAGGCTTGAATGACATCAGTGGTAACAGTTAAAGCTCCTGAAGCTTTTACGGCACTTCGGAACAGCTTCTTACTTCTCTGAACAAGCCTTCAGTTCTGCCAAATGCCTCTTGGAGGCGGCTAAGGCTCAGTTTGTTTTTACTGGACTCAAGGATCATCCCGGCTGACAGAAACCTCTGACCTAAGGTTTTGCTTCTAAAATAACAGTGCCTTGCGTATACTTCCCCTTTATCCCCATTTCTTTCACGTAGGCCATGAAAGCACCAAAGGGAAGTCCACAACTAAAACAGGAGATGGGGGGAGATTTCTCCCCTCAGCCTGCTTTTTGGATTTGTTGGTAAATTCTGTAGTTCAAAGAGGCAAGAGATCATAATGCTGGCTAAATATGCTTAACTATACGCTATGTTTTGGCTTTCTTCCCCCAACATCCATGCTCTCTAAATCTTTACAGCTCTTAGCCACGGATATTCATGCCTCATGGCATAAAACCCAAACACCAGACTGAAACAGTATGTTATAATATGTGAACGTAGTGGATTTTTAATGTTTTTGTTTTACCTAGTGAGATATTCCCACTTTCACCCTTGATTAATGCATCAACCCAGTATGCAAGATTTCCCAATTCCTCCCAGAGACATAGGTCTACCCACAGACACCAGTTCCTAACGAGGTAACACAGTTCTCTCTCCTCTAAAACAAATGCAAAGAGAGGACATCCTTGATCTTTTATTGCCTAAGTGTTTCTGGTGCAATGATCTACTTGCAGCTGACATTTGAAACTTGAAGCTAAAAAGAAATCCACAGATGGGATTTGAAGGTCATCCAAACACAGCTTTAAACCTGCTCTATTTGCTCCCTAATGTAGCCTCGATACAAGCCTCTGGTTGTAAGTTATCCTGTACTTTTTTTTCCTCCAAGCTGATCATCTGGTATATCAATTTATGACTGGGAGGGTAAAAGCAAAAATACATTTACAGAGATTTTCCTAATGGTATTTTGTTTTAAAGCAGTGAAGCTGGAAAACTTGATTTTGTCTTTTAACTTACCCCGTTCAAAGAAAAAAAAACCTTCTCTCTTTTTCCCTATGATCACATGACACCTAACTAGAAATAGACTTGCATCATGAAATGCTGTGGTAAATGTCTGTTATATCTTTTCAGGACAGTGTGTTAGAGATACTGTGACACTCCCTAGGCTACCAAGTGGACTTAAAAGGACTTGTATTTGTAATTCAAAACTGTTGATTTTTGTACATATCTACATTTGAGCAAAAAAGCTAACTACGTGTTTGCATAAAAAGCTGACTACAACCCCACGCACAGGATTAGCCCACATCTGCATGACACTTAAATCCTACTTAAGCCTATTCCAAATATCATTAACATTCTTCTTGCACAAATGAGACAGCACCACTCTGGATTAGGTAATGGGAGACACGCTTAGCATGCTGGACTAGATGACAGAGAAGGAACAACATAGCATTACCAGGTTATGCTATCATCTGTGCTTTCTAACCCCCTTAGCTATAATAGCCTCATCTTATATATCCTCTCCTATACCATGACCTGCATCTGCCATCGTAGATCATGCTGACCATTGA
This sequence comes from Fregata magnificens, assembly GCA_013389945.1. Taxonomy (NCBI): domain Eukaryota; kingdom Metazoa; phylum Chordata; class Aves; order Suliformes; family Fregatidae; genus Fregata; species Fregata magnificens. Next base: position 195,647 of record WAAD01032605.1, on the reverse strand, counting down.
CACCTGGTATGCTGATTCACACAGTAGGAGAGAAGCTGCAGCATTGAGGAAAGTCTGAGTTAGCCTGTATTTAGCAGTGGAGCATCACAGAAGTAGGGTCAGCTCTGAATGACATCAGTGGTAACACTTACAGACACAAATTGTGTCCTAATTGTGGTGCTCCGAATCTTGTTAAACACACTAACAACAATGACTTGCTATAAAGACCCAACTATTTTAAATTACATACTTGCTCCGTAAACCACAAATTCAGGCTCACTTAGGAAGTGGACAGAATTAAGTAATAAATGTTTCTGAAATAAAACCCCAAAAATCTAGTGATGCAGGCCACTTCACACCACAAACTCCACTCTGAGTTTGGACCATGGGTAAATGTTGCCAGACAAGGCCTTGAGCCACCTCATTTGCCCCACATCCTCAACAGGAAGTTCTCTTCACCGGATTGGCATGACACTTTGTACCCAAAGGAAAGGACCAACTTGTAGGTGACAGCTGATGGCTATGATGGTGAGAGGTCACACTCAAAATGTGTTCCATGACTGCTGTCTCAAGTTATTTTCATTCCACAATTCACTGATTTTAAGGCATCTACCATCACCCAGTCTGACTTCCGGCAATAAAATTTATAATGGTGCACGTAAGTCTCAGGAAATGCCTGCTAACCAGAGACTTTACAATGAACTTCACTAACACAAGCACAAGAGTAAGCATGTTTTCTCGCTGAGTGATTCTGTCTGTGGGCTATGCGACACTTCATGTCCCATAATTTGCACTTCTTAACTGTTTCTCCTATACCAAATCTGAAAATCTTGTAAATACAGGTGAGGTGATTTTGCAGATCAACTTTTACAATCTGCCAGAAGATTTCTCAGAGCAGTTGAAAGGGAAGTTGTTCTGCAGCTCCTGACCCCACCAGATGGCAGTGGTTAGGCTCAGCCCTAGCTCATCTGCACAAGAATAGAAGCACTTGTGCCAAGTATAGAACTGCTCCTCCGGACATCAGGAAAGGCAGAAACCCACTACAGGCAATCATTTTAATTTTTAAAGACTTTGATCACCAAATAAGGGAGCATTGATTTAACAAAGTTCCTCTACTGTATTGTGCATTATAATCATTAATTCTCAAAGCTTTGTAAAATGGACCAATACAGCCGTTTGTGAGCAGCTGTCTTCAGCAGAGAGACCAAAGTCTACGAGGAAAGGAAGTCACTAGGTGTTAGCTAGACTACATGTTGACAAAATAAAGATAACACCTGAAGCTATATACATTTATAATCCTGCTGGTTTTCATTCTGTCCAGTTGTGCCACACATGGAGAAAAAACTCAGTGACAGGCTGGGCAGCATACTGGGTAGAAATTTGCAAAAATGCAACCAAAAAGGATAGAGGAATTCTGAAATGAATCTCAGGGGCTTGCCTAAAACCACATCAGAAGCATAACCACGGCAGCAGTAGCCATACCCAAACTCATATGAAGCTTGGCAACTAACAACTAAGTTACAGCGATATGGATTTCAGCTCAGCCTATTGACCAAAACATACAGGTTCTTTCCTAAAACTCGAGCCACTGTGACCTCCCTTGTACTGTTACCCAAACTATCTCAATTAAAGGTGTTATGTCACGTCATATGGCAAGTTACAATCACACAGATTGGAGGCACAGGCCCATCGCTGCCTTGTTATGGGAGGTACAAAAAGCAGTTATAGTCTGTTCATGTGACCCAGAAGGAAGCTGGACATAACAATCATGGAAGGAGGAAACCTCACCAATAATGATGTTTGTGGAATATGCAGTTTTGCCCAGAAGGGTGTTGACAGCCTCATTTTCAAGCAAATAGAGACACTGTTATATCAGGAAACTTGTCCACTGAATCCAATACCAGAATTGTATTCAATTCAATTCCAGTAACAGAACATACTGTACCCACTACACAATTAAATTCAACACACAAACCAGCAGTAAATCATTCAACCACCTAGTAACGCTGTATTCACTCTCTTCTGCTTTTGGAGCCATCTCTTCTGGAAAAGCAGGGGCAGAGAGCTACAGCAACGCAGGGCTTTGGGAGATATCTAGGGAATAAGATGCACCCTAAATGTATAAGGCTCTGTAAGCACTAGCTCTGGGCCATTAGCAGGTCCCAAGTGCCCTACAGAGCATCACCAAGAGAGAAGTACTTACTATTTGGTTTAACCTGGATAGAAACAAACTACTGGAAATTATTTGACTGGTTTCCATTTACTTGTCCAGCAATTTACCCCAAGCATCCCAGGCATCTTCACATCAAGCTCCCTCAGAGCTGAGAAAACAAGATGAAATTTCTCAGTAACCTGCATAGCAAATGGTCACTTGAAAGACGCAGTCCAATCCTGATGTAACTTTGCTAATTCCACTGTGCTTACTTTAGAGTTGAATCTGGCCCCTAGATGCTACATTGCTCCACTTAACACAGCTAACGTGTGACTAAAGCTCTGCTCAGCTCCAGATGGCCAAACGTCAAATAAATTAAAAAACAGCGATTGCCAAATCTCTGCTTAAAAAAAAAAAAAAAAAAGATACAGAAGAAATCAAAGAGGGAGCATGAATTCAGCATCAGAAAACATAATGCAACACACTGCCTTCCCTTTTGCAGCTCACTTTTACAAGGTGTTTACCTTGTAAAAGGTAATGAAAAGATGCAAAGGTCATTAAAACATGCAATAAATCTCTGCCCCTAGCTACTGAACAACATCTCAGCTCTCCATCCTGCTGACAGTGTTTATGTCCTCCAAGACAGAAAGCCACCATGGTCTAGATTAGAGGTAAGACCTCCATGCCCCTACTGGCACACAAGCTATTCCGAAGAGGTATTAAAACTAAATAATAACTGTATTCAGATACTGCACTTTCTTTAGAGAAGATAAGGCATGACTAGAAAGCAAACTATGCACTAGGCGAAAAAAAATGGGTTTCTGCCTGTGGTTCAGCTAACCCAGAAATCATGATCAGCAGCAGCTGATCATGAATAACTGAATAAAAACATCTATATACATGCACATACAGTTTGTAGAGTTCCTCATGTTTCCAGCAGTTTTCCAATGTGGTTGCCAGGATGGCAAGAGAATTCAACAGAGCTACTCAGTTCAGTGCAGGGTTTAGCCTGGAGGCAGGAAGGGGGAGAGGGAGGAAGGGACAGCAATATTTTGGTTAATATACAGAACTCATTAAGAGTAGGATCAAGTTCCAGTTTTATACAACTTCTCTTCCCTGCACTTACCTACATCTGACATCAATCATAACACTCTAGAAAACAGCTAAAAGTAATTTTCACACGTTCCTTCTAGGATAGCATGTTATCTAGCATGTCCTAGATCAGATAAAGCAGATTGTGGATGAAATATAGGTTTTGCCTAGGCTCTTGTAACTGCCAGGATGAATGATTCTCCAAAGGCCACAATGCCTACTTTCGTACTTTTAAATGGGGGGAATGCTTATTCAGCTTCATGTAGCTTACAAATGACTGTATACAATTAACATTATTTTATACATGCCAAAGTATAACTATCTTCATTATCAACTAAATTGCTAAATAACAATATATTGTTGAGGCTCTCTGTGCTGCTCTCATATACTAATGAACATGCAAAAAAACTTGTTATAAAGAAAGTCTCCAAAACAGGGATTCAGACTGAACACAGATGAATAAACCTGTATATCCCATAGCACAGAACCTTGGAAGTTACAAAATGCTAATGGTGAAAGGGACTTGAAAAAGCTGTGTGCCTCTTTTTCCTGGAGAAGCTGGCAGCTCACGGCTTGGATGGGCATTCTCTTTGCTGGGTAAAAAACTGGCTGGATGGCCGAGCCCAGAGAGTGGTGGTGAATGGAGTGAAATCCAGTTGGTGGCCGGTCACGAGCGGTGTTCCCCAGGGCTCAGTTCTGGGGCCAGTTTTGTTCAACGTCTTCATCAATGATCCGGACGAGGGGATCGAGTGCACCCTCAGCAAGTTTGCAGATCATACCAAGCTGGGTGGGAGTGTCGATCTGCTCGAGGGAAGGAAGGCTCTGCAGAGGGATCTGGATAGGCTGGATCGATGGGCCGAGGCCAACTGTATGAGGTTTAACATGGCCAAGTGCCGCGTCCTGCACTTGGGTCACAACAACCCCGTGCAACGCTACAGGCTTGGGGAAGAGTGGCTGGAAAGCTGCCTGGCAGAAAAGGACCTGGGGGTGCTGGTCGACAGCCGGCTGAACATGAGCCAGCAGTGTGCCCAGGTGGCCAAGAAGGCCAACAGCATCCTGGCTTGCATCAGGAATAGTGTGACCAGCAGGAGTAGGGAAGTGATCATGCCCCTGTACTTGGCACTGGAGAGGCCGCACCTCGAGTACTGTGTTCAGTTTTGGGCCCCTCAGTACAAGAAGGACACTGAGGTGCTGGAGTGTGTCCAGAGAAGGGCAACGAAGCTGGTGAAGGGTCTAGAAAACAAGTCTTATGAGGAGCGGCTGAGGGAACTGGGGCTGTTTAGCTTGGAGAAGAGGAGGCTGAGGCTAGACCTTATCACTCTCTACAACTACCTGAAAGGAGGTTGTAGTGAAGCGGGTCTTGGACTCTTCTCCCAAGTAACAAGGGATAGGAGAAGAGGAAACGGCCTCAAGTTGTGCCAGGGAAGGTTTAGATTGGATGTTAGGAAAAATTTCTTTACCGAAAGGGTTGTCAAGCACTGGAACAGGCTGCCCAGAGAGGTGGTGGAGTCGTCAACCCTGGAGGCGTTCAAAAAAGATATAGACGTGGCACTCCAGGGCCTAGTTTAGGAGTCATGGTGGTGTTAGTTGATGGTTGGACTTGATGATCTTAGAAGTCTTTTCAAACCTTAATGATTCTATGATTCTTCCTGCCTCAAGGCAGGATGAACTGTCTCTACAACCATTCCCCTGCTCAATGTCTTCCTCTACTTCATATCATGACCAAAAATCTGACCAATTCATCTCTCTGACTAGCACAAATCTCGAATTATTTTGCTGGCCTCTGCAGTTATTCTAGATTTACACAACACAAGAGTATAGCTTGTCTTCCAAGAGTTCCACTACCAAAAAAGACTTTTTGTCAATATATGCTTTGCCCATAAAATAAGCACTGCAGTTTCTAAACAGTCGTTCGGGCAAGAAATAGATCAGAAATAAAAGGCATGCTGATTATTTTTTGAAGCACTTAGGAAAGATCAGATTGATGTGTCTTTCTCTCCCTCTGATACTGCAGAACACTATGCTCAAGTGTAACCAACAGTACTGCCTGACATTTTCAAGACATATAAAACAGGAAAATAACCATTTTAGAAAGGCTTTTAACTTCCATTTCCTAGTGGAAAATGAATTTGATGCTAAACATTTCCACTCCCAAGACAAACTATTAAGAGTTCTATGCTTACAGAACCCATAATATTAGTGGTAAATAATGTTGGACAGAATAAAAAGCTGAATTAAAGATTTCCTACTGGGTTATTTTGCACCACAGAAATTAAGGAGGGTGGGGCAGAAAATGAAACTTAATAGTAATCAAGAACTACTTCAGTCCATGATGAGTATTGTTTCTGGAATACAGGCTGGGGAAGAAATATGAATGAACGCTTTACCAAGAACTCCACACTTGAAAGAAATTCTGAGCAGGCACACTAACATGCATTTTAAATGGAGCAACACTCTCCCGTATTGGTGTCAAAACATAATTTTTTTATCCTAGAACTTGGAAAAATCTCAGACACTCTAACTCATGTGGTCCATCGGCCACACTTTTGATATAACATTTCTTGCTGGAAATCAGAAAGAAAGAACACACTAAGTAAACTGAGCTTTCCTGCCAGCATGAAGGCAGATATATTCTGACTAAAACTGTTAAGTTTGGGACTGTTAATAGCATTACTGGTGTTTAGGCAGCAGCAGTGATTCCTGTGGACTTTATTTTCTCTTCCAGTTATTCTTTGTGTCTTCCCAATTTCATTGACATGAAGTGTATTTCACAAATAGAAAAACTACTTGTTACATTCACGAAAACACTTTTGATCAGTTCTGGCTGCATGTGTGGGGCTCTTTAGACATGTCAGAAATCAAAAGGACATCACAGCTGATTTCATACTTAATCCATTCCCAGGGAGTTAACACAGGACTTCTGTTGACATTATGCTTTCTAGTTTCTTTACATGCCCCAGCTGAGGGGGTTTCCTAATTGCCCTAGGAAATCTCTTCATACTTCTGTTTGAAACATCAACTTGCAGTGCTAAGAAAGCATTAGTAGAAAAGAATTAACTATGTACTCAAGGAAAACAGCAGATTCTACTGACTGTGTAATTCAGCAGGATGGAAACACACCAGGGCTGTTCAGTCTCACTGAAAACTAGCTCTTTCCTATGCAAATGTGGAAACATGGCACCAAACTTAGTTTTATATTTTTCCCCTCAAAAGTCATATGCTTGCCCACGTGCTCTCCCCTCCCTTTCCAGGCCCTCTGCTTGTGTGATATTGCTAGAGAAGCATAACTTCATAAAGTTGGGAGAGAAACCTAATTGCTTAAAAATAGGATCTGGCAGAGCACCAGCTCCTAGATCAGTCTGTGAAGCGTTCAGAGGTTTTAGGCAGCTAAGAGTTTTTCCTCAGGCAATTACAAACCAGTACTTCCCTCCGCTCCCTTCAGAAAATCACAAAAATATTTGCAGCAATTGTAAGGACAGTTACTCCAGCACACAATCCCCTTGACTGACTGCTAGGCTACTTGGGGTGTCCAAAAAATAAAGAAATAAAACCAAAAAGCTTTTTGACATCAGAACACTTACATCTCCTTTCTGTAACTCTCCAAATGTTCTCTATCCCCATCTCTTCATCTTTTTTAGGTTTCAGGCCAGTTCTAGTCTGTGTCAGTTCTGCCTCTGTATCAGCTTGAAGAAGGATTTCCACGCACACTCGTCTCACTCTGCTTTAAACATGTCTCTTTTGCTCACCATTCTCAGGTGCCCTTCTATTCCTCTTCCACTCTCTACAGCTCTTACTCACCGTCTTCTTCACCCACTGCTCTCATGACTTCTCAGTCTCCAGAAGAAAGTGTAAGAAGCAAATTTAACAAGGGCAGAACAAGGCTCAATCTCGACCTTGCTTCCTTAGAAAACTGAGTCATAATCTGTATTAGCAACATGCAGATCTTGCTGGACCTGTACATTTGGAGGGAGGGTTCTGCTATGGAAACTGAGTATCATATAAAAACCATTCCACCTAACTCCGATAATCTTTCAGGAATAGGAATTGTGTGGAACAGAGCATGAATTAATCTCCTCGCCTCTTTCAAATGGCTGCAGTGAGCACAGGTGATTATAGTTTTCTATACATAGGCTCCAAATCTGTTTATGTGTACACATACACATTCATACGCGCACACACAACCACCAAAGGGATCTTTGCTGGGGTTACCCCTTCCCTGCAATTCCAGCCATAGTACTCATTAGTTTCAGCTGGCTGCCTCCTGACCTACCCTCTCACACCCATTCCCTTGGGCAGCAGCACCAACAACCTTTACTAAAAATACCTCCTGAGCATCATAAAAATGCAGGATGGTAGGATTCTTAATCCCCCCTTCAGGCACACAGTCTTTTGCTTTTGACAAATACAGAGTGGCAACAATGGACAGAGAATAAAGTGCACCTTATAGTACTGGTCTGCTTGGCCTGCGTGCCTTGCAGAAAGGAAAAATGAGAACTCCCAGTATCCACAAAAGCTGTCACCAGAGGACAACAGAAAGAGAGGGAAATTGCTATTGCAAAAAGTCACAAAATCTCCCAAACCAAGACCTTGAACATGTTTAACTCAATACGATTTACTGCCCAAAACACAAGACCAGTGTTATTAAAGAAAACTTCAGATCTGCAGATTATCTACCTCAAGCAGGGAGCCAGACAGCAGGAAAACTCACAGCAAAAGAAGGGAAAGGTTGAATCTTGCCCTGCTGAACTTCTGCACCACCACAAACCGTACAGAACATGCCGAATGCACAGTGCCATGCCAGCCTGGCAGGAGGAGGAACAAGATGTAGCCCTTTCATGGCACTTCACTCTTGAAACGCTATACCAAACATTACATGAACCTCTCAACATCCCTGCCGCACAGATTTGAAAAACCCCTGCATTACCTAGGGACTGAGGTCATGTTATATCTAGATACACAAAATACATTAAAGATCCTAAATCCAACTGCCATTTGAGTCTAAGTTTTCAGCCATTTTCCTTATTGGACATATTATGGGTAGAAATTCAAAAGTACCAAAGAAATTTTACAAGTCTGTGAGCCTTACTGAACTATACAATTCTGGAATTTTCAAAAATCCCAATTTACGATGAAAAAGAAGTTAGATGGCGCTCTTTTTTTACATTCTCCTTTAAGTTTTATAACATTAAAGCTAGAAAAATTTGCCGCTGTCCAGCTGCAGGTCTAAAGGAAGAACATCACAAGTGGTGTTTCCTACACAAAGGTGTAGGAAAATATTTACTATGTTGCAAGCATGGAAAAAAATACAGTATCACTGTAGTAACTATAATACAGTTAGAGACATTAGCCATTTAAAATTTTTAAATTTTAAATGACATTTTCAGAAAAACAGAAAGCAAGATAATGGCATTAGAATTTTGTTGTCAATTAATCATATTATATCTGAACATCATCAGTTAACCAAAGACTCCCTCTGAAACACTAGACTCCAAATGTGCATTGCACATCTAAGTACACAAAACATTTTTGTCATTCATCTCAAATACCAAAACATCTGGCAACAGAAAAGAAAAAAAATATTTACAGACATTTTTGGACAGAGATTACTTCAGGTCAAGTCAGGAAGCATCCCTAAGCTGCAATCATCAAATTCTTTTATCAGTTATTTTGGATTTAGCTAGTGTTACTAAGAGAGAAATATGACATTGGCTTTTTATAGCAGCTGCCAATTCAACAATGATCAAAGTTTTATTATTCTTTCTTAGATCAAAGTCTGGGCTGGATGATTTTGGGATTATCTCCACCTCATAAAGTAGAATAAACAGTTTTGGATAACCACATTATTATATAACAATCTTGTCTTCTTGCAATAAGTTTTGTTCTTATTTACATATGCCACAGGTTTTTAGTGGATTGTCTAATTATCATTTAATTGTTTTATTGGCTTACTAGGACAATAAAAAAGAAAATTATACAACAGCAGCAGAAGGCCATAGAAACATTCCAATCCTGTCCTGTGTATCTACATTCATATGCAGAGGATACTCATGAGAACAGGTGAAACTAAGATTAAAAAAATGGGTGCAATTCCAGTGAAAGGTAATAGGTCTTATGGCTCTGCTCATTATAAACCACTCAAGACATCTGCAGATTTCCTTTTGTGGAACAGAGACATTCACACACACCTCGGCACAGCCTGTTCATGCACGTACACACCCTTCCGACTGGAATAAAGAAAGTCCTCAGCAGAGAAAATGAGGATGCTTACATTATGTCGACTCTCATTAATAGGCATAAAATATTACTTCGTGGGTAATACTCAGCACAATTCCTCTTGCAACTAAACCTAATTTTAAAGGTGCTTAGATTTGTGCACCACTCAGGTGTGTTTTCATTCAATAAATGTTTTTTTTTCTTTTGGTTTTCATTCTGAGAAAACCATTAATTCCCACACTGCCTATTGACCGTAGCCTCGACTACATTCCTGTTTCACTGAACAAGATATTTACTATTGTCTTCAGTGAAGCAGCAAGTTCTAAATCCATCTCTTCTTTTACACCCTAATTCTATGAAGTTCATTCACTTTACACAGTATTTACTGAAGCCAGCTCTTCCACAAATGTAGATTAACTGAAGTGGCAACATAGGACACCAGAGAAAGCCAGTATTCTGGCATAAACTGTTTTGCATCTTCTGTATGCATAGGGTCACAGAGAGTTAGAGCTGGAACATCTTTTTCAGAGCTATATTATAGCTCTTAGCGATGTTCTTTTATCATTAGCGAAGTTTCTAACCTGGTTGTCTCCCAGACTTTCTAATGCCAAAAATAAACTGAAAGCTTTCATCACTAGTTAAAAGGAAACTGTAATTTGAACAGCAATTTTGCTGACTTCTCTGTTGATCAAAGATGCCTCATACAAACCTGGTGCGATAGAAACAAAATCAGCTTTATAATAACAGTAATTAAAGCAGAATCCTTTCATTGAGTGAAATCCCACAGTCCTTACTCGCACAAGACTTACATTGGAGGAAACTAGTTAAAATGAGAGCACATTAGAAACTACTAAGTTGAGGTTCCAGGTATAGGAAAGGGAATGGTAAGTACTAAAAAAATGTTACAGAAACTGTTTCAGTTTTGTACTTTGGATTAAAATGTGTCCATCTCTATGACAAGACATGACCTCTTCTGCCATTCCAGAAACAGAACAAACATCTTTATTAGTAAGGAAGCAGTAAACCAAAACTTCTTATCATGCTGTCCTTGTAAAGTCCACTGTGATAAGACCACTCACTTCTCTGACCTATCTCCAAAAGAATCACTGCTAAGCACCATGCCAATAAGTTACCAAGAAAAAAGTCTATGAGCATGAAATAGAAAAAGACATCGTTGGCTTTGCCAATGAACAACCACGTACTGCACTTTCGAGCATGCTCCAAAAAGAGCTAAGCACAGGCCTAAAGGCTTCAGGGAGCCAGAACCTCAACATCTGCTGGCTGGCTTGGACTGGTTTTCTTGCACCACCCTCTAAGCTGAAACTGCAAATATACCACAGGAAAAAGAAAGAACCTTTTGCCTCACATCTGAGCACGTTGTCTTCTGGATGTTTCCTATTTGACACTTTTACACATCAGTCTTTTCTACAATGATGACAACAGATCCTCCTTCCACTTCAAAATGTAGAGCTCAGGTGAACAGATTAATAGTTTTCAACATACATGAAGTGCATGCAATCCTTTCTAGCCATGGGCAAGTAACTCCAAGGCTATGTAATTGCACCCTAGTCATCACCACAACTGAGTTTGCTGAGACTGGCCACAACAAACTGTTCGCAACAGCACAGAAGTCAACACAGGCTGCAAATTCTGCACAAGAAATTGGGCAGGTACTCAGACAGGTAGCTCATATTCAGCTCTTGCTAAAGCTCTACACAATCAGCGCCACGCTAAGTTTAAGTCTAACTCCAACGTATCCACATAAATAGCAGGCACTGCATTGTGGACGTGGCCACATTTCATGGTTTACATGAAACAAACTGACTCACCAAGCACTAATTCTGGCTTACGAATGAGAAAAGGAGAGCATAAGACTCCTCCATCACAGGTGTACCTCGCTGAAGCCCATTTGGTCCAACCTTGTTTACAAATTAAGGATTTCCCTACATGACATATAGGACTGGTAAACATATCAAATGTAATGCTCAATAACGTTTACAGGATTGGGACTCTTATTTGGGTTTGGGCTTCTAAAAATGAAGTTCTTTCTGAAAACATGCCACAATAAGGGCTGAGCATTTAAAAAAATGCATGTCTCACAGAGTTTTTTCTGCTATTACTGTATAATGTCTAGGAGTTTTCTTTGGGTTTTAATGAAGAACACCATCTAATTACAAAAACACCGTAGCCTAAACAGTATGTGACAAAAAAATTTGGGGCTACTTGCTGGTCTCAGAACTTACAGACCAAAGTCTGCTTTCCACTGTGTGTTTCATTTTCAATTACTAACCGATTAGATTAAAAATATTTCAAAATATTTGATTCAAACCTATTAAAAGGAAAAAAAAAAAAAGAAATCCCCAGAAGATTGTTTTCAGAGACTGCAAAACACATGAAGTTCTGGTGTTCTTCACTAAAAGCAATTTTGCTGGCTTTTCCATCCATAAGCTGATGCTTATTTTCCTTCTGTGTAATTCCTTTGAAAGCCATGCATCTAAAATAGATTCTACCTCATTGTCCCAGTTTCCTCTTGTTGTTGCCATTAGTCTAGGCAATTTTTTCCATGCATTCAGGACTAATTTTCATTAATCACAAAAGTTAAACAGCACAAACTAAGCTTTGTTGAGGGGAAAAAAAGATGGAATGAAGAGGCAAAACTTAAAAAGGAGCAGCTTAAAAGAGATACTACTGTTTAAGTCAGATACCCCAGTAAAATATTCTTCTTCCCCATCAAAACAAAAGCTTTACCAGGCCTAAAGATTCGGCTGCAGCTACTGATTCTCCTGTACAGACAAGTAAGTACAGCTTGCAGTGACTATCCAGGTGCTGATCCTGAGCTACTTAAGCCACTAAATTGAGGTTCAAGCCCTAAAATGAGTAACTGGAGAAAAAAAAGGTAAGTCGTTACATGTAGTTGGAAGAAATAAACAGAAAGTACAGATAGGATTAAATAACAGTATGAAATCAGTACAGAAGAAATTCAGGACAAAAGCTAGGGAGACAAAAACCTTCAGAGCCAGTTCCAAATTCAGTACTGCATAGGTATTCAAAGTGGGAAACAGCTGTGTCGGCATGACTGCACACACAGCTCTGTCTCAGGTAATGCTGCAGAGCACCGAACTCTGCCAAGAACATGCTCCTTGGGGCTATGGAGCATTATACCAAGGAAAATGGTGGAAATCAGTAGGACTGGAAGCACCTGAAGCTACAATAATTAACTACTCTAAACATGCCAAAATTCTCTACTTCTAAAATTAAGGAAACGTCCAGCCAGCTCACACTGCCCCACTCTCCAGGTCGCTTGGCCTGAGAGCGTTCGGTGATAGCCACGTACGAGTCACACCGCAAATTAGGGACGTTATTACATGTGTGAAAGAAATACCTCTGACCACAAGGAGAAAAACACAGCAACAGATTTCAGAAAGGATATGGCAGACAACATTGCCACCTCTTAAGTGGCTGGTTCCTTTAGATATGAGCAATATTGCCGTGAAAATCACAGGCCATGATAAAACACGGACCAGAAGCTCCCAGCAGCTAGTTTTTAAACCAGTCAGCATGGACCTCAATCAAAACCATTGCTGCCAGCAACAGAAGCCATGTCTACAGCTATCCGAGGAGGACGAGATTTGGAAAAGAAAAATAAAGGTTATTGGTGGAGTATGTAGGAGCTCAAGATGTTGTATGTAAATTTCTCATTGAAAAATCTGTGATTTCCTCACAGAAAAGTTCACAACTGTGAGACGGATCAATCAAGTGATGTGCACCGTGTGGATGAAGAAAGAACTGTTACCAGAGCAAAACACAATGAGCAGAAGTTTATCACCTTCTGTTAGAAATCTATTATCAACTTGTGTAAGAACAAATGAGGAGCCTGAGAACAGGCCCAGAAGGCAGAAATTCCCCTGTTCTGACCTGACTCTGAGACTCAGGGAAAAGAAAAAAATCATTTCAGTTCTTGTCTCACCTGTAAAATGAGAACAAAACCTCCCTCACACCAGTGTTACGGTGATTTATTTGTCTGAAATGTCAAGTGTTTGATCTACATTGGTTAGAAAATCAAATAGGAAAAGACAAGGACTGTAGTATAAAATAAATTCTTAAGCTAAACAACCCTACTACTTTGACTGTTGAGTAGGCTAAAAAATGTAATTACCTTCTCTAAAACACCCACACTTGCAGCATCAGAGTGGCACAGTACAACCTGTTAATATTAGACAGCTATAACATATCTTTAACACTGGCTTTTGTCAAAATTCAGTGATTTTTGTTATGGCACAAAAAAGGCTGAAAAGACACAACTATTGATAAAGCTCCTGTTTCATGTGCCTTCATTTTCCTGAAGAAGTTGCCTACTGGACTAAATATAGCTCATGCTAATTCTTTCAACGTTTAGAAAAAAATTTTAGCAAAAAGATCTTCATATTTGACCATACCAAACACTACCAGTTCTGCCTGTTTGCTCTAGCATAACTGAAGATTATAATAGTTAAAAATAGCCATTCTTCCATTAACTTAGACCTTCATGATAACAAGTAGCTTTGACAGTTTTCAAGCAGTTTGAGATAACATGCACAAGTAGGTCACAGTTATACTTGGCTTTAGAAAAATGTCTTTCATCCAGAGAATTTACAGCTCTTTGCATACAAGCCCTTAGGTAAGCAACAATCTAGAAGGCTTACTCCAACACCCAAATTCAGTCATGTACAAGTCCTAATAGCAACTACTTAACAGCTGAAAGTAGAATATGAAGCCTTTTGCAAACTGCAAAATTGAAAAGCCCGACTGATGTCAACAGCAGCTCTCCACTGATCCCAATGGGCTGCAGAACAGCTCATGAGAGTGCCCTGGGAAGGACTCCAGCTTGACAAGGAAGTGAAAAGGGATTTTCAAAGTTCGTTTCAGCTCCTCGTTCAATCACCAGATTTCCAAAATGATTATTTGGTCAAGCTTCTGGGAACGCACATCTGTGCTGCTTCATCTGGCATTTGGTCAAAACATCCGCTAGAGCCATCCTATGAGGAAAGCGGCAGAAGAATGTTAGAGATCTTACACTCTCATAACAGCAAGAGATGAAAGACAGGTGTGAAGGACTGCAACAACCTCATCTGTGAAGGGTGGAAGAAAAGAAAGGAAAATTTCAGAAAATTCATCTTAAAGCACAGGTGAGCCATTAGTTGTCACAGCAACCTCACTGAAAAAGTTAGCTACCATTATTTCCGTTGTAGAAGTAGAGAGGCATAAAACTCTTCATCTGGAGTTCCATTTAAGGCAAAACTACATGAATTTGTGTTATTAGTTATACTTTATGTATTGACTTACAATCTGTCATAATGTCATTGACTATATGGGTAGTTTTGCTTAAATAACAGGAAACTAGAGCAGAAGAGTTAAAAGGAACGGTCCAAAAGTACAGAAGTACCGCTGGATTTCAGGAGTTTCTTCTGTCATCTGTTGCAGTCAGTTCACTAGACCATGCTGCCTCCCGGAGCAAAAGAGATGAATAGAGAGCTGCACAGATTCAACACTGATAATACTGTGATGTTTTTTACTATCCCTTGAATATCTCCTGTGGTTTAGTAATAAAAATAGCACAGGTGAATGTTTAACTCTTTTGCTATTCTTGTTATGCTTGGTATATAATCAACAAGCAGACAGCTCCAAGTGTCTGATGCACTCAGAATAATAATGATCACCTTCTGGACAGCTAACACAACATAAAATATTAACAATCAATATTCGCTGAGCATGCAGACCCTAATGATACAGTGGCTTTAATGAGACTGCGTATGCATGAGGTAATCTGCCTTCATGAAGCAAAGGGTCCAATTCTGACATTTGAACAAAGCTCTAACCCCTTAAAGACTTAAATCTTATTCCAGCTACATTCTCATGAGTAGCCTCATTAAGACCCATCATACCACCTAAGTGTGTAAAAGTAAGTTCATGTGTAAGATTTTAATAGCAGTTGTGTTTAAAATGGTTAATAGTAACAATGGTCTATACTGCTTTACACACAGACTTTGGTCAGTACTGAATAACTATATACTTGCACAGACACACTTATATTCCAACTAAGTCAATTTGTTACAATTGAATTACAATTGAATTGAAAAGCAGATATTGATAGAGATTAATATCTCAATCTCTTTTATGAATCTTATTCACTACTTCCCTGAAGTCCTCTGGACTCTCTCTCTCCCCAGTTAATTACTCTGAAAAAACTAGATGGCACGGGAGAGGCTGAGAAAGAATTCACCCTTCGTCTTCAGGCAGCTCTCCAGCAGAATCAAGCAGGCATCAAACATCATGTGTTGTGCAGATGAATAGGAAAGAGGGACAGTGCGGGGAGGAAAAGGGAAGATGGCCAGTGGAAACATTCCCTGGCTTCCCATTATGTACGGTTCAGTTTTGGGGAGTCATCTGCAGAGCTGAAATTGCAAAGTTTTTCTGTTCCTTCCTCAAATCCAGGTACCCCTTTGAAGACAACAAATTTAATCCGTGTTATAAAGCTTTGCTGGATTTTCCCCACAAGTACTAATGCAGCCTCAGCACAGCACTGATGCTAATATACTTAGTATTCTTCCAGAAATGTATTCTTTGGAGACCGATACGGTCCATTGTTTCCTAAAGCAAGAATTCTACTGTGCCACAAAGAATTACGCTGCTCTAACACCATTTATTATTTATATCTAAAATGGGTGTGATGCTTTAGGAATATGGTCCTAACCACAAAATGCTGACAACCTTTCAGCAGTCACACGATGCCTTCCATGTGCACGAAGCTCATCTGGACGTCAACAGGAATCCAAGCAAATGGAAGAGCTGGTCCATGCTGAGCACTACTTAATACATGAAGATGCAGAGAAATAAAGGAATGAACAAACAAGACGTATCCCTACATTCAGGGGTATGTTACTTTGTAATACATAATTTTGACAAAAGTATTTTTTCAATTCAGAGATAACCAGGCAGTGGTTTTGCTTGTCATTATTGTGCAGATAATTTTGTCTCCTCAGGAGGTGCTTACAAGTATCTCTGCTTTGTTATGACAACATTCAGAAAATGCTTAACTTTATGCCTCCAGTTCTTTAATTGGTACTTACTATAATAAAAACAGCTAAAGGACTAGTCTTTGGGCTACACCTGCAGCAGTTTCTCGAATCGGAAGCAGAAGTTTGGGACAAGACAGGATCTGCAGTGAGATTGGGTTCATCTGTTCATCTCCAGCCCAGAATTACCAAACACACAGCCAGAGCCTACGCACAAACGCGTGCAAAGGACAAAGGCTATTCAAGTTTAGGCCATTATTAAAACAAACGCAAATTTGAAGTAAAACTTCAAAATGTTAATTTCAAGCCAGATGCAAACGTCCACCAGCGGTATAATCTGACGACTGGATTTACCACCACACCCGAAGAGGAGCACTGGCTTTACAAATGACAGAACGAGCCAGATGCCTCGCTAGCGCTCAGCAGACACAGCAGTACCCATCAGTTACTATTTCCCAAGCAGCAATAACCGCCGAGTTCTGACCCTAAGCCCACCCTCACCACCATATTCCTTTCTCCGCATACATGCGCTCCCATCACCATGCAAAACGCACCGAGCCGCCGCCCCCCCCGCGCTCCCGCAGCCGCCTCCCGGGCGCCGGGACAAGGCGAA
>WAAD01032605.1:165078-178048 GCA_013389945.1 Fregata magnificens | reverse complement strand
GGGGGGGCGCAGGAGTAAGGCGATCTTGGCTGCTGGTAGGGCTGCGGGGAAATGTCAGAGGCTGGCTGTGCCGTGCGCGTCTCCTCGCATGGCGATGCGCTCGGGGGGAGTCACACGGGCTGCAAAAGCAACGCTAGAAAAAGCACCGCCAGACCTTCTGCTCCTGAAAGCGCTGGATAGACGGCTCTTCTAAAAGCACTGACAGTGCTGTTCGCCAGCAGTTCGGCTCATTTATGATCCGACACTGAAGTCTGTGGCTCAACTTGAAATTCACCCACCGAACAGCAACAGAGCGTAGCAACTATACACCTGCATATGTCTATGCAAATAGTATATACACATAAAAATTATAGCAATGTTGTCTGCAAAACAGTCTTGGCATTAACATACAGAAAAGAGTACTCGGCCTCCACCTCGCACCTGAATGAAAGCAGCAAGCAACCAACTGCAAAGCACCCAAGAACAAGATCGGTATCTAGTCGACACCCCTCCCCACGGTAGCCTAGCCTCCAGTCTAACAAAGCCAAATACTCCCAAGCCACACTAAAAAGGAAACCCCTATGCCACCAGTTTATTAGATGCTGGCAAGAGTTAAGCAAAACAACAATCTAGTTTGTCAAGAATAACGGGTTAGAAGACCACATCAGAATAGTGAAATTAAAAGATCAGAGCAGACTCTTATCAATTTCAGAACGGGCAACTATGAAGTAAGAAACAGAAAGCGCAATCCGTGATGTTCAGTGAGGAGCCAGCGTGCAAACTAAATGACAGGAGGGACTGAATCACACTCCTCCACTCTGCTCTACCACACACAATATATCTTCGTACTAGCGAGAAGCCTACACAATTTTTCCATCAAAAAAAAAGCAATTACCAAAATCTTCATATCTGAGAGAGATGGCAAAGATTGCATCACAGTGTGTCCGTGGAACAGAAACAGACGCTAGTAACAGACATATCATACATTCCCGCTGCTGTTTGAAAGTGCAGCCTAGCCAGTGTATCTGCTCTATCAGACCAGCCCTCTGGCAGTGCTTTTATGCCACCTTCCCCATCACGCCAACTGAGTAGGGAGTGCCTATGTGTAAGAGCATGGAAGCAACAGCAGAACGGACAGCACACACACAGGCCTTCTCATCGGGTGATATATGCACAAAAAAATGAATCGCCACATCTGTTTGAATTCGCATTCATGCTCACACGCAGCAACGACTTTTTAGTCACTGTCAGCTCTATTTGCCATGGATTACCGCAGTGTCCCCCACACTTCAGCCCTCATCATGAGTTCAGTACTCATGTCATTCTGTTTTCTTGCCCATTGCAAATGTTTCTGAATCCTGCAGCAGGAATGAAATAAATCTCAAGCTCTTCTTCTCCTTCCCAACTCCTATGGCATTATCCTCAGTTGGTGATCTGACATCCACTTGAAAAACAGTTCCTTTCCCCATCTTCTTTTCTGAAATGAGTAGAATTTTCCACTTGCAAACAACTCAAGTTTTCCTTCTTATCCAAAAAAGTGAAGGTTTTCCTCAGTCAATGTAGTATGACAGCATTTTGTATTTTCAATTGAGTCATTTCCTATGCACTTCTTTCAGTGAGTTTCTAACCAGCGCTCTCAAGGGTTCTCCTGTGTGATACTTAATAGATGACTTTAAAAAGAAGGTTCAGGAACATGCAGAAATTAGCTTTTTAATGAAGAACTTCCTTTCTTTATACTGCTAGGAAGTAGGAAGGGAAAGACATTTGTAACTTGAGTTTCTATAGAACACAAAGAGTTTATTCCACTTACTGTGTAAGGTCTCTAAGGCAGAGAAATTCAACAGACATGTTGGTCAGAGAATGCTAAAATGGATCAGATACAGCATTCATTTATTAAAAAGAGCTTTTTAGCTGGGTTTCCAGAGGAATTGAGGCTGAGAGTTTTATTTTCCTGCCTGCATCAAGTCCCCTCCAAGAATTTTCAGATTTGGCTATGGAGAATTTAAATTCAAGTTGATTAAAAGGTATAATTCAGAAAGAGTTCTACATCCCTACAAGTTTTGTAGAAATTGGCACAAATACTAGAATAAGAGAAATTAAAACGAAGGAGAAAAGCTGCAGTGGAAACTCAACAGTTACCAGTTCTGGAGGACATGTCTTCATTAGCCTC
This sequence comes from Fregata magnificens, assembly GCA_013389945.1. Classification (NCBI taxonomy): domain Eukaryota; kingdom Metazoa; phylum Chordata; class Aves; order Suliformes; family Fregatidae; genus Fregata; species Fregata magnificens. The sequence continues at coordinate 175,899 of WAAD01032605.1, read as the reverse complement.
AACTACCAGTCAGGCAATTTGCATGTGTGCAGCTGAATCAGCCTCTACAGTTGCTCTCTCAGATCCTGCCAATATCTAGGGAACATGGAGGGGAGCTGAAGGAGGGGGAAAAAGGAGGTACAGAGAAGAAATGAGACACTATTATTACTATTTTACAGATGAAGACCTCAGATACTTAGATAAGATGGACAAGCCAATCCAAGAGTTCACTGCTGCTTCTGCAAGGGGTCATCCCGTACCCTCCTATGCGCTCCCTCTTTTCTTACTCCAACCCATCTGCTCCTGCTCCTCTCACTGCAGCACCATCACCACTGGTCTGACCCTCAAGGAACTACTTTAGCTCATTAATTAGCAAATAATTGCTCACTTTCTTGCACTGGGTTAGCTTCCTGCCAGATAAGGATACAGAAGAATAGAGAAAGAAATCAAAGGCTCAGATAAACACTGGAGCTGACAGAGGGTGAGTGCAGAACTGCACAGCCAGGAAGGGGTGAGGAGGAACCATTAGAGGGAAAAGAGATGATCCTTCTGAGCAGCAGCAGCAAGCTGTTGAGCTGTTTGATTGACTGAGCCATTTCCTGACTACTTTAGAAGTCCATTAAGGAGCAGTGATTGACATTGTTTTATTTCATCTACCTGAGGCTTCTGAATTACTCAAGCAGGAAGCAGGATCCTACCTCCTACATTTTCCTGTTGACTGTAGAGACAGCCTAGGCTTCTAACTCAGATAGTGGAAAAGATCCACTAAGGTCATTTTTTAAAGGTATTTGGGCTTTAAGAGATGCGAACAAGCACCTTGGGATTTTTTAGAGAAGTTCAAACAGATTAATATATTTTCCACAAACAATAGGTGTTTTCAAATCCTCTATGGGCATTTTCAGATGCCTAAATGCCCTTGAGGAGCTAAGTATGTTGTCCAAGGTCACACAGAAAATCTGTCAGAGCAAAGAATAGAACCTGCATCTTCAAAGAAAAGTATCCTAAATATTGGACTGTATTCTCTGTGCAGCACACCTTGCTGTCACTTAGCCACTGTGTGAATATATAAAAGAAAATTCATTTTTCCTTCCATTAAGTAAACTGGGTTTAAACAGAGAGCTCTTAAAAGAATGCTAATGTCCAGCTAACCCACTGGAGGCTGGATTCGTAAGTTTGAAATGGGAAAACATTAGTCATTTTTACTGAACTCTTACAGCCAATACATTGCCCCACTCATGATCTGCACAGCAACATGAGTGAGAATCTCTCCCTTTGCTTTTCAGTAGCTTTTGGACAAAGACTCAGGCACCTAACGTTGGACACTGTACCATCTTTGTAATATGCTGTATATGTGTAATACATCACTGCAAGTTTTGTGCTTTGGCTTTCCAACAATTTGCTGGTACCAGTCCCTAAAGTCCCTGCCCTTCTTCCTACCCCCTCCCCATCCCCTCAAAAAGAAATAAACTATTGATATTTTTAGCATCTATTCCCAGGAAAGTGAGGTTTATAATCTCATTGTTTGTCCCTCATCACTTTTGAACCAGTTTGTCACATACGAAAGTAGGATAGGAGTTTTAAAAATAATTAAGACCACATCAGTTGTATGTCATTTTTCATTAAAATCAGGGGAGAATGATTTAGCATGGATGAAAAAGCAGGCAGAAGTCAGCATTACATCTTTGTCTGATGCAGATAACTCATCATTCAGAACATACCCATCTCTGCACAACACAGTATGCTTCCTCTTGAAATCAAATCATTGTGACAGAAGTGAGGAGGGGGGTTTGGAACAAAAGACAAATTCTTACAGAAGTAGGCTTCAAAGAACAACTTCCGTGGGCAAGGCAAAGAGCAAGGATGGCCAGGACTGGCCTGAATAATCTATTTAACTGTATTTCACTGAACAAAAATTGGGATGCTGAAGAATGACAGAAACTACAGGGTTTTTCTACAAGTTTTACCACACGTTCCACCATAACTCCACCAGCTCCTTTCTTAGGGAAATCAGATCTATAGCAGTCATACCTGAAAGGAACAAAATCTAGAGCATTGCAAAGTCTTATGATTTAATCAGAATTTTAATAAGCTCACAATAAATAGTTCTCTGTGACATGAATGACATGAAAGCAAGACAGCTCTCTTACTTTCAATGTACGACTCTTACTACAGTCTGCAATTAGTGAGTAGTGAACAGCGAATTCACATCAATACATGGCCTTTCACTGATTTCAGTGAGCTTCAAGGCCAGCTCCCACTAATCTCTTTTGAGAAAAGTTCCCATTTATATCTTCCAAAGGAGAATTGAGCTCCAAATTACTCACACCAAATGTTAATAGAAATGTTTTACTGAAGGGTTTTTTTTCCAAATATCACACACACACGTATTTAAAGAGACTTAACCATCAAAAAAAAAAAAAAAGAAAAAAATCAAAAATTGCTTCTCTGAGCAAGACAAAGACCAAAGACATCTTCCTCATTTTTTTCACTGCGTAGAACCAATTTTCTTAATCCTTTGCATGTTATCCAACCCTGCATGTAGTCTGTGGTATATGCACTTTTATGGCAAAAAATATAACATTGAACCTATGTTATCCTGAGTCAGTACTGACTTCTAGTCTCAAGAAACCAACATTTTATACACAGATCATGTGTGATCATGCTATCACATAAATGCTATAGGTTTTATATAACCAAGAAATATTGGCAATCCTGGCAGCTAAGGAAAAGCCCCCAAATAAGCCTGTTAACATCTCGTCTCTGTTGCTCTTGCACCAAAATGGCTACTGTACCTGTGGAAACTTAGGGCACAAGGGCCAAAATGACATATTAGTTTCTGAGAGTCAGGTTTGGAAAGATCAGCTAAATGTTGGCCAGCATTTACTGCTGAAGAACTTCAGCACCACCCCTACCTGTGTATCCTTATTAGGAGGATCCCAACAAAGAGCTCAGAGTCAGAAACTTATTCAGGTTTTGCATCAGGTTCTCACAGGCTCACATATGAAGTATGTACCATGAACAAGAGCTGTGAATCTTGACTCCTAAATAATTTTTTCTTCTAATTTTGTATTCAGTGCATGCCTACAAGAGATATAGAGACACTCCCATGAACTGCCTTTGTTGTTAATTATAAATTAGAGTTTTTAGATCTGCATCAAGTAAGGTATTATCTCACTGTGTGCCCTACTTTACCCTTTACCCTAAAGAATTTGCTATGGCCAAACTGAATTAAATTATGCAATCAGAGCTGGTTAAAAGTGCAAGCATTTTTACGTAGAGTAACTTCTACATCATGCTATCAATGTAAAACATGACAGATATTTCCTTGGTCAAAGTTCACATTAGCAAAGATGTTTATGAATAACATAGCAAGAATAGCAAAGAATATTATGAATAAACCAGAGTCAAAATCTCTCAGCAGTCCTACACATGGAGGAAGTTTTAGGAATCAGAAGCAAAAATTCACCTGTAGTTGCAATTACAATGAGCCAAACTCTGAGAAGCCTATGCATTCTTCTGTGAACAGCCATGCTTATGTGCGGTAGAAAGTTTGGGACCAAAGAAATTAATTATCTACATCAGTGGGAAAGTACATCAGTGAGTAATTTGACATCTGGTCATAAGAGATACTTAGGTTTCTTCTCGTACTCCTGGAATTCAGACATTGCTGAGGCTGTGTTACTTCCTCAAATGCTATTTTCTTTATACTTATTTTCTACTCTGAACACTGACTTGCAGGGCCCTCTGGCTGAGAAGTATAGAAGTGGCCAGGCCTCCCTTCAGAGCACATCAAGATCATTCATTAATTAGCTGGTAGACACAATGTGATTTGAGAGACACAAAGTACTGGCTCTTTTTCAGGAACTGAATGCCTTGTTCCTTGTCATACTAAGTCAGGATAGCAACCCCTAGTCCCGAACCTGGCACTGATCAGTTTTACAGCTAAGGCACATGCCTGCGTGTAGACACATCCTTTTAGACAAAATCTCCTTGAAATTGTGATGGCTGTTTCACAAGGACTCAGGAAAGAATATGGGCCAACCAGCCAAAGGCACAGTCTTCCAGTCACAGTAACAGTAACTCAAATCTTGAAAGATTCCTGAAGAGATTTGGAAAAAAAGAAAAACACTTTTCTCCTCCAGTTAGTCTTGTCCGGTACATGCAGGTACACATATTCTGGATATTTTCTTTCTCTTGCCTATTGACATCTACCAATAAACTTATCTGTTGTACATGTAATATATTTAAAGCTCAGGTCTAGCTGAGTTTTCTCATGCAATTTTTTTCTTTCAATAAGTTTAAAAAAAAAATACCTGAAGGTTTAATTTAGTCAACCAATTTTTTGGTTTTGGTCCACTTTTGACTCTGTTTGAGTTTAGGGCTGATGCTAATTCTCCACAACATTCAGTTGTTTATTTCACAGCAAGTCACACTGATAGGTAAAGATGCCAGCAGATGACTGAATTCTCCAGTTGAGCACATTGCTGGAGTAAAACATGAGGTCAGGCTGCCCTCTGCGGGCCATGATCTAGCACTTGGATGAATTTGCAACAGCTCATGGAAACTGGTTAATGCTAGTACAAGATTTCTACATCTGAACATAGAATTTTGACATTTACTGTACATGTAATGCCAAATATAACAATTGGCTTTCTGCTGCCTGGTTTTTACTGCTGGAGAGGGAGAAGGAAATGCAGACTGCATGTCTGATGCAGCAGCCAAGCACCCCAGGTACAAATAACAGCTCAATATGACACCGCCTGGGAATTCCTGGGAGACCCAGAGACTGGGGATAACAGCTTCTGAACATAAAACCAGAGAAACGAAATGGCTGGAAAAACTTCACTTGGCACATGAGCTGCCAGGCAGGAACCAAGGACAGTGCATTACAGCACCACTCCCAGATCTAATCAGGAACAGGTTGCATTATATTAGGCATATTACAAACACAGGTCTGCTTACTTCAGCATTTCACAACATAAGGACTGAATGTCAAACTAGTCCAAAGTAGCCTGAGGCAAAAGAACAGCAATGAGCAACAGAAACATTTCTGGATGACTCTGGGTCTACTACAGACTTCATTTTCTTTGCTGCTTGTCAGTAGTGCCTCCAGTTCAGTTCCTTAAAGGCTTCGTCCAAGCGCAGATGCTCGTTCCTACAGGGCTGATGACTCAGAAAGAATTACAAAGGATCAAGTTGTACATACTTTTTCTGGAAATGCAGTTTGGCTCAGAGGATAGTTTCTGAGCATGAAATTCTAACTGGAAGTGTTCACATGGCTCCCTCTACCCTCACCTACAGGTAAAATAATGCAATGTTGATGCACGTGGTCACTCTCGCCTCTTTGGGAACCACACAAAAATTCAATCAGTTGTCAAGAAGGGCCAGTCTTGAATACAAGACCTTTCCTAAATTCATTGTGGTTTAGTTGTTGCAAAGATGCAAATATCATGTGCAATGTGATAGCCACAGGGGTAAGCCAATGTCTTCATAAACTCAAACCAGTCCTGTAGCTTCAAATAACATCATTTGAGAACCAAGTGGGACAAGTGAACTGCTAAGATGATGGGCTGTCATGTGTAGCAACCAAAGCTTTTACAAGCCCAGTAACATGCAGCAGCTAAGCCCAAAGGTAACATTACTAGTTGGTGTATTAATTCATTCTACACAGGATACATAGGGTTATTTTTTTCCCCAAAAAAACAGCCATGAAGGATTCTCTCTGAACCTTGTGGCTTTGTGTCCTACAGATGAAACCAGGTGATCTGTACCCTCTGCTGGTGAGAGCAGGTTCCTACCAAGAAGCCATGAACGGAACTCACAGGAGTTACTCGCCACCTTCCTGGTGTAACAAAATACTGAAGAACATCACTGGACTTTTGTCATGTAACTCTATGGATAGTGAGCACTGGTGTGACACTAGCATTTGGGCCTTTCTAGACACTTGGGCTATCAATAACTTAAAATTAATCATGAAGCCCCTACCGAGTACCTCACATCATAAATATTTTAGACGCTTGCTTCAAAATTAAGACATTTTTACAATGCCAAAATTTAATATCAGACTCCATTAAAGATTTCAATTATGCCTCAGGACAAAGATATCTGAATTGAAACTCCCACAAAAACCTACTTTTAATTGTGGACTAATGCGAAAGAAAGACCTGAAGGTTTCTATACTTGCGTAGTAGCAGTGTGCCTGAACTATTTTGCATAATACATATTGACTATCAAGATCAGCTTTTGCTTATGATTAAACAGATTATCTGATGACATTTTAGGGATTAACAGATTATAGCCCTAAATCCAAAGATGTAAGTAACAATGAAATCTTATCATGCATTAGAAAACAAACAATGCAGTTAGAGCTGATCTGAAAATTACTCAGAAATCTCTTAGTAGGGTCAAGCCTAAGCACCAAAATTCTCCCCAGAAATGCATGCAGATTCTGGTTGCTAGACTTCCCTCTCTGCAAGTACACAGACAAATGATTGAGGGATCCAATTTATAGCAGCTGGACCACTCAATTATTTTTTTCCAATATTTTGGGGCAAAATCCAGTCTTACGTCTATTTATACCACAGTCAGACTCTTGCAGTCATTACAGTTGCAACACAGTATAAACCCAGAAGTTTATCGTTAATCTCTTTGCTTCAAGCTTCCACTACCACACGAACAAGTAAATTTGTGGTCCTGCTAACCTGCAGGCTTCAGTGAAAATTAGCTAAGCTCTGACTGATCATATTTGAGAGTACTTTATCTGGTTTCAATAATTTATTATATGCTAACACTTGCAGATAGCGTATGGCAGAACATTCATATATTTACTTATAGAGGAAAGCTTGGATTATAATGCTTCCAGTGGAATAGAAACATCTGAGGAAAACATGATGTGTTTGGAAAATAAATGTCACGTTTCAGTGACAACATGTACTTCTGACCTCCTTGTGGTCTCCTTTACAACCCATTTTATAAGGTAAAGCAGGGTAGTAGAGACAGCGTACCTGAAGTACGAGTGTAAGAAATAGCCTACTGGGCATGCACATTTGTCCATCCAGCCCAGTACTGTGTCTTCCACAGTAGCAATGAGTGATGCCATAAAGAGACACTTGCAGATGTGACAGGTAAGCAATTAGACAATAGATTAATGACTAGGAAGTTTGTAACCCATCAGAAAATGAATGTCTTTACAGAAGGAGTAGACGTGCAGATGTGGAGCAGGATGCACAGACCAGGAAATGCCTGAAAATGGGATTTAAAGAAATACTGCATGAGCTGATTACATGGTGCTACTAGCGAATCAGCAAGGAGGGAGGTGTTGCACGTAGCTGAGAGCAGACAACCAGAAAATTCATGATGGAAAATGACAGCGAACAGAAGCACATATGATACTACATATAAGACACTGATTAAACTTGGGAGAAGCATAGTTTGGACTTCAATTCCACTGTATGCTCCTTGGTATGCAGTGCACAGAATGCTTGCTTTCTATAATAAAAGCCCAGAATCAGCAAGATATGAAGATGATTTTAAACATCTCTTTAGCCCTCCTCAAAAGCAGAGATCATGCTGACACTTCACTCTATTTCCTCCAAGTAGTCACTGAAAACATAGATGTCAGTCTGGTTATTATAAACACAATAAATTCCTGCGCAGAATATAAACAGATATTACGCATAGCTCTACTAGCACGTTTTCATTCTGGGGTACAAAAATGTACCTTCCAAATCCTCAACCTCCCTGAAGCAAAAGTCCAGACTGCAGGAAGTTCTTCTGTAATGTAGACAAATATATCTGTTAGAGACTGGCCTGGTGCCATCAATCTAAACAGCAGAGAGATTTTCAGATAGAAAGGCTAGCACATTATCTCACTGTCTCACTCCATTTAAATTGATTTAATCTAGACAATTTCATTAATTTGTAAGACGGAGAAGAGTTCCCAAATGCTCTATCAATTAAAATAGCCTTGCTTTCAAGCTGTGTCTTAACTCACATTCAAGCAAAACACTAACTCACTGCATGTGCCACCCCAAAAAAGAACTACCTTGCAAAAAAAAACCCCAACCCCAAACCAGCAGAACTCTGCTCTCAAGAGTATTAAAATAGGTAATAATACTTGTGTTTATTTCAGCGGAAACAACATCAAGCATGAGCAGGTGAAGATGTATCGTTGCATATGACATGACATTGGTAGCCTTTCCATAACTGAGTCATCTCCAGTTGAATCACCTCCAATGAGAACAAGAAGTATCCACACAGAATGTAACCTCAGCTGAGTTCTTTTGCACTGACGCTGGTGAAATAATTTTTCCATTAGTTTCCAGTGATTTGCATTACTACTGGTCTGCCAGTATTTATTCAGTATTCCCAGCAGTGACAAATACTTCCATATACTTGAGAAATTTTAGGCTACTTTAAAAGAGCATAAAACCCCCATATCTACAGTTTGCAACACATATAAGCACCACTGACTGGATTCTGCAGTATGGCTACAAATTCAAGCTCAGTATATTGGTAAGTAAATGCAGCGTTATTTGCAGAGACTCAATTTAGGGATAATCATATAATTGTGATATTTTCTTTGTTTCCTTTACTGCAAGGCATTTCATATTGAGGAGTCCTAATAAGTCACTTTTACAACCAAAATTTGAATTCCAACCACAATGAAATGTTCTGTTGAAGAAAAATGTTTTTATATACATCAGGCACTCTTAGAATAATAAGGGGCCCTCAAGCATTAGAAAAGCTTACCTCATCATCTGTGAAGAGGTGACTTATGACTTCATAAATTGTGAAGTACACTTAGAAATACTCTCACTGTTATAAAACTGTCTCCTTTTATATCTTCATGATACCTTATTGTTTCTTTATTCATTCTGCTGCTCAGAGATGGGAAGGCCCAGGCACACCCAAAAGACATTTTTGCAAAAATAAATGGATTGCAAAGGGCATTTTAAATTACCATGTTCTCTTAGACACCTTAATCAAGCACATGTGCCTTAAATCCACACTTTCTTCAGAAACAATGCAGGCTCCAAAAAGGTACCTATGGTGAGAGAATGGGAAGGTCACCATTAACGCGGCAAGCACCCTCGCATTGACGGACAAAAAGCTGTACCACTACTCAGCCCACTTGCTGACAACATGTTTGCATTCAAACCTACAACTCGTCATTTGTTTTCTTTTTTTAATGAAAGCAATACAAACCTGCAATACAAACCATATAAGCAGGCTGGATGTAGCCCCTCAACTATACTTATAAAAATACTAACATAAATAAAAATAAATATAATTATTTACATATGAAAATATACATAAATATTAAGAATAATCTGGATATATTGCAAAATGATAGTAGGCACCACTTGAATTCATCTGAATAAGGGTTTGCCTCCTAGACCACACTTTAAAAGTCTAATAGAACTTTTTATGTTAAATCATAGAAGATAGGCACCTTCCAAATGCAGCAACCATCCAGTTAATAATTACCTAAACGCAGAGATGGTACATATGTTTCATCACGTGACTACCCACATAGAAAGTTTACATTTCCTAAACACATCTATAGAATATAACTTGATGAACGCACAATAAGCAGATTTTTTTAAAAAACATAATTACCTTTTAAATTTATGTTATTTGATATGTCTGGATTTTGAGAAGGAAATAACTAGCTCTGCTCCTTAGCCACTTCAGCAAAGGTGTCCACATACAACGAGTATTTACTTCCATACCATACTTGGACTGTAGCTCTCCATGCCTGCAAAGCATGGAGGTAGTAACAACACTCAGCACAGGAGAATCATCAGTAAGACTTCATCACAAGATCAACAGTCATAGTCAGACTTCCCAGATGACACAATTTAAAACACAGCAGTTAAATAGTAGCTTTGTCCTGTCTTTTGCTTCGTCTCTCTCTGCTTGCTCCTAGCACATAAGGAAGTTGGTGTTCATTCATCTCCAAAAATGAATGAGAAACCATTAGGTACAAAAATGAATGAGAAACCTCCATTAGGTACTACAGGTTCTCTTCCCTTTCCCATACTGGTCTGTCACCTTCCCAACATTTCAATCTGCTCCCCCAGTGCCAAATCAATCCTGTTCCCCTACTTCCATTTGCCCAGCACCCAAACACTAACCTATGAATTGTAGCTGTTCCCAAAACATCACACCGCCCACCAGCTACACCTATAACCTCTGCTCAGCCCATCTTACCTCTGGTTTTCCTGTGGCATGGGAAAATGGCAGGGATGATCTTTTTCTCTGAAGTATTTGGCTTGGAGGTGAAATAAAGCCCTCTTTGTCTCCTTCAAAGCTCTGGGAAAAAAAACAAACAGCAGTGAAGCAGGTAACGTGCGCACCGCCACAAGCCCTCCCATGCTGTGGTACAGTGCAAGCCCCAGAAGGGCCTCAGTCAGCCAGGACCATGCCACCAGCTCCACCGGCCTCTCACCCAGCAGCAACAAGATGTCACCGACTTTCTGAGCTTATCACCCTTACACTGTTTTGTGGAGAGCCGGGCATTTCATTGTTTCCCTGAGGACCTCACAGTCCCTGCAGACGGTGACAGATCCCAACTGTCCCAGCAGACAGCAAGCCAGGCCTTCAGCCACCCACGCCAGGGCTGCTTCTTATGGGCGCCATGCTGGCAGGCGTGGGTGGGGTGGCTGTCTCCCAGCCCTCACGAAGCAGAGCGGCACGTGTAGACCCAGAGACCGTTGTCGGAGCCTGATGGCAGGCCCCTGGGCACGGACAGAAGGGTGGTGGGCGCCTCTTCCCCCTCGCCCCCCTGCCCGGGAGTTGCCGGCAGAGGCGGGGGGGTGGCTCGGGCACCCCGCGCTC
>WAAD01032605.1:93654-164234 GCA_013389945.1 Fregata magnificens | reverse complement strand
AGCCCCTACCTGGCCCGGCCCGGCCGCGCCGGCCGCTTTCTGCGAAACAAGTAAGGAAGGAGGCGAATTCAGGAAACCCCTCCGGATTCTCTTCGAGTCGTGGCCAGCAGACAACAGTCGCCGTCTCCGCTGCTTTTGTGTGGTGTTGTCACTTCCAAACCGACGTTCTCATCCCTGGTTTCCTTTTTAATTGGGTAGGGTGGAAAGGGAGGCCGAGGGGACCTGGGGTTGTGTACGTTCCGTTAGATTTCATCATGGAGCCTCACACATCTGTGCCCGCTGCCGTGCCGGGGAGAGGAAAGCAGCAGGGCCTATTTCCGAAGCTGCCATTTCTGTAGGCCACGTTCAACTGCCTGCTTATGACGAGTCGTTTACTGTCTACACGATCCGTTTTTGTTTGCTTTTTGGTGAGGTGGGGTCCTGGTAGTAATTTCTCTGGCCTTCAGCACCTTTCTCAGTAAGCTAGGGCACGTAGAGGTGCCTCTTTGGTTAGGTGCTAAAAACTGGCAGTGAAATACTGCTGGCAGTGAAGGTGGAAAGTGTTAAAGGAAGATGGTTCAAATGGTTGAAAAAAGAGCCTGCACGCCAAATCCTGCCTCATGTGAGGGGCACCCTTTGTGCGTGAATGTATGCCTCGATGCTGCAAATGCTTAAGCATATGCTTGACTTCATGTGTGCCTGTAGTTCTGCAGTCTTTAGCAGGACTATTCAGGTTTTAAAGTTAAGCGTGTATTAATTAATTACAGGTACCTAGTTTGCTCTTTTAGTGGTAGAGTGGCAATTGGAAAGAAATGTTTTAAATAATGATGAAACGACTTGTTTGAAAACTCTCTGTGACCACGTACGAATGCCTTCAATAGACAGTGCTTTCATCAGAGGAGAAACAGAAATTAGTGGCTGCCTGACTAAAGAAGTCTTGTTATGGTCAGCTGTGCCACGTTTTGAATAAGAGTGGATGACTGAGAGATGCAGGAGTGGAGGAGAAGTTATTCTTTCAGGCCTACCGATTCAAGATATCTAATAAAAGTTATTCCTAGAAGAACGTTTACATTATTGATGTGCACAAAAAATGAACAAAAAGAACTGTGTTTATTTGAGATGCGTAAAAAACTAGGAAAAATGAATGAGTTGAATGGAAGAGGGGAAAAGTAGAGATAGTAGGGACTAGATGATCTTTTTTAATTAAAAAAAAACCCAAAACCAGAAACAGATTGATAACATCATTTTGCAAGTGACTGCTATCAAACAACATGCTATATGTCCTTGCTCAACTCTAGTGTCCCTTTTAGAATTGCCTCATCCTGCTAACAGCACTGTGATGGATCTCCTGATAATAAATACTGCACTAAATTGCATTTACAGGGTTGTGAGAAATACCGAGCACCACATGCTAGGAATGAAACGTGGAATCACAAAAGCAGGAGGATGTTAAGAAAGTTTCTTACTTTAGCTAGGAAGTTTGACCTAGTAATTCAAACGCAGAACTGAGAAATAGGAACTTTTAACCAGTTCTGGGGCTGTGTGTGACTTTAGATCATTGTTTCATTCTCTCTTTAACGAATGTATGTGGGCTACTTAGCTTTGCTACTCCGAAAATGAAAACTGGTGTAAATCCTAAATATGAGATTGATGCTGCCTGGTGTTTTCAGAACCTAGAGAATTTGGAGCATCATTTTTACTTGCTGTTACTGCTGCAGAGCAAGTATAGCTTGTGCAGCCTCAAGTGGACTGTTTCAGCCCTGAATATCAGCAACAGAACTGGTAACTAAGATATAAATTCTCAAGGGTTTTGGGTGCCTACCTCCCGGAGGAATTGAGTTGCAGCTGAACAGTTTTCAGCTCAGCTGGGCACTTAAATACACTTGAAGTGCCTAGGCTTAGCTTTCATTGGTAAGACTACTTTAAATCAAAATTGTTCAGGTAGCCCTTCTCCCCTGTCGTTTCTTCTGGACATCACTTATATCGTGCTCCTGTCCTGCCTCAGGGCCCACAGGCCTGCAGACTTTAGAGAGATGCATTTAAATAGTAAGAGTTCCTATGTTATTAGATAATTGTTGTTATCTTACCCTCAATATGCCATCTCTCTGAACTATGACGAGGAGTTCCAAAGGTTGACAAGTCTAATACACATAGGAGTATTTGCCCTTCACTTGTTGTGAGTGTATGGCTCTTTAATTGACTGCCTTCATGACAAGACTGTGATGAGGCAAACATAAGGGACCACTTGCTTTATATTAAGACTTTTTCTTACCTTGAATAACTCAAAACTTTCACTCTTTTCTGCCTAAATTGTCCAAGTGTGTGAAATCATATTCCTGATTTTCGTTACAACTGAATCCTGATTTTTGCCACCTCTTATCATATGTCAGTCCTGCTGGTATTTTAGATATTTTGGCCCTTTGTGGATTTCTCTGCAGCATCCATATGAGCAAGCACCACTGTGGTATCATCCTGACAGAGCATCCTTAAATTGGGTTGGGTGGATTGGTGAGAATGGTGGAGGGGACTGCAGTCTTTGTTCTGTTACCTTACTTCAGGGCAGAATAGAAATGTTGTTGCTTTATGGGGTTAATTTCAATGAGTCTGTGACAGTTTATATATGGCTTGTCCCCAAGATGTTTTCTCATTGCTATGCATTTCTGATATACTTTTATCCCAAACGTATTTCAGGAGTGCTACGTTCTCAGCAACGTACAAAATGTAGTGTACAGTAACAAAGCAGTAAGTTAGACTTATTTTTGCTCTTATCTTGTGCTCTTCACTCATGTTTCCCTAGACAAAATAGCTTGTCTATAAAGTGGTCACTTGGTGTTCAAAGGACTTTTGTTTGTGTTTGACTTGGGCTTTCAGGGGATTCATCTTAATAGTGAACTCAAAAGGATATTTTTGAGCTGCGTACCTTGAGCAGGAAAAATATGATTTTGGTTGTTTTGAATTTTGCAATTTGCTGTCAAACAAGATAATTTGTATCACTCTTGGTATCTGGGAGTGAATTTAGATTTTGGTGTCTGCTGCACATTTTTGGGAGCCTTCTCTAGCAACCTATTATTCCACTGTATCTCTTACACTGGTACCTTAACATGCTCTTAAGTAGCTTCTTTTCTGTTCATGTTTGGAGGCAAAACTGAGCTTTGAAAGAAACTGAGGCACTTGCTACAGGTACTGCTCCAAAATCATTAACTGCTCAGAGCAAGATTTATTCTTCTTGAACCCACTTTATTTGATGTAATGACCTCACATTACTGATTGTTTTAATATTGTTCTGCTATTAACAAATTATGAAATGTAATGCATGGCTTGCAAGCATGTGCAGTCTTAATTTTATACTTGAAAGCAGTGACCGTTATAAGCTCTGTTCATTCACCAGCTGAAGAAATAAAGTAAACCTTCCAGCATTAGTCCTTTTTCAGATTTTCCCTCAGGGCAAACCTTCACATTAGTAAAGTAGTAAGATCGAAGAAAAACATCGAGTGACTGCTGTAGTTTTCCTTGCTTCAGTCAGGGGAGTGCGCGTGCACTTCCCCTTCGTTTCTCTTTGACCCAGCTTCCGCTTTCTTTTTCTGACCAGACAGTACCCATTATTCTTTTATACAGTGTTTTCTTTATTTTGTGAACTTGGCCAAAAGATATTGCAGGATATCACCAGCTTCAGTTGTTTCCTTTCTTTTTAGTATTGAATTGCACTTCTGAAAAGCATACATAAAAAATATGACAATAATTTTTAGATGCACAAAGGAATTGCTGTTAAATACTGAATATTTATAGGTTTCTTTGCTCTTGACGTTATTTTTTATCCTGCCTAAACACAAATTCTATATACTTTTGAAGACTACATGGAATTGTATTTTGGACAGATTTTATAACAAGCAGACTATAGTTCTGGTCAAAGATCTGTGGTTCTCCTGAGAACAGCACTTTTCCTGGAAGGAGTGGGGTTTGATCGTTAGTAACGTATTGTCACCAGAATGATAAGGCAGCATGTGTTAAGTTTAGCTTGCAAATGAGAACAGTCACTCACTGACTCCCAGGAAGCTCGACTGCTGGAGTTGGGGACCAGATGGAAGAGCTAATCAATGTCTGCTCAGATGGGCTGGTTTTTAGTAGTGTTCAGTGAGTTTTGGCTATTTGATATACCAACACCCACACGGCAATCTTTAAGATGTTGGGTTTTTTTCCCCAAAGGAGAACTTCACTTTGAGAATAGGAATCGGTAGCTCAAAATTAGTAAGAACATATGTAATTACGTCAAAATGAATTAACGTAACTGTGAGAAATAACTGCACTTTTAAGGTAATTACTTCAAATTAGACAAATAGCAGGAATTAATGGCCTTCACAATGAATTTTGTTTTGCTTCAGAATCTTTATACAAGTATGTGTACTTTTTACAAGAGTGATTATTCGGATTTGCAACTGTGACATACATTTCATCTCAGCTGGTAGGTAATAATTCATCCTGAAATAGAAACTACAAGTTCATCCTAGAATTACGTGTCCTAGTAGGGTTAAAGCATGTCAACCAAGTGTTTGGGAGCTTACATTTTTCTAATGCTTTCCAGTGCTGGGCTTTGTTTGTCTATAAGCTGGTATCTTAGTCTTGGTCTTTACCTAGATTTTGTGTCTCAATAACGAAGTTAAGAGGGTTGGGGGTTTTTTCCATTTTTTCTCAGTAAAACACTTCCCTCAGAATAATACATAGCATTGCCGGAGTTACATCTCTGTTAAATGTTCCCTGGAATAGCTGTGCTGTAAAAAGCAGATTTATACTAAGTCCGTCTGCAGTGGGAAGAGGAATTTGGGGGTGGGAGTATTTGGAATGGGGATACTTTAACTGAACAAGTAAAGAAATACAATTTTTCTATGTTCCTAGGAACTGCTGAGTCTGGTAGGCCAATGCAGGCAAAGCTGCCATAGGTCTGTATAACCAGGTCCAGTTGGTGGCAAGGCTGATCATATATTCCCAATAGGCGTGCAGGTACACATATGCATAGGTGCACACACATGCTAATGGTATCTCTGTTTGGTATCTCTGTCGTGCAGTCCTTGATCAGAGAAGACTCTCTGAAATCACTGAGTATTTTAATTAAAAAGGGCAGGACCTGTCCCTGAATTACCTCTTCACCTCTGAGAGGAGTCCCTGGAGGCGTTTGTTGGGAGGGAGAATGTCTGAATCCACAGTTCTCTCCTGCGGTGGATGAATTATTGACAGTGCTGAGAAGTGAAATCCTTTTCCTGGCACGGCTCAGAGGCACTAAATTCATCTCAAGGCAGATGAGTCTAGAAGAAGTGGAGAGGAAAATGACATCAGTCAAGGATAAATCTTTAATGTTATCTATCATGTGTTACTTTGGAAGTAGAGTGGTCTGAAATGCCTGGTATTCCTCAAAAGTGGTCTCTCTGCCATTCATCAGCCAGAGTTGAATTTTCGGTATGGTTTTATTACAGAAAGATGCAAAATGATCACTACATTGCTTGAAATGCACATCTACAGCAGCAAGTGTGACGTGCGAAGCATGATACCAAATATCATGTGCTTAGTCTTCAGTTTGTTCAGTTATTCTTCTGAATTTCAATAACCTAGTAAACTTCATACTAAAATAAATTAGTTTTGTCCAATGTGCGGTGTCCTGATATTTATTGTGTGGTAGCTGGTGTGCTAAAGTGCTACTCTCAGTGCCCAGCCGTGGAAATATGGAAGACTTAATGAGTCCACAGACTGTCAGGGAATGGATAAGCAATGTAAGTTTGATTTCCTAGTTGCCATTTGTGAGGGCACATTTCCACATAGGATGCAGGCATAGGTGGTTACCAAGCACCACTACTTTTTTAAAGTCTTGCATTTCAAAGTCCTGTGTGCAAAGGATCATTAAGAATTAGCATTCCGCTTTCTTATCACGGCAGGACATGCTGTTCATATACTGAGCTTTACGTCTTTACCAAGATAAATTTAAGTGTCATTAAATTCAAGCAAAAGAAAAGACTGATGTGGAAAACTTCCAAGGCTTTTTCAGAGACCAACATTAGCCAGTGAAGAGTATACAGAAGTTTGAGCCCTGTGCTTCTGTTTGTCCAAGAGCTGAGGCAACTCAACACTTTTTAGGCCCTATGAGGAGACAACAGAGGAATTCAGAGTTATTAAATCTCAAATGTAGTATCTGTAGCTTCTGGGGGCAAAACTTTTTCACTGTGAGGGTGGCTGAGCCCTGGCACAGGTTCCTGGAGAGGTTGTGGAATCTCCGTCCTTTCAGATATTCAAAAGCTCTTTGGACATGGTCCTGGGCAACTGGCTCTAGGTGGCTGTGCTTGAGCAGGGGGGCTTGGACCAGATGATCTCCAGAGGTCCCTTCCAACCTCAGCAACTCTGTGGTTCTGTGAAGGACTGGACTCCATAGCTTGTCGGTATGGTTCAACTCCTTATCCTTCCAAAATGGACACACCAGCTTCTACACGGGATTCTTTCTGTTTGCTGACAGGTCTCGTTGCTACCATCATGTCAAGTGATAATCCTTTATTTCAGGATTGCCTATAAAAAAATGACTTGAGGACTTGACTGTCAAAACAAAGCCTCAAGCAAGTAGGATTAGGCCTCAGTAACGACAGACCATCGTATGATCTGTTGAGTGGTGGGGATTTTCCCTATAGGATTCCTGATTTTACCAGCTCTGAACATTTTATATTGTTGTCACAAATTCAGCGTTTGCCTCAACTCTTACTTTGGAGAGCAGAGTGGTAAAATGATCGTGGTCCTTCTTTTTTCACACGCTGCCTGTGGTGTAGCAGTTGTTTGTGCCTGTGGTGTAATGGGCAGCAGGGCACCCAGTTCTCAAGCTCGATGAGGAAGGAGCAGTACTGATGTTGACTGGGTGGGAGGCTGTGTTTTGTTCTTGCAGCATGTTATTCCTGGATGCCAGTCACGCCCAACTGGCCACCCCAAATTCCTCCAGAAAAGAAGAAACTTCCTTTCTTTCAGAAATTAATTAAGAAATGTATTTGTTAACAAAAAAAGAACAACCTGCCATGCTCTGGGGATGGGCCTGATGTGCAAAATAAAGCAAACAAAGATCTTTTAAAAATTGTGGTTAACAGGAAAAAAAGGCATGGCAAAAACTGTATGAAGCAGCTAATCGGTATTTTTAAGGGAGCAGAGGGAGAGAGGAGAACAGAGTGTACAGAAGGGGAAGATGGCATCAAGAGCAGATGTAAAAGAACATGATTTTTTCCTACAGGACGGAAGTCTGAGATCTGTACAATTCAAACCTACGTTTCTAGTGTTGCTTTGCTGTATGAGCAATTACTTTCCTTGCTTCAAATAGATTGGTCATAGAGACATCACAGAGCTTATTACTGATGTTCACAAGCTAGGGAGTGCGACATGGGCCTCATGCTATGAATAGTGTATGTAGTCCTTGCTAAAGGTGAAACAGCACAGAGTAAGAATTGCAGCACTAGTCTGCAGCAGTTTACTTCCAAGGATAAGATAAAATTCAATTTAATCTTAGAGAAAGTATGTTTATTTCATTCCTAACTGTTTTTTGTTTGTTGGGGTTTTTTTTCCCCATAGCTCGCACCTTCCCTTCCATTACAAGAAGATTTCGTTTACCACTGGAAAGCAATCACCCATTACTACATAGAGACGTCAGGTAAGAGGAGAAAACATTCTGGTTTTGTTTCTTTATTGTGAAAACTAGAATTCCCAATTTCAGTGTTGTTAAACACTAAAGATTAAGAAATGCTAAAATGAGTCATGTTTTTTAACAAAATACCAACAATAATAATTAGTAATTAGAAGTATTGTGTACCTTCATTCATCCCTTAAAAAGTAGGCCTGAAAAACGATCGAGGGAAGGTCTTTCCTGAGTACCACGTAGAGAATTGTAACTTTTCATGTCTGACCCAATTTCTGTCTTCACATATTCTGTTTAATCCAAACAGACAACTACAGAAATGTAGTCCCTGCTGTTAACCTTTTTATTGTTTTGCATCAGGGATTTTCTTTTTCTTTCCAAGATTTTAACAAAAGTAATTTTGTGGTCATATATTTTACCAGAGATATCTGAATTCTGTGTGCTTGGTATTAGGTATTTTTTCTTTAGTGTCTTGTCTCCATGAAAAGTATTTTGATAATATAGCTCTGAAAAGTGAATTTGTGAGCAGACTTAGAACACATTTTGTTAAAATTTTCCTCAAGGTTATTAGTTTTGCATTTCTGCTGGAGTAGCTATTGAGTCTGTGTTTGTGTCTGGGACTGGTGATCTTGTTTATATCAATATTTACTCTTACAAGCTGAAACTTGACCCTTGGTTCTAAATACCCATCTTTTGGAACGCTATGTGATGTTTCCTAACGTAGAAATGACAGGGTGGTAGGGGAAAACTGATACCTGTGATTATGTGGTACAGAATAAAAGCTGACCTCTCTCCCATACTTTCAAAAGTCTTGTGAAAGACAAGTTTCCACTCAGTGGATATATTCCTATCCTCTGCAGCAGGAGCAGAATTATGCCGAGGAAACGCAAGCAAAACACTCTAGGCTAACTGGAGGTTGTGGTAGAGACCCATATCCCTCTGTTGAGTCGTTCTTGTGATCAGTTGTGATCTTGTTGCCATTTGCATGCAAGTGACAGGTATTTTTAGATTATTGCATAAGAAGTAGTAACAAATTCCCTAGTGGGATATTTGTTCAAGTAGAATTTAACTGAAAAAAATAAAAAGGAAAATCTCCACTTGTGGACGTGCTCTGCAACATGTTAATGCCAGCTCCCACTGCCAGTGGCATAAATCCACAATGGTTTCATGACTTCAGTATAATGAAATCAGAGTCTTACCCTTTCCTTCATAAAGTTTGACAGAATGCTATCTTAATGCAGAAAGTATGAATGACAAATCTAAAAACTTGAAGAATAAACAGCACAGAGTTTGGGTTTTCTTTGTTGTTATCATTAGAAAAACCATTTATTTAGTTACCTAGCTGTAAAGGAACTGATAAGCTGCAAATTAAGCTGATCTTAGAGGCTGTTTATAGCTTTCAGAATAATATGTGAAGAGTGAAAGAGGAAGTTATCAAGACAGGGTGAATACTAACTGGGAGACTGAGAGTTGAACCTTTGTCTCCCTAAGCTTGGTTTCTGGCTGTAAAAGTTTTTCTTTTCGACTGTGTAATTAATGCATGTTTTGAAATTTGGCATTTCACCTTTTCTCCGTTGCAAGACTACATATCTGCCTAATGCATATTCCAGTTTACATTTCCAGATACGGTTCTGAAAATTCAATTTAAGACTTGTTAAAAAAACGTATATACTATATATTAGATTCTTTAAATGAGTGGTCATGTTTTTAGATCTTAAATTTGGAACTGCACTTAAGAAAAGTGAGGACAATATTTTTAATCATTCCTAATTGCACATCTCTTCTATTTAGATGACAAAGCTCCTGTGACTGATACCAACATTCCTTCTCACCTGGAACAGATGTTGGATATTCTAGTTCAAGAAGAAAATGAGAGGGAATCAGGTGAAACAGGACCATGTATGGAATATTTGCTACATCACAAGATTTTGGAGACACTCTACACACTAGGAAAAGCTGATGTATGTACTTCTCAGCAGAGCAGATTATCTTTTGTGTGAACTCCTAATTGTAATAGGGACTGAAGTTCTACAGTAGATGGTAGTGTGGGACACTGAACTCTCGCGAATAGCTGTTAGCTTATGTTACCAACATATTACAAGTAACAGTCTTTTACAAGCATGATCAAAGTGAGACAACCAGTGAGATGCTGACTAGGCAGAACCCTGAGATTTGTTACTTACCACTCTGATAATATTGACTGTGAAGCTAGAAGTAAGAGAAGCATTTTTGTTCAGTCTAGAATTTTTCTGGCTTCTACAAGACAGCATTATCCCTCTCTTTCCTTTCTTAAGTGTTGGGAGATTCTTGGGTGAAAAGTACTGTATTAAATACAAATTTTGTTTAATTTTTCTGAATGTGATGATTTATTGCTCAGAAAGACTTCCATGTCAGAAAGGATTGATTTAAGCTGATCCCCAGACAGCTTTCACATCAGAGTCTTTGGTATGAATGCAGCCCTTGGCAATGTTGCCTGGTTCTTCTCATGTCTGGTTTGTGGCACAAGTGAAATTAGCTTCACTGTCTTGGTGCATTCTTGTTGATATCTTTCTTGGCAAACTTATGAGCTGAAATGTATGGGGTTCGATGGATCACAGGGTGAATTAACTTGGCAGCCCTTGTGCTAGAACTTTTTGTATCACGGTACAGATGTGGTTAGGAAAGTGTGGTGTGTGGTATTCCAAGGATAAATGGAGCTCTTCATGGTTTCATTCTCAGTCAGTCTTTTACACGTTGTCGTAAGTTTTTAATCTGCTCAGTTTTACCTATATAGACAATGTAGGGTACTAGCTGTCAGAGACCGGGATGTTCCTTGCTCTGGAAGGACCAGAGCTCTACAATTCCTGTTACTATACCACCTGTCCTACGATCAGGCTAAGATACTTGATGTATTGAAAATACTTGCTCAGAAATACAGCTTGTTCAATAATCTCTAAACTTTGTCAAGAAACCAAGATGAAATGGAGACATATGTGAAGCGGGTAATTAGTAGTATGTTTCTAAGAGTTGAGGGAAGTCATTTTGCACTCATGCAAATATGCCTGTACAAGCAATTCTTGTACAGCCTGTCTTTATACTTTGCCACTTGTGCGTTGATATATCTGAAGTAAACACACAGTTCAGTGCTTGCAAGATGTTGCAAAGATCTGTTGCAAAAAGAATAATATCCCTTCACAGCAATCATTTAGACTTATTACATTATTGTAGATGCACCCTGATGGTACACATTTTGCCATTCTTTTCAACAGATTGCTTGACAACTCAGTGATAATTAGGGATTAATAATCTAGGGATAATTACCTTGGAAGGAGAACCAGCTTAGGCAGTTGTCATTCCTGGCTTTTGCTACCCATGCTCCATTCACCTGTGCAGTAAACCAGATGAGGGAAATGATGTGCGTTAAAATTAACCTATGGAATAACAGCATTTAGTAACATGGTAGAACACATTAGAGTCGGGGGATTTAGCTAGAAATGGAGGTACATAAAGGACCAAGAGCCATCAGGTCTCATGGAGATAGGAAAGTACTTTCATGTGACGTGGTGCATGAGGGATGGTAGAACGTGGGTCTGGATGTTCCACATATATTTGTGATTTTGTATTCTGCTGAATCTCAGGGAAGACAACAGCTTTCCCTTGTCCTGGAACATCTGTGCATTTATAAACACTTTATCTGCCTAAGGTTAATTGCTCATGAATTTAAAAAACCTTTTGCAGACATTAAGATGTTTATAGTTTATCATCATATATTTGTATGCACTGACTCACTGAATTGCTGGATTTTCTGGCACAGTACCGTAACAGACAGCTGACCTGTAGCCAATTAATTCAGAGTTAATTTCCCTTTATTACTGTATCGATAGGGAATATTTCCTGGAAGGATTGGTAGAGGATTGCAGTGGGATCTGGATAGGCTTGCAGAGGGATCTGGATAGGCTGGATCGATGGGCCGAGGCCAACTGTATGAGGTTTAACAAGGCCAAGTGCCGGGTCCTGCACTTGGGTCACAACAACCCCGTGCAACGCTACAGGCTTGGGGAAGAGTGGCTGGAAAGCTGCCTGGCAGAAAAGGACCTGGGGGTGCTGGTTGACAGCCGGCTGAACATGAGCCAGCAGTGTGCCCAGGTGGCCAAGAAGGCCAACAGCATCCTGGCTTGCATCAGGAATAGTGTGACCAGCAGGAGTAGGGAAGTGATCGTGCCCCTGTACTCGGCACTGGTGAGGCCGCACCTCGAGTGCTGTGTTCAGTTTTGGGCCCCTCAGTACAAGAAGGACACTGAGGTGCTGGAGCGTGTCCAGAGAAGGGCAACGAAGCTGGTGAAGGGTCTAGAAAACAAGTCTTATGAGGAGCGGCTGAGAGAACTGGGGCTGTTTAGCTTGGAGAAGAGGAGGCTGAGGGGAGACCTTATCGCTCTCTACAACTACCTGAAAGGAGGTTGTAGCGGGGCAGGTGTCGGTCTCTTCTCCCAAGTAACAAGGGATAGGAGAAGAGGAAACGGCCTCAAGTTGTGCCAGGGAAGGTTTAGATTGGATGTTAGGAAGAATTTCTTTACCGAAACAGTGGTTAGGCATTGGAACAGGCTGCCCAGAGAGGTGGTGGAGTCGTCAGCCCTGGAGGCGTTCAAAAAAGGTGTAGACGTGGCACTCCAGGGCCTAGTTTAGGAGTCATGGTGGTGTTAGTTGATGGTTGGACTTGATGATCTTAGAGGTCTTTTCCAACCTTAATGATTCTATGATTCTATGAAGTCTTCACTAGAGCAATTAACTGAAAGTATGAATAATTTGAAAACAGTAATGAGATGCAACATTTTTTGTTGATCTCTGTTAATATTGATAAAAGTAATGTGTTAACAGATGATGATTTCTTTTTTTAAATACCTTTGGATAAATTATTGCTGTTTAATTAGCCATTCTGAGTGACAAATTTGCATCTGTGTTTCTCTCCACATTTGTTATATTTTTGTTCTTGTTCATCTGTTTTTGTTTCAGTGTCCTCCAGGAATGAAACAGCAAGTTTTGGCTTTCTATACAAAACTTCTTGGAAGAATACGACAACCTCTTCTTCCCCACATAAATGTGCATAGACCAGTGCAGGTACTGTTTAAATTTTAAGTAAACTATATTTCTGTATAACAAGTTTCTCTTATTCAGCTGTAGCTAATGGTATCTTTAATTCTTCCATTGTCGAGTGAGTTAAAGAAGCTGCTCTAGTGCAATATCAGTTTTAATGTGTTGATGATTAGAGCCTTGAACTGCCACTGCAATGCAAGTCATAAGTAATAAAGAAATCTTGTTCATAGCAATCTACATCTAGAACAAATGTTCAAGTCAGTCATCATACATCATTCTAGTATGTACATAGAAGAAGAATTCAGTCCATCATTCCTAGAAAAAGCTCTAACTTGTTCCTTGTCTTAATAGTTCACTTTTATTTACATGACAGAAATTAATCAGGTTGTGTGGTGAAGTTCTGGCAACACCAACAGAAAATGAAGAAATTCAGTTTCTCTGTATAGTATGTGCGAAGCTGAAACAGGATCCATACCTGGTCAACTTCTTCCTTGAGGTGAGTAAATCAAATCAAAATTTTCCAAGTGTATTTACTGTGTCACTGACAAAATCTAATAGAGAACTGGAGGTATCACATTGTGCTTCATAGCTTAGTTTTCATTCACTCTCTGATTTTTATCCTGTGTGATATTAGAAGTTTGGGGGTTTCTTTTGCTTCCAGAGACTTGATACATCTGATTATTTTTACTAGTTTCATTCAGGGCTCACAAATATACCTGCCTCCGAGGTACTTATCCTTTGTAGTGAAAGTGCCTTTAGAGTAGGAATATGAATTGTAATGTAGAACAGTGAGTGAGGGAGACCTTGGATTTCTTACATTGTTTTGTCTTCAGCCCAATAAGGACTACGGGGCAGATTGCATGGGGCATTGAAACCTTGCAAGTTGCTAAGTGTTCTGCAGGATTGGGCGCTTATTTGGTAGTGGTACATATGGTCTAGCTGCCGTGCCAGCTCACAATCTACAATATGACATTATTTTCTATCTGTAAGAAAGCCAAGTATCTTTACTCCCTCTTCGAACTTAACATGTGGCGTTGATGAAATCAGAGTGGGAAGAGAAAGAATTTCTAGACTGACTTTCTGTTCCCATTTAGAAGGAGCATATAAAAATTTAATTTATAATAGTCCATTTAGAAATGCCTCCTGCTCCCACTTTGATGTTTCCTATGGTGACACAGTATCTATTAAGCACGTGATACATAGCTGAAAAGATGTAGATATTTACAAGCTTTCCGCAAACGAGATCTGTAACAGCAGAGGCTGTTAAACTGCAAAGATACGTTATTTTCCATTGAGTACATGAATATCACTTATAAGTCAGCAGTAAAGAATCCATCTGAGTTTATTTTTACGTTAATTAAATACCACCCTGGTTGCCATTGTATCCACTGTAGTTGTAGAAACAGTAGAAATGGTGTAAGGATTGAAAAGTTAGTGTTTAAACATTAGAAGCACTCAGAAGCAAACTACTAGATATATTACACACAGAATATGGTAGAAGTACAAGCCAGGATTACTTTCAATGTCATTATGTAAGTTTTATGGTTTGAAAAGAACCCTCTGAATGACTCATATACTGAAATAACCTGAGAACCCCAATCATAAGAAGCACAAGTGTTTTGTCACACGTTAGTGTTCTTCCCCAGAACAGCAAGATTACAATATTAAAAATCGGACATAGAAAACCAGATCATTCCAAATCTCAAAGAGATCTCTAGTTTCACAAAATGCTGGCTATACAATTCAGGCAAGCTGAAGAATATTTCTTGTAGCTCCTGTTTCCTTCACATTATTCTAAATGTCGTGGCCTAAGGCATATGTCTTTACAACTTCTGATAGTTGTTTCCAGATAAGGTATTTGGGGTGCAGAATTGTCCTTTATTATAGAATATTCTGGTTGTTCACATCTGTGCCCCTTAGAGGTGCTATTGTTGTGACTTCATAGCTGTTTCTGACCTTCAAATGCATGAAACGGTAAATTTACAGAATTCTGTGTGGCATTTATCTCTCAAATCTCCAACACATAAACTGAAATGCAGATACATCTCTCCAAAGCAGTCTATTTGTATCTGTTAGTTTTGCTTCCTTCTTTGGCTTTTCCTGATCAGTTTCTACAGAATTTTATGAACATAAAAACATGAGTATGTACAAACCCAGGATTTCCTTTGTATGATTCGGTATCAAATAGTAAAGTCTTTCACCTATATTGCTTAACCAATAAGGCTGTATGGCATAACTGTATCTCTTGGGCAAGTTACTTTTGTTGTGGAAATTAGAAGTGGAAGATACTAATTTTATTTTGGCTTTAATTTATTCTTTTCTTTAAACTGAGTTTTCCTTGTTCTTGTGTAGAGAGAAAGAACATACATAGGAACGTTTGACTTACCACCTCTATCTCAGTCATTATTTTATGCTAAACTTGTTACCTCATGTTTTTCCGTATTCGTTTATTCCTCAGTTGCTCCGTCTCATCTTATCCCATCTTATGCGAGATATTCCTTGCAACTGATTGTTCTATGCAAAGGGACGTTTGAGTCTCTGTGTTTCAATTTCTGCTCTTGAGACCTTAAACAAGTTCTAACATAGTGTCCGTTAAAAAGTTGTACCTTCATTTTATAAAATGAACAGTGGTTTCACTATTCACTTCTACTTTCATTACTACGAATTACCAGCTTTATATTTGTCACCATGAATTAAATAGAGATTCTCATTAGCTGCAATATCACTTGATTTTTTCACAGAATTGTTTTTAAATCTATCTGAACTTAGACATGGCATCATCCACCATAGATTTTGAAACTCTGATAGTTACATATCATGAAAATATAAAAATGTATTTTTATATTGTCTGCTCTCTGTTGATGCTGAATTCACTTAGAGTACTTTGTCTAGAAAGCATTGAATATGTGTTTTATGTAACCTTTTCTATTAGGTCACTCAGGATCCTGTTTTGCACCTTTACAGGAGGCAGGTGAGCAGCTAAGCTGCGGAATTGCATGATTAGACAATAGGAAGCTTAAATTCTGCCTATGTGTCGTTCAGTTTACAGACTGCTTTGTGTCACCTGCCAATGTAAGAGTAATGAGCTACGGACAAATTTCTAGGGGCATTTATACATTTAAGTATGTTAGGTCTTCTCATCGATGCCTTAGCTAAACAAACTGTGGCCTTTCAAATGACAGAAGAGTCCAAACATGAGGTTATAGGCTGGTGTAAGATAAAATAAGTATTTTACAAAATATTAGCTAATTATTGAAAAAGTAGCTTTTCTCTTTGGCAGCCCTGCCTCCTACTTGAGCAGTGCCAGCAACAGTGTATAATCCAGGATTGAAATGCAGTTCCAGCCTTTAGTTCTGCTTTATGTGCCAGGCTCATCATTGTGATTCAGATATTCCCGTGTATTGATAAAATATACAGGAGGATACTGGAGGACTTTAGAAGATTTAGGGATAGACAGACATGGTTCAGACAGACACATTTTGGTTGCTTTGCAGCATTTCACACTGTAAAAAACCCCCATATGTTGAA
This sequence comes from Fregata magnificens, assembly GCA_013389945.1. Taxonomy (NCBI): domain Eukaryota; kingdom Metazoa; phylum Chordata; class Aves; order Suliformes; family Fregatidae; genus Fregata; species Fregata magnificens. Next base: position 148,012 of record WAAD01032605.1, on the reverse strand, counting down.
GGAGTAACTTTTCTACTGTACTGAAAAGTCTTGCTTATTTTATAGCATGCAGTGTGCTGCTTTTACCACTGGGTTGCCTCTCCAGGGAATTGGTTATATGAGTGTATCACAACATTCAGTACAAATTCTCCACAAAGAATGCACATCTATCAAGCAAGCATTCACAGCAGTTCTCTAGTTTGCTGCCTGAGACTGCCACGTAGTTAGTCCCTGCTGGTTTGTATGTACTGAACGCCATTAACCCCAAATGGTTACTGTTTTAAATTATTAATGCTTGAGATATATTTGTAATAATTTTGGTGTTATCATGGAGGAGGGAAACCATTTGGATTTACAATCTCACTACTGTACTCACTTGAAAAAATGTCTTGTGCTGAAGTCTAATTTATGGTTCTAATAAAGTATTATTCACCTGTGCTTATGCCAGAAGAACACTGATTTCTTGCCTTGCTGTGAGTTTCTTCTTGGTATCACAGAGCACAAATTTAAATGTCTTTTTATGTGCTGGAGACAGATTTATGGGAAGAGAGATGGGTTGCTTTCTTTCAGGCTAAGTAGAAATGCTTTGTAGCTGCTGAGAAGGTTTTCTGTGATCTATGGTAGTATCCAGTGCCCAATGCTAACTTCTGGTATCTTCTGTCCATTCAACCTATTCAACTTTTTCTTCATGAGAAACACAACTTCAGAGTACTCTGCTGTCATAAAAGACCTTTTTTTCCCTTTCCTGTTGAACATAACATCTCAAGAAGTTTAGAATGAGTTCAATTGTATGACTCCACCTGGAAATAGTGTTTCAGATATTAGATGAATTTGGGGCCTTGACCTAGAAAGGGACGTTTTATAGTATGTGCTAAGGTCTAAAGGTGCACTCATAAGGTAAATGAAGAACTTCTATCAAATAGTGGGCAAATCAAGTGAATATATGCCTTCAGTGGTAGAGAGAAAAAGATGCCATCTCTTTGTAAATGGCATATTCAGCCTTGAAGCAAAATGGTGCAGGGCTTAAGAGAAATTTAAGCAGATTAAAAAATGTTCTAGGTTTAAAAACTCCCACGCTCCTGCAACCCATTACATTCTACATGGTTACTGTATCCAGCCTTGTAGAGAACTACTTCAAATGCTGGTGTAAAAAATTTGCTTTTAGTAAATTTCTGCTTCAGGATGAACAGTGATTTCAACCATGTAATTCCAACAAAATGCTTTGCAGAGTAAGTTAAAAGCAATGGCTTCCAAAGGATCAGCAAGTGTAATTACAGAAGACATGCTAAAAGGCCAAGACTCGTTGACAACAGACATGGGACAGCCCGTTCAGCCTGAAGAAATACCCAGTGCTGCTGGAGCGGAGCAAATGGAGAAGGAAGATGACCTCCTGCAACAAGCGGATGATCTCTCTTTCAGTCTGGATGAACTAAATGTCACGTCATCACCCGAGTCCCCCACTGTTTGTCCAAATCAAGACTATAATTTAGTGAATTCTCTACTAAACCTCACTAAAAGTCCTGTGAGTCGGGTTTTTTTGTTCTGTTTAATGTGATAAAATGAAATAGTTTGGATGCTGTGTGAAGTGGGCAGAGGGAGTGAATATATATGTATGTACACACTGTATTTTAACTACAAAAAGTAAAACGAGGTTTGTTTTACAGGCAGTTTTTGTAAATTGGCAATTTTCTTTGACAATTCAGATTCAAGTAAGAATATTATTTTAGAAAATTAAGTTTGTTGTTGCTAACGTAGGTGTTTTTTGAGCAATTTGCATAGGATGCTGCATGTTTCACAGACAAGCTACATAGGATAATCATTAGGTTAAATATACCACAAGAGAATATTTAAAAAACTACTTTCAGTTGTACTGACTTAGCCAAACCCACTGTTTTTTAAAAGGCATTGGGCTGCCTCTAGGGGTTTGATTTCTTTTAAAAACAACTGCTGTATGTCTTACGCAGCTCCATCCTTGAATTCACACTCAGATTCTTTCAGAAAACTTAGAGGAGGGTTTGGTAAGCCTGTAATTGCTACAGCAGTGTTGAGAGCAGAAAAACGAATCTACCGATTTACCTTATTATTGTTAAGTGATAGTTTACATTGTCTTAATATCTTGGTCTTAAGCTGACCTGCAGCACTAGTTCTGTCCACCTGAAGGTTGCAGTTGCATTCTTAGTATTTGACATGGATTCAGGTGAGATTCTTTATTTTGTACTATCCAAATTCAGTAGAAATAAATTGTAATCAGTGGAAAGGCAACAGAAATAAATGCATTCACTCACTGTGGGGGAATGGAGAGGTTTTATGTGGGAGATATTTGCTTCTTGATTTCAAGTGAGCTTCATTCACCCTCTGATTAATTCTTCCATGCCCTTCTGCCAGGATGGCCGGATAGCAGTGAAGGCCTGTGAAGGCCTCATGCTTTTGGTGAGTTTGCCAGAACCAGCAGCTGCCAAGTGCCTGACTCAAAGCACTTGTTTATGTGAATTGTTGACAGACAGGCTGGCCACCCTCTACAAAGCCCTGCCTCAGTCACTGGATCCCTTAGACATTGAAACAGTGGAGGCAATTAACTGGGGGTAAGAATTTTATTTTTGTATTTAAACCCAAGGTGACTTTACGCCCCTCCCCGAAACTAATTTTCTATAGGTAGATAAGATGTATAAAATATTCACACGCCCATGCTAAAGTCTCGAGAGCAGAGCTGAGATCCCAGCTGCAGCATAGTGGTACGGGTGTCCAGTGTACGCGTGGTTTCTGACATGGGGCCAGGTTTCACTGGCAGTCCCTTGCAGAGATTCCTCAGGGGGCAGATTTTTCCACTGAATTATGTTAGCAATTTGTGGTGGTGTAGCTGCAGTATCAGGTACAAATTATTTTCTTGTTCAGATGTTCAGGATTTAGGAAACATAAACTTTTCACTGTTCACAGTGAACGCTGTAAGCTGCTGCAGGGGGCAGGAACGGTGTCTTTGATAACAGGCTGTTGCAAAATTTTTGCAGTAAAAAAGAAGAAGGAAAGAGTTACCGCGTGACTCATCAGCATGAAGCAAAAGATACATGCCTGTTATCCTAACTGCTTGCATGTTAGATTCTCAAAACATTTCTCTTCCCCCTTCTGCCTTCATTATTATGAATTGCTCGTGATCTATTAGTGCTGAGACATAAAGCAGGTATATGCAAAATAACTACCAAATGTCTGGTGGTTGGAGTTTGAAGTTAGAAGGGAAAAAACCAGAACTTTGAATAGTGGGATAAGTAATTATTGGACTGCTTTACCAAAGGCAATGGTAAATTTGTTATTCTGTAGCTCCTTTAAATAGGGATACATGTTTTTTTCTGAAAGATACAGTCTAGTTCAGGTATACACTGTGGTTTTGGTGGACTTGATTGAGGTTGCTTACAGAGTAGAGAAGAACAATTGCCTTCATTTTATGGTTCTCTGACTTCAGGAGTTATTGATTCAGTTTCTGTGGTCTGTGTTTCCTGGGAGAACAGGCTAGGTGATCAGTTTTCCCTTCTGACTCAAGAAATACTTAACCAGGGTTGTTCTACTGTACCTACTATGTATCCTCTAGCATGCCACTGAAAACCTGTGTAATAATAGCACTGCCAGATTAGTAGAGACTGGCAGAAAAGCTATTTTAATGTTCCCTTCATTACAAGTAGATCATTAATTATTCTGTTAAGTTCAGTAAGAATAAAGTCCAAGATTCTTCAACTACTTGTAGACTAAATAAGTATTTTCCCCTGTGTTCTCTAGTTTGGATTCCTATAGCCACAAAGAAGATGCATCTGCTTTTCCAGGGAAGAGAGCATTGATTTCGTTTCTTTCATGGTTTGACTACTGTGATCAGCTCATCAAAGAAGCACAAAAGGTTTGAAATGGTTACAGATGATACAAATATATTCAGCAAATAAATAGTTCCAGTTGTTTCTTAGCTTTTGAGTTTGAGACATACCATTTTGTACTTTTGTTTCAGACTGCTGCTGTTGCTATGGCAAAAGCTGTGCGGGAACGATTTTTCATTGATGTTATGGAACCCCAGCTGATGCAAACGTGAGTAGCATCCTACAAGACACAGCAGAACAGAATCTGAATCAAGCTGATTTTTTTTCAGCTGAAATCCACTACATATCTGACATGAAATATTTTGTTCAGTTCAGAGATCGGAATCCTCACTTCAACTGCACTATTGCATCGCATTGTGCGTCAAGTGACTTCAGATGTCCTGCTGCAGGAAACAGTTTATTTTATACTTGGAGAACACAGAGAGCCAGAAACTTTGACAGACATCAACAGACATCCGTTGCGACACAGGTTAATCGAACACTGTGATCATATTTCGGACGAGGTGAGAAGCGGTCATGATCTGATAATGTCTGCTGGCCAGTTCTATCTTGCATAGAGTCTATAAAAATGCCATTGTGAGGTCTTTTCATATTGTGTCAGCTAACTTTTTTTGCCAAGGAAAAGAGTTCTGACTGCCAGCCCTAGAAATGCCCTTTAGAAAATGGAAGGCAAGCTATTTTCTCCAGCTAGCACCTTATTCCTATTAATAAAGATTCTTCGCTAAATTTGCTTGCCCCTATGCATATCTAGTTGGGCTTGCTCATCTGTAAGATAGGGCAAAATCAGTTTCTGTAATTGCATTTAATTCATGCTTTGTTATATGTTGCATCGCTGTTATTTTCCATGTTAAGTCAATTCTGTCACATCATCACATAAGGTATAGTTAAAAACTTATTATCTTTTATATAAAGTAACTGTGGTCAGAAAAAATACACAATGCCAATTAAAAGATGATATAATAACTTTAAGCACTTTACAGACAGTAAACGTTGTTAAAATAATTGACTTCAGTAAAATGCCTCCTCAGGAGCTGCTTGTTTCATTTTTTTCATGAAACAACCTCCACCCTCTACTTTTTCAAATACAAACCAAGCGTGCCTGAAATACAGACCTATGCCTTCACATATCCATTTTTTTCAGTATGCTTACCTGCTCACCCTGTCAAAATCTGTTATCTGCATAAATGAGTTGATCTTTGCAAAGCTAAGCACTCTAAAGCTGTCTTTAAAAACTGCCTCTGTATTGCTTAAAGTCAGCCTCCTTTTAAAAGGAGACTCCATGTAAAAATCTTAGCCTATAGTTCTAGTCACAATATCCCAGTATTACTTTGTTTTATTCTGGGTATTTATTACTAACTTTAAGTCTTGTTCTGTGTCTCACTTGCACAATGATAACCATCTTCCAGCATGGATCTGATTGTAATATGGAAAGCTAAGTTGTAAGTTCTCTGGGTCTTCTTTGTATTGTTATTTTCGCAGATTTTATAACAATTTTTGTTTTACAGGAAAAAAATAATTCCACGTACTGATTTTCAAATGTGTGTGAACTCTTCATCCATGTTTATACCACATTCAGCATAACAATTCCCTCATTTTTCTTAGGATTTTTGCTTCCTTCCATAATGTAAATAAGCAATTGCAATGTTCTAGGATGTATAACCAGATATAAGGCAAAAAGCATAAGGCAGCAGTGCATCAGTTTATTGAATTTTTATTTTTATCTTGCAGATCAGCATAATGACTTTACGAATGTTTGAGCACCTTTTGCAAAAACCCAATGAGCACATTCTCTATAATTTGGTTCTGAGAAATTTAGAAGAAAGAAACTATATGGAATACAAGCCTCTCTGTCAAGAAGATAAAGATGTGGTAGAGAATGGACAGATTGCAGGAGCAGTGTAAGTTTCTTTTTTAAGGGAAGTTTTCACAACAGCTAACTTGGATCCTTATTTTTAGAACAAAACGGGTTTTTTTCAGTAAGTGAGCATAGATAGCACTTTGAGTGCTCTTTGTATTAATCCGTATCCATAAAGTGATGCAGAAATTATTATATCAGCAACTTATGGAAATTTTTAGAACAGTAACAGAAAAGCTAAAATTGTCAAAAGCCTCTTTCCAGAACAACAGGCACTCGAAGGTCTTCATATATCAATTTACTCACACATCTACCTAGCTTAAGTCTATGCATATTTGTATTGTTTTCAATGAGATTATTCTTGAAGTCAGTCACTTAGGTGTCTTGGTTACATTTATGTTCTTGAATCCTTTTTTGATGGAAAAACTTTTCTGGGACACTTTACATAAAAGCCCTTTAAATACCCTACGTAACTCTTGTAACGCCTTTTTTTACTGATGGAAGGGTAAGGACTAGTCACACCAGCTATTTTAGGCATTTTAGTTTAGGTATTTCTGAGTCATCTAAAATAATCTAATGATTTCCTAGAGTATAACTCTCTCTCATGTAAAAAATGTGGCTAAAGAGTTGAAGTGATTTAATGCAGTGATTTTGTATGAGTCAAAAATGTCTACTCTGTTGTTCAGATCAAGAAGTTATGATTTTTCTTCAAAACAAAGTTTGTTGCATATTTGTAAAGTTTGGTATTTCTGCATATTAATTAGGTAAAAAAGATGTGCATATGATAATATTCTGGAAAACATCCTAGTTGTTCAGAGAAGACAAATAGAAAGCACGCCTTTTGACCTGGAGATTTTCCTGCCTTCCGTAACACTCTGTGAATTATTATTTTTTTGTCCAATATAATGTCACAGAGACCTGGAGGAAGATCCGTTATTTACTGATCTGTCTCCAGATAACACATTGTCAGCTCAAGAGTGGCTCAGTGCTTCTCCACCTGTCAGTCCAGAACATCCAAAAAATGATGGGAAGACTGAAGTTCATAAAATTGTAAATAGGTAAGTTGAAACAAACACTTAAAGAAATCTCTGAATGTGTGGGTGTCTGCACATACTGTGCAAATCAAGTGTGCTCTGTCATGGATGTTATTCTGTGCCAGCTGGTAAAATGGCTCCACAGAAGGAAATGATGTGGCATTTTATCAGAAAGCTACTCCTGAAAGATTAGAGCTTACAATAAGTAAAAATAGTTCAACATAAATGAGAAAAATAGAAGATCTTTACAGCTAATAGTCTAGTTGAATACTCAGAATTCATGATGAAAGTCTTACTGATTATAAAACTTTCTTTTCTCAAAAATATTTGCTATACTTAAACTGCTGTTACAGGACGTGACCTTCCTGGAGAAGTTTGGGGAGTCTCGCCATAAACATTTTAGAGGAAAAAAACCCTTCAAACTTCCTAAAGTTCCTTAAACACATATATAAAAGTAAATAATTGCCATGCTAGAGATAACCTTCTGTTCCCTGAAAATCAAGGGGCATCTCTGTCACCTGTAACATACCTTTGTGCATGTTAGATGTACTGCAAATGGGATATCACAAAGAGGACAGGCTGTGCTCTAAGCAACTTAGTGATGGTAATTCTCTTAGCAACTAATATTAGGACAAATGCTGTTTGCTCTGTTAATACACAGTAGCAAAGCAGCACTGGTATTTCAAGGCTGACCTATCTACTTATCCAGAAATAATCAAAGGTGTTAGCCAAAGGAAGCAAACAGCCTGAGGACAGTCAGCATAGAATGGCACAGTCGCTTCTTGCCCTCTTTCCCCCAGTATTGCTATGTATAGTTTATGGTGGACATGGTTTGGAGCAAAGACGTGAAGAACACTCTCCTAAATTCACCTCGTGTAATCTCCATTAGTGAATAGAAATGTTTTCAGGATTTGCACTGTTTTGCAAATTTGGGGTTTTTTTCAGTTAAGATGAATTCCATACAAAAAGTCCCCTACTACATATGTCTGCATGTAAATCTTACAGGAGCCTCCAGCAGTTCTTGGGGTGTGGAGAAACCTGAAATTTGGAAACAGGGTGCAAAGAACGAGTTTTATTTTGCTGTCCAGAAATTTTAGGTTTTCATATTTATTTTTTAAAGACAGTTCCTCTCTAATAAGATTCAGAATTCCCTGATGCTTTTTAGGTCAGGTGTTGGTGAAGTAATAAGGACATACAGTATTTGCACTACATACCTGGCAAAGGCAATGATATTTGTAAAAGGGACATTTATATGCAAATATTCCTGTATGTTCATAGATGTTCATTTTTTACCACAACAAACTATGGTAAATAAAACTGCCTCTGCAGTAGGTTAAGAAGAATTTTAACTGTAATTCTTCTTCTCTTTTGGCTCATTTATTCCCCAGTAAATTTTCCATATGCACTAGTAAGATGGAGTCTGACCTTTAGCAAATACTTGACCTGGTTATGAATATTCTCTTTCATCTCCATTCTGTCTGCTAATTCTCAGAAAATGCTTCCACTGAGGTTTTTACCTCTAGTGCTAGATACAAAAGCTCTGAAGTATATATCTGGTTATTACAAACAGTAGTTAGAATAGACATGCTTAAATAGATCTTGTATTCTCTGTTCTTCGCATAAAGTTATGGTAGCATCTGTGGATTAATTGGCCAGGCAATTTAGTATTGTTTACACTGTTACAGATGATGAGGAAGTATTGATCTGGTGCTCTGTGGATTAGAGATGTTCATTAATGTACTTCTTTTCTCTTTAGTTTTCTCTGTCTTGTACCTGATGAAGCTAAGTCATCATACCATGTGGAGGGTACAGGTTATGATACTTACCTCAGAGATGCCCACAGACAAGTAAGTCAGTGAAGTCTTCCTTAGTCCTTGAGAATTTGAAATGCTTATGAGAATATACAAATGGTTCTATAAATAGTCCTACTAAATGCATCTTTTGGTAATGGAAGTTGGGAAAATTCAATTTTTATTTTCTAATGAAAACTTACCTTTGGAGATCTTTTGATGGTGAATCCACCTTGTATTACTCTAGTGGGAATAATGGATGACATTAAATGCATGAATATTCATATAACAAATACACTGAGAGAAAATCTGAACCGCAGATAGATTTTTAATTTGCTTTTGCATTTATCTGCATTCTCTTGGAGAATTGCCTGCCAAGCTGTTTGAAAGGACTAAAGGGAAATTAAAATGCTGCATAAGAGTTATGCAATCTGGGACTTTAAAAATAAAGGCTCATCACAGGGAATGCGCAGCCTAAGGCATTCAGGTTTGAAGTTGGGAGTTTTGGTAGGTAGGGAAAGCTTTATGATTTACTGTTTTGAAATAAATGCAGATTTTGTTTTTACAAACATAATCTAGTTTCCTTGGTCAGAGGACAATGACTGTTTATTTGCAGCTTTCTTATTGAAGCCCTGTGAATCTTCTAGAATAGAAAAATTTATGCAAATGAGTAGAGTAACTGAGAGCACTATATTTAGTAGGTACTTCAAAAATTCTGTAACCTCTGAATTATGATATCAGCAGTTTAAGATGGGAGGCTTGGATTTCTGTATTTATTATATTGTTTTATCTGTAGTCTCTCCTGAAAAGAAAGGGAGTAGAAAATAGAGAATAAGGAAACAAAGGTTGATGTAAAATTCCCCTATGTTCTATTCTTGGATGCCAGAAAACACATATCTTTGTATTTCTTTCATGCCTTGGGAAAAAGAGTATTCTGGGAGTTATTAGACAACAGAATTGGTTTCTGTCACTTCCTGACAATGATATGGCTACTCTTAAAATATTTCCCCCCTAAGAATAGCCCTGCCTACTGCTGTTATTACATCCAAATAGCTGTTCTGCTGTTCTATTCCTGGAAGCCTGCACAAGTAGGTAAGCTACATGCAGTGAAGAATTTCTGAGTCTGTTTTGCCTCTCTTTTGCTACTGTTTATTCCTGTGTTCCTTATTTTCACTGCTATAACCTGTGTTCCTTTCAAGGTATAATTCCTTGAAAGTGAGACATCAGGCAGCCCACAGCAAATCAGAGGCAGAGGCAGAGGTTCAGAAAGGCTGTTATGGGTGATAGGAAACAAAGGGAGGGAAGAGGAAGCCCTGAAGTACTTTTTTCATTTGTATCTCCTGCATATACACATGCCTTTCCTGTCCTGGGAATTAGGGAGCAATATAGATTGGATAGCAAGATAAGCTAGACATACAGTGAAAGCGTGGTAATGTACTGACAACAAGAATGTACATGAATGCAATTCCTGCTTTAGAAGAACCCTGATCAGGATGTGTATTGTTGGCTTTCCTTTGTGTTTTGGCCCCATCTGCTTTTTGGGAGCTCTGTTCTCCACTCATTGTATTTTTGAAACTACCCTAATAGCATGAACATCAAGAAGAAAATGAGGTGCCTGCACAGAAACCGATCATGTTTCTTTTAGAATGACTGTTCTTTTTGGGCTTAGATTTTTCATGTAGGTACAGATTATGGTTTTAAGGTGTATGGACTATTAAAAGGAAAGAAATGGTTTCCATGGAGGTTTGAATCTGTTTTACTCACTACTTTTTTCTAGTTCCGGGATTATTGTGTCATCTGCTTACGGTGGGAGTGGCCTGGATCTCCCAGATCTTTGGAAAAGTGCAATTTAGAAGCATCATTTTTTGAAGGACACTTCTTGAAAGTCCTGTTTGAAAGAATGGGCAGGATTCTTGATCAGGTAAGGAAAAGCAGGTTATGAATTCCATTTCTGATACTTTTGTCACTACCAAAGGGCTCATCTCCAAGGTCCCATGGATTTCCCATCACTCAGATGTCTATTACAGCATCATATTGTGTAATGTCCTATGTCCTTGGTGCAGGTCTCTATATATTGCAGGATGTTATAGTGATCAGTATTCTCAACTTAACAAAAGTAGAGAACAAAAACTCTCTTATCTTTGTTACCCACTTTTTCTGTACCAAATGTTTTCTTGACCAGAAATACAATTTAAATTAATAAGACAAGAATATCCTTTAAGTAAAAGAAGAGGGTAAGATAGTATTTTAAGAATCCTTCAGTACTAGCATGACTGATTCTGTTTTCATTTTCTAGCATTTACACTTAGAAAGCCTATACATTTTTCAGTAAATAAAATACTGTACAGATCCTTTCTGCCACATTTCAGTGAACTTCAATCTGAAGTCATGTTCTGGAAGCAGTTTACGTCACTGTGTAAGATGAAAAGAACTTACTGTATCACTGCTAACATTTCCCCAATTTTTTCACAGTTAGAAAAAACTGTTATCAGTGCATGGAAATTTTCTAGAAGGTATCCTTTTCCATCTGCAATATAAAGTAGTTTTTTTCCCATTTGATTATCTTCAAATAATAGAAGTATAGCTGCCAAGGGCAAACAAATGAGATATGATCTGACTGGCTCCTTGTTCTGAAAAAGAGGTGTGACATGTCAGACCCAGATTAGTACAAAGGAATTTAAAGAAAGTGAATTTTCCTGACGTCTGTTTGTTTCTGTATTTAGCCAGCCTGCATGGCCTAGTCTTTCAGGGGAGAAGTGAAGTGAAGGCTCAGGGAGGTGAAAAGGAGGTTGCTCTGTGTGAAAACTTAATGTTTCTTTACCTTCTCTAAACTCTGGGCTTAAGTTAGTCAAGTCAATGTGGCTGCTTTAGATCAAGAAGATAACTTTTCTTGCCAGTGAAAACAAGCCCTGAAAGTCTAGATTACCCTCCCTGTAATACCAGCTGGAGTTGCTGCAGATGCAGTAGTACCAGTTTCAGAAGTTTGTACAATTCTTTTCTGTTTTGCGTGTGGAGCTATCTACAGAATAAACAATTAGCTATGGTAGTGCCAGATTTCCTGGTCATAAGCAGTACAAGAGTCATTTGAACATATAAATGCATAGGAAACATGTCAGGAAGCAAGTAGTAGCTTCTAGGTCAGCTCTGTGAGTGTTCAGGGGAGAAGGATGTTTGAGAGTACCAACTTTTATAATTCAGAAGTCAGAAAAGAAAGCCAAATACTTCCATTACTGTATTGTGTATTCTCAGGGTTTTATTTCCAGTAAACATGTTCTGCGCACTTCACTAGCTGAAGTGGTTATAGATTAGAGTCATGAAGAAAACTGGGCATCATCAGCTCTTAGGAAAAACAAGCCTCGTGCATATGAAAACCTTGTCTGAGCAATGACACATAAATTACAAAAAGTAAAGAACCTAAATTACATCCCTGGAGAAACACCTGAGTGTCAGATACGTACAATTACAACAAAAGTAGCATCTGGCATGGAAGCACAGTGCCCATTTTGATATACTACCTGTCAGTGTGGTACACATTTAGGTTAGTCAAGCAAGGTAGTTAGGATCTGTGGTGTCAAAAACGGTTCTTGACTCTAGAAGAATCAAAATGAACTGCCTGAATCAGACAGGAGTAAATTTGTATTATATCGTACCAAAACCCTGTCCTAAAAACCAAACTGAAATTCCTAGGGGTTATTCACAGTGAAACACATAAATCACATAGAAAAAAAAAAAAACCAAAACCCAAAACAACAAAATCCTGTCAATGACAAATTTGACATAATGGGTGTTAATGTCCGGACAAAGTGAAAAATGTCAAAAAGCCTTTAGTGGGGACACAGTACTACTTACAGATTGTGTTCAATGTCTTTTTTACTTTGTCACAATACTATAGGTAGTTCTTGTGTTTTTATCAGTTTTTATCAGTAGATATCAGAAAACTTTGCAGAGGGGGTGGGTATCATTACCCTAGTTTCTGACAGAAGATAGCTGAGGCACACAAGTGAAGTAACTTGTTTCAAGTCTGTTCAGATCCAGTACCTCCTCTGCTAGACAGTACCTCCTTCCTCCTGTTAATATTACACATTTCTATGGAACTGACTGTTTCCTAGAGAATTTTGTAAGAATTTCCTGAACTGCAAATTTTGCTGGTTTTAACCTTTTTAGTTAAGAGAATTTTTTTAGGATGTTATCTGATATATAACTGTCTTACTGAGTCTGCTGACATATGGACAGAAATAAAAGCTCTGTGTGAAGAAGCAGCTTTCCTTAATGCTCTCAGTTAGTTCAAATCACAACAGAAATCTGTCTGAACAATGCAGCACGCGTTGCTACTTTGTTTCCTTCTCTTCTTGTGAACACCAGATAATGCTCATGGCTTCAAAGCTTGCTAATGAATTGACTGACTCAGACAACTTTCAAGACCTTTTCCTACAGTTCAGCTAGGTAGACAGTGGAATGGATTTATGGAAGGAATTTGTGTCTCTGTCTGCAGGGTAACTTTTCCACAATAACTCAAAATGGAGTGATCTCTTTTACCTATAACATCTCTGGCCCAGGGTCTGAAAGCTTCATTTCTTAGAAGATTGGGATGAATTTATTGCTGGAATACCAAGTACAGAAATAACTGCTACTGACTGGGAGAAATATGTGCTTTCACTTCAAAAGATCTCTAAGACAACTCCCTTTGCAATGCATCAGTGTGTGGTAACGAATTCAGGAATAAGGTACCTAAATATTAGTTAGGTGTCCACATCTGGTCAGTGGAAATTTTGTCAGAACAGCCCTGGTAGTCTCTGGAGCTGTTAGACTGAAAAGCAAGTAGATGTCTCTTTTAGCGCGAAGTGAATCATCGTCTCAGCTTCCTTGACTGTTGACTGAAAGCTTGACTCAGTTGCCTGAACTAAGGTATCTGTTGCCATTTTTGTGATGCCCAAGATATTCCCGCAAGCTTGTGGTTCCAACACAGATCTTGCAGGATCCACCCTCTGTGGAACCGTCAAGAGACCACCAGATACTCTTGAGCATCTGAGATGGCACAAGATGTTTGTGTGTAGGCAAGTGTATCAAGTGTCAGATCTCTGTTGAGTAGGCTAATGCGAGCTTAGACATGTAGACATATCTAAATATACCTGTCTTAATCTGAAGCTGGATTCTTCCAAATCTTACAGTCTGGAAAAGGGAAGAATCTGTTCCCTGATTCTTCAGTGGGATGCTAACTTGAGAGCATAAAGATGATAATTTGAGGCCATGAAATCATCCTCTTCTAGATGTGATTATGCCACTGAGGACGTTACTGTCAATATGCAGTCAAAGAGACTGAGTGAGGGCCCTGTAATCCACTTCAGGTAAAATCAACAAGGTTGAGTTAAACCATCGGGGTATTGGTAACATCTTCAGACTGGCATAGGGGTGTACCAAGGGAACGTCTGTCCATCTCTGTCAACGTAGTCTGTTCCACCACTGAATAGATGGAAGGAAATTCCACTAGTTTGCAAATTTTGGGCTGAATTAAAATGTCAGCATGTTTTCACCATGATGAGAAAATCAAAGATGGAAAAAAAAGTACTTGGAACATAAAGAAGCTTCCCTTTTATGGAAATGAGTTTCTCACTGGGATGGTAAAATCCTTTAAGCTAGGCACTATTTTTTTCCTAGAAAGTCAGGTGCTATTTTTTTCCATATGACTGTTTAGCGTCTTCCAGCATCTGACAGTGTTGCCTCTCCCATTTAGTTGATTTGGGGAAAGGAGGTAGAGAAGAAGCTCAGAATTTCATGCTGTTTTCCCAGCCTAGGACTGTCTCATCTCCCGTAGCATGCTGCCACAAGATGACCAGGCCTTCTGCAATGGTTCTTTCCAAGAAAAAAGAAAGGAGAAGAGGAGAAATACCATATTAGCCATAAACATGGATTTGTTTCTCTCAATTTCCTGAGCTCATATACTTTGCAGTTATCCAGGAGAAGCAAGCAGATGTTTAATCTAGGCTGATTCTATGCTATTTGTTTAGCTACTGAGCTGAAGAAATGTTTTACAGGAAGAGGACTTATCCTACAATAAACAAGTGTGCAAAAGCTTCAAGTGGTTGTAGCAGTTATACAGATAATAACATCTAATACCTAACTGTCATATTCACATCACTCCTGTTGTGGAAAGCAGAAGTTTTGGGCCTGTCTTCTAATCTAACTTTTTATCTTTATATATTCATAACCCTGTATATAAGGTTCTAGCAGTTAAATAAACACTGGCTGGATGAAAAGAAGACATCATGAAAATAACTAAGCACTGTGGTTTTCTTTTTTTGCAGCCCTATGATGTAAATTTACAAGTTACATCAGTGTTGTCCAAACTGTCCTTGTTTCCCCATCCTCATATACATGAATACCTTTTGGATCCTTATGTAAACCTAGCTTCTGGCTGCAGGTCTCTCTTCTCTGTTATTGTCAGGGTGAGTAAACACACAGTTAATATTTACATATGGCTATACAGCAGTGGTTTATTTAGTAACTTTGTAGTTACTGTTAGTACTTGGTGGCTAGTTTAAGTTGGCAAGTGGCTTCTCACTGAAAGTAGATACTTATGCTCTTGATTTGAATCAAGATTTTGGATTTTCTACCAAAAACATTGGAAAATGTATTTCTGTGTCATCATGTCTTCAAAATTGTTTGCTTAGTTTCATTGTATAGATCAAAACATTCCCTCTGGCAATGATGTTGTTTTAAACTGAACTAGGTCACATTATTGTCACTTGCAGGCAATGTCAGGTAGTGCTGTAAGAACAAGCCAAGTACAGTTTTGCACCTGAATGCGAAAGAGATGGCTTTGGTTCACACACAAGCAAAGGACACTCCTGAGTACCCTGTGCCTGGATGTATATCTCTGCTCAGCTTCTTTTTCTTTTCTGATGAAGGCTGTTCTTGACAGCGAAGTCCTGGATTTTTCGAAAGTCCCCTTCCTTTCCCTCTCTGATTCCATCTCTTCCTGCCAGACCTGCATCGTAGAAGTGCTGGCTGGGTGCCTGTCACACTGCAGTCTTCTCTGTCAGAGATCCCTTGCCTACCCCACGCACCAGCTGTTATTGAGCTGGTCAGGAGCCTATTAATGGTGCGTGCCCAATACTAACGGAGGGCTTAGCTCCCTTTTTCCCAGCAGCCCTCTCCATTTCAAAATATAATCTTCACTCTCTCCCCTTGTGCTTTCTCTAAACCCAGGAATTTACTGGTCAATTGCCTGCATCAACATTTACTAAGACAAACTAATCATTGACATAATTAAGTAATGCCATTTGTGGCAACAGCAAGTAAGGCTCAAGAGTTCCTGTCCTTTTGTATCTCTTTACTTTCTGCGCCCACTCACCCTTTTTGGGGGCAGAGCAGGTACTCTGCCTGTTGTTTTGTGAGCCTGTGAGGATACTGTGGTGAGTCTGCATCCTGGGCACCGAAGGCTGTCATTTAACCTTGCTGCCAGGCACTCTGCAAAGGTGTTAATTTTGTATGTTGATGGCATTGTGCTTCACAGGTTGTTGGGGACCTCATGGTTAGAATCCAGCGCATCCCAGATTTCACTCCCAAACTTCTGCTGGTCAGAAAACGCCTGCTGGGCTTGGAGCCAGAAGGGCCCATGTGAGTAAATACACTGCATATTCTCCAAGACTCACAGCTGGTTTCTGTGTGTGCCAGTCCTGATTCTCTGCTGGTTTTTTTTCCTCTTTCTCAGCATCGACCACATGACGTTGCTAGAGGGCGTGATTGTGCTGGAAGAGTTCTGCAAAGAGCTGGCAGCAATTGCATTTGTGAAGTATCATGCCTCATCTACACCATAAGCAGCCTTGATGAGTAGCCAGGCTGTAAAACCACCTAGCCTGTTTCAGTCAAAAAGACTATTGACAACACCCAGATAAGAAGAGGTGGTGCCTCCTGGCAAAGTGTCAGTTGACGTTTGGCAGAATTGGAAGACAAGTTACTTGCACCAGATGTTGACATCGCAAGAGAGAGGGATTCAAATGGAACTAGAACATGATAGAAGGCATTTTGGAAGAAACCAATACATAGCGTTTCTAGCCACTGTGTGAAGAGCTGCAAAAGCTGCATGAAGAACCACAGACATCAGACCTTGGTTATCCTGTTATAATGACAATGTTTAGAGAGTTGGGTCTTTTGTACGTTCTGGGGTTCACATGCGCCAATTCGCTTTTTGTGACCATATTACTTTTAAAAAGCAAATTAATTTTATAACATTTTTATGTCTTAATTCTTTTTCTTTTCAGTTGGATATGTGAAAGGAAATCACAACTATAGTTGCAATGTATATTATTAAAAATGAAGAGAGGTTCAAAAAATCCACCAATCCATATACAGTGGGCTATATTAATGGGGGATCATTTTTGGTTTGGTGAATCTTAAAAGACAACTCTGAGCTTGATTCCCCAATGGATTACTCCAAGAGATATACCAGTATAAAATCAATAGTAATGGAATTAATCCTGATTCAGCATCACATCCATAACAAATATATCTGAAGTATACATGTTTCTAGCATGTTTGTCTCTGTCATTCCAAGTGATTGCTCTTCAGGTTATCTGTGTAACTAGATTTGCTTTAGGTTTTTGCATGTGAACTCTAGTCGCTTGACTCATGTCACCTTTACAGGGAAGTTAATTATAGGTCATTAGTAGTTGTTGCTGAAACAGTATTTTTAATTTCTTTTAAATTGGTATTTAGCCTGAATTGGTTTAAGAATCTTTTGTGCCTTGAAAATTGGCAGCATAAACATTCTGTCATTTTTAGAAATGTTTTTATTGCTTATCTAACCATAGCAGTAGTGCCCAGCAAAAGATTGACTGATGCCAATTCAGTTAAAGTGTTGATAACATATATGGGACCAAAACTTACACCTGCTTTTCATAGTGCTGGGATGCAGAAATGTCTCTCAGTGAATCTTTTTCAATATGGTTGCTATCAGGCAGGGCAGGCATTTGCATTGCAAGTGGAGGGCCATTCGGACTTCAGCATGCTTTGCTTCTATTTCTCCAGCGTGATGGCAGCCTGCACTTCAGACCGTTCTTGCTGCTCACTGCCACATATGCACTGGCAGGTTTGGGTGGCTGTGCTTTAACCTTCAAGTCACACTGAGTGACTTGGATGAGACACCTGTCCTGCTCTCCGCACAGGTGTGTAGTACCTCTTTCCCCTGCTATGAACGTTAATATCGTAGGCAGGCAAGGTAGAGTTTAGCTCCTTGTATTTACATTGTATTTCTTTCTTTGTCTTTCCTGCTATCCTGTAGGCACAGCTAATGCCCATTTCAGATGTGATTGCTCATACGCAAATATGGACTAATTTACTCAGTCACTATGATTTTTCTGGATTTACATGACTGTACCTAGAATCAGATTCTGCTCTGAATCCATGCCTTTTGAGGTCTTTTTTTTTTTTTAATATTTATGGAACCTGGATGTTGAAAGGCCTTTTAAGTTAGCAGGTTAATTAGAACAGTGTCACAGTTAATGGGCTAAATTTATTCTTGTCACGACGGTGAAGAGGGTCCTGCTGTAAAAGCTTCCAGTACAGGTTCAGCTGGGGAGAGCAGTTCTGGAACTGGGGAAACATTTTGGCAGGTAAAACCTGTATTCAGTGGCTGCCTATACTGGGAGGCTTTTGTACAGAGCATTGCATTTTTCTGGCAAACAAAAGCATGTTTTACTTCCTCACCTCCTCTTTTTTTGCTGAATTTAGCCCCAAAGTGTTTTCAGGTCAAAGTAGCATAGTAGGATAAAGTCTAAAAAACTGACAGTTTCATTTTTGTTCTTTAGAAACATACCTTGAAAGTAGCAAGTAATTTTTAGTGATATGTATTGCAGTCAGTCCATATTAGAAGCTTCGTTAATGTAACGTACCTGGCACATAGTTTAGAACATATAAATGTCTATACAGAGTGATGTTTAATACATACATTTGTTATAAAGAAGGTCCCAGTTCAGCAAAGCGGTTAAACATAAGCTTAATTTCAAAAATTTTATTCCTAAATCACAGTCTCTTATATGAACAAAGTTAAGCTGTTGAGCGCAAATGCTGATGCTTTACTGAATTTGGGTCTTTGTTGGTTTTGCGTGAGCTTAATTCCTTTTTTCCTCAAATTTTCTATTTTCATTATTTATTTTTTTTAAGTTTATGTTCCGGAATACTTCTAATGTTCCAATTTCAGTGGAAACTGGAAGTGATAATACTACTATAAATGAAAGTGAGAGAAATGTAAAACAAAACTTGCAAGAGCATTCCAAGTCATATAACAATTTATAAAGCCATTCAAGAGATGCCTGATCTCAACTGAAAGCATTAACATCACCTCTTTTATTGTTGTTGTTGTTGTTGTTTTCACTGATACCTGAGCTCATTACACTGTAAGGAATTGTATCAGTCAGCTTCTGGAAGGACTGCTGCAGCCTCTGTGGCATTTCAGTGCAAAACAGTCTACTGAGCTGCAAACGCAATTCCTTCATGCTTGTCCATGAGAAAAATAAGTAGATATAACTACAAGCACTCTTAAATTCAGGATATAATTTTTCGGTCTCCAGCAACATTGGTGATGTTCTTGCAAACCAAATGTTATTTAGTTGACAAATTTATAAGACGTGGATCCATCCCAATAGAAGTGAAGCAATCCTTAAAGTTGCTTTAGCCTAAACTGCTTTTGTGAGTGCTGCCTACAAACCCTTGACTACCGTACATGATGACAATAACCTTTGTTTTTGTAAAAGTGATTTAATCTTCCTTAAGACATGGAACTCATTTAATTATTTTTCGTGGTGATATTTTTCATGCACTTTTTTTTTAAAAAAAAAAAAGACTAGAAGTTAGTTCAGGTCCACGTTTTCACCTTTTCAATCTATGCATGTCGTCGAGGTGCCCGTTTTGTTTCTGTGTGCGTGTGTTTGTATGTGGTTATTTATTACCCAGAGATGGACACCTGAGAAAATATATGGCCTGAAGTTCACAGCATGTGCAGATCCTCCAGATGTCAGTGGGAAATGCAAGTGCTTATCACCTTAGAAAATACGGCCTCTAGTATTAGATTGAAATACTTGAGAGGTAATACTAGAATAATTTTTGATTTCAAAAAGCAGATCCAAACCACATTTTAACCCTGATGCACATGTGTGTAAATAGATACATTTTTTACTTTTTTTCCATTTATAGTATGTATTTGATTTAGACTCCGATATAGAAAATTTTGTAATAAGCCATGTGCTAGCTCTGGTAGAACAAGTTTGTCCTTAGTTTCTCATATCACGGTAATAGTCCTGGTATTCAGATCCTGTCTGTGTAATGTTCTTACTATGTATTTGTCTGTGCAATATAAAAGCTGTGATTTAATACACAGCTTGAGTCTGGTTGTACATCACCTATGTATATATATGCATATATATATATATATATAAGGACCAGAATCCCGAGCTTGCTTACACTACGATTAGTGTAAAGATTGTTGCACTTGATTTTACAGGGCACAAGTAATCATGGAATGGCTTTGTTAAATGCATGGTAATTTCTACCGTAACCTGCTGTGTAATTTCACAGATGGCATTTTATTATTGCTATTTGTCTTGCTAAAAGAAATAGTAAAAAAAGTGCTAGGTAAAATCGAAGGATTATGTAGTAGACTGGGGGCTACATGGAAAATCTACATCTGATATTGCATATCGTACGGGGGTTTCAAACCATGATCCTCAAGACTCTGCCCTGTAAAATAGTGTAACTATATAAAATATATACTCCTTGGTTTGCCTCCTGCCTTGTTTACATTAAACAGAGGATATTCAGTAAAATTTTTCTATTAAACTTTGTGTAGGTCACTTACTGACAGTGTTGCCAAGGTTTCACAGGTGTGGGATTTCCAGTGAGGAATTGTTGAAACCACCACATTGCCAGACATACAATATTAAGTTTTATGAAGGAGGTTGTGATAAAATCCAACTTTTTGTGCTAAAAAATGCATGGAGGATTAAAGGGGATATTCTCAAAATAAATTAATTTCAATGAAGCGACTGCTTCTATTATTACAGAATCCATAATAGGTTTTGTATGGATGACCTTGGCACAGAAAATGTTTTAACATTTTACATTATGCCTTTGATCCTGAAGTTCTATCGTTTATTTTTACTACATCCTGAAGTCTTTTCATTTATTTTGAGTCTGTTACTGCAGCATCTTCTGGAATAAACCTGTTTCCTGTACTGTACTGTACTATACTGTGCAGGGGTCGGAGTGAATCAGCATACTCTTGCCCATGAAAATTGGAAGCTGAGGGAAATGGCCAGGATGGAGTCATCCTGAACACAGATTAACGTCTGCTCTTCCTGAGAGCCCTAATATCTTTCAAGACTGCAGCTGGTCAAGACCTTGGTTTTCTATTGCATTTGAGTGCAGAGTGCGTCAGTCGCAACATTAGTTTATTGAATTGGGTACAAATGTCACGTACGTGAGTAAGCATCATTTCTTACTTCAGGGCCTTTGAGGAAGGCTTTTATACATAGGTTTTATATATATGTTTTTATATATTTTAGAATTGTGTTTGTTGCGTACTTTTTCTTAGTATCTCATCTAGTTTTGGTGTCCTTCAAGTTTTCATCAGCTTTTTAAAAATTTCTTTGCTCTGTAAGATCCCCTCTGAGGGCTACACTTGGATGTTAAACTGTTTCTCCTTCTCAGTATTTAACAGCTGCAAGTGCTCTTGCATCTTTAACAAGAGGAGCGCTACAACAAGATGGTACACTTGACAGCTTTTTTTATAGCTCTCGGCATCTTTCCCCCATCCTCTTGGGTCTCAGAGATTGTCGTCTCCCACCCCAGATCATTCATTTGCTGTGCCTGTGTGAGGTGTTTAGAGATTTAGGGACACTTTGCTTCCTCAAGCAGTGAGGAAGTTGTATCAAAATTGCACATTTAATATCTTCTTGTATTTTTCTCTTATTTTGATATCGTTGAAATGACTGGATTATTGAAGCATGATGAAGCAAGATTTTGGGGCTCTACATCCTATTGGAAAAAAAACA
Organism: Fregata magnificens; assembly: GCA_013389945.1. Classification (NCBI taxonomy): domain Eukaryota; kingdom Metazoa; phylum Chordata; class Aves; order Suliformes; family Fregatidae; genus Fregata; species Fregata magnificens. The sequence goes on along the minus strand of WAAD01032605.1, from coordinate 126,454 downwards.
GTACTATCAGTGTGTGGTCTCTACTTCATTAATGCATTTTACAGATTCTCAGTTGAAGCTCTCAATGTAGATACAAGTAGCGCAAGATCTACTGAATTTCTTAACATTTAAATATTAACAGAACTGGTGCTGTCAAAGCCTCAAGGAGTTTGCTAGTTTGGTATGTGATCCAATTGGATTAAAGTGGATTAATGCTCAGAGAAGTCAATCTGTCACAACTTGTATGAGCCCTTTCGGCCTAAACCCGTATGTTGCTGGCGCATCCTTTATCAGCCGAGGTTCCCTTTGAAGGATGAGAAAGAACTGAAGAGCAATTTAGGAATCAAGTGAAGCATATGGTGGATTAAAGTTTTCGGGTGTCATAAGCTTCTTGGGAATGCCAAAAAAGAAAGAAAGTGTAAAAAGTTAGATTTTACAAGTTTGGACCGGTTGCTGGCATTGCCTTTGGAGTCAGATCTGTGAGGGTAAAAAGATGCATCTTGAAATGCGGTATCTCACCAGGCTATTTAAATTGCCCTTGCTAGGATGGTATATATATTCTGAACTATGTTTCATTAAATTCCTGCCGGTTATTACAATAAATGCTGCTGGTGGCATAAAATCTGCTGGAATAGCGCTGCGGAACTGACAACTTTGTCAGTGTCTTGTAACTTTGATGAAGTAGATGCATCTTGGTGGCTTTGCCTTTCTGCTCTACAGCATTGTAATTCGGTAGGAGTTTGTATGGTGTCCCCTCCCTCTGGTAAAACATTTTCCGTACTGAAAAATACAGAAACAAATGAAAGGAAGGATCCCGTTACAGTGTTAGGCTGTAGGAACATGGAGAAAAGCATGTTCTTAATCACCTGCATTTTCAAAATAGGTGAACCTCCTTATATTCTGAAGTGAACAGTTCTCTGAAATAACAGCTGTTGAAAAGAGGGAGGGTATCCTCCACAGGGAGCACTAGGTGGTAAGTATAAACCTGCTTTAGAAGTTTTCACTGGGGACAGCAGAAACAAGACATCTGCATAATAAATTTCAAGGTGTATAGTATCCCATTTCCAGTTTGGAGAGATGAAGCAGCCGAAAATTTAAGTTACTGTGCTGAGTAACAACATGTAACAAGACCACAGGAAGTTCTGCAGAAAACAGCAAAAGATATTAAACTGATTTAAGAGAGGAGGGCAACAGAGGTAACTAAGTTTAGGATAGTGAAATTATGGCTTAGGGTTAGAGGAACATTACCTCCCAATAAAAAGATTTGAAAGCCTTAAGCACCAAGACTGAAGGAATTATGGAGCCTAATTTATCAGAATGCAATTAAGAGTGAGGTAATGTCATTGAGGAAAACTGATAGTCATTGTCAATGAAAACTTCCTGACCACGAACGCTGCTAGACCAGAAGTGGAAGGAGCCTGTAACCTCACAGTTTTAAAACCAGACTGGACAAAACATTGAATGTTTCAAGAGGAAACCAGCCTGTGTCAGTGAGGAGGCGAAGTAAACGTGCATTTACGTCCTCAGACTCCCAGCTAATAACTAATAACTCCTGAATAACTTGTATTTGTTCTGCCAGAAAGCAGTGAGATGGACGGATCCACTTGAGCGTCTCCTGTAAATGAGGAAAGTTGCTGCAATCTGAGAAAAGCAATTTTCAGCCTTCCAAAATGCAACTCACATAATAACCTCTTTGCAGAAGCGGCACCCATTACAGGCAGCGGGCGGTACAGCTTGATTAGGGGGGGCCAGGATCCCCCCCATGCTGAGCTGCCTTGGAGAGAAGAAACAAATTACCTGTGCTTGAATCGTCATTATCCTTCACTTGAGAAACCCACTTCTACTTCCCTCATCTCCGCATCCACAGGAAGCACCTGTCAAGTTTGTATTTCTTAATTTGGATCATGAATTTTTATTTCCTAAGGTTTTTGGAGACTCCTACTTTTACTGTTAGCAGGATGTCCATCAACACTCTGCATATTTCCAGACAATTTTTCTTTCAGCTTCCTGTAAGGGAAAGAAATCTTTGTATTGTTTATCCTGCCTGTTGAGACTCACATCAATTCCATCCTCTCAAATCCCTGAAAATGTTCTTTGTCTTGTCCTTCACCTTGGGGATTCTGCAGTCAGCAGTTTGTGCAGCGCAGCAGGCAGGGAATGTTAAGGAGAGTACAGGCAAAAGCAGGGCTGCTTCTGTCCACCCAGGTCCAGCTGCAGGATCTGCACTGGAAATCCTATCTCCATAGCAAATGTGGGATCAGAAGGAAAACCCAAGCACACTGAAATCAATGGGAATTTTGCCATCATTAGAAATGATAAGAAGACTTCGCTCTCTGCTTCGAAAACTCATTTTGGCATTTCCAATGATGTAAGTTTTTCAGGAGGAAAACAGGAATGAAAATTATCAGAGAAGAAAAAATTGGGTTCATGAGTTTCTTATGGTGCCTGAAGAAAACTGCATCGCTTGGTCGTGTTTAAAAGGCAGACATTTAAGGAGACACCTTCTACTGATTTATAGAACATGTCTGCACAAGTAGTGACCTGGCAACAGTTCTGAGCTTGCCAACAGCTGTATTTGATACCACCTCAGCGCAGGGACAGAGAACCTGGCTCTGCTCGGGCGGGTGTGGGACAGCTGGTGTCCTGGGCCACGGGAAGTGCAATAGTTTGTAACCGCCAGAAGGGACCTTACAGCGTTACCACACAAGTAAAGCATAAGCCAAGGACAGGAGAATCATATTTCCTATGTATATGAAATATATACTTCATCTATTTCATATTTCTGATTGCTCAAAATTTTATTGTTTTGATGGTGCTTCTTTGTTCAAATAATCGAACACAAATTCCTAAGGAACCAAAGCCTGGAGAATTTGGGATCAAAATTCAGTCAGCCAAATCTCTTGGCCTTGCTTCCATAGGCAAAATCTTGTCAGGATCATGTAAGATACACATTTAAGCCAGTGATAACTGAAGTATTACCCTCTCATAGCCATATGCCAGAAGACAGCTTTGCTGTTGGTAAATAAGACCTTACATTAACAGCTTAGAATTCTGCTGTTAGCTGACTTTTTGCTGAAATTTCGGAAAAGTAATAGTAATACTGGGTAAATCATGCATCAAAATTGTGCAAGCAATTTCATGCTATACATATTAAATGTCTGCTTCTCTGGAGCCGTGGTCTCAGCTTGGATCATTAAATAAGGAGTTGGTTTAATATCAACCAACAAATCACAATAAACCTTGATGTTTCCAAGATGGCAAATATGCAGCAAACTAGATTTATCAGACCTTATTTTTACTTTCTAAAAGATCAAGAGTGAGCACAAACCCTTTTTTCTCCTTTTATAATCAATTCCAAATGTCAATTTAATCTATTAATATGGTTCTAATTGCCAAATTTCTAAAATAGGGTTGCCTTTTTGTTTCTAAATATCAACCAAACAGAATAATGAAAAAATAAATGCCCTGATATGATTAAATGTGATCTGTTCAACCAGTGGGACGGTACCGCAGCTTCAAACCCACCCTCTTAAATTTATGTCCTCAAGTGAGGTGCTGACAAGGAGCATTCTGGCTGGTTTTGTCTAAGAGGGAAAAGCTGCAACATGAAAAGTTTCTATCTTTTACTTCTGAGGTAGAAAGTGGAAGTACATTATGATGGATAGTTTGGGATTATGGTATATATATTTATCCTTTAAACCATTATTTGTTCATTTCATTTTATTTCAGAAAGAAGCAAAGGCATGGGAACTGTAAATAATGTGATGCTAATAATTCCAGCCAGCATATGCAGCAGTTGGTGCCATTTCAAGAAACATATTATGTTTTACCCCTGATCACTGTTGTCTTGTTCTGCTAATTGTTTAGTTATTTTTAAGCAGTTTGCTTACTGTCCACACACTGAGGTGATGCTGAGTAATCCGAGCAATTTTGCTGGGTTTGTAGTTTTGGGTGATGAATATGGTTTTTTTCTCCACGTGACAGCTGGATGCCTTAGTCTATTAATAGAGGAAGCTGTCACAGAGGAATTACATATATAGACTTCATTTAACTTTTTAAAGTACAAGCCATATAGGTGCAATTCATCTTTTCAGCTCTTCAGGTATTAAACTGTGTGGCAGAAGGGGATTGACTTCTTAGTCTTGACTCAGTTTTCTACAGAAATTTTTTATGCTCAGCAGCTACATGAAAAATTATCAGAAGCCCCTAAGAAATTGCTTCAACGTTGGCTCCATGGTTTGTTACTTCAGTGGAAAAGTATGGACTTCAAGAGCAAGCTGACCCAAATGCCAGATAGAGATCTTCTCCAGGCTGAAATTGAAATTCAATAAAGAAAACTTGCAGAATCATGAGCCAAGGTCAGTATAATTGTGTAACTCAACTATTTCAGCAGCTGAAGATTCCACTTGATTAACCTATTTATAGCTTTATATTAATTCAGTACCATTTAACGCAAAGGCTCCCTGAAATTTTGTAGACACAGCCAAGGAGACACCAATCCCGCATGCAGTATTCAATGAGCTGTTTTTCATTAAGGCAGGTGAACAGCTAATGCCTGATGTTGGGCTGATCCCCGTGCCTGCAGCTCCCTACCTTGGGCTACGAAGCTGGGTATTACCAGTGTCTGAGTTGGATGGGAAGCAAATGAGAAACTTAAGAACGGAATAGTAATGCAGCCATGTAACCCTGTTATAATGTATTGCCATTGCTAGTAACAGGCCACAGGTTTTGTGCTGAGTTTGCAAGGCCTCAGCCGAGGCACGTCAGGCTTGCTTTGTCTGAACTGCAGCTTTGTTTTAATTCAATTTAGCTGTAACAGCAATTCTTCTTCTGACCAGGTGGCTATGGCTAATTTCTTTTACTTTGCTTATCGTTGCAATGGTACTGCTGTAGTTCTTCACTCTAACATCATGATGTAGTACGGAGAAATATGGGGCTGGTACGATGACTGAGGCCTTGAGAGCATTAGAGCAGAGGAATACTGGCATGGGGCGAAAAGAGATAGGGCACATGCTTCGCACTGGAGACCCCACAGCAATGAACTCACCCACGGTCCATTAAAGAAACACAGACCTAGAGCTGGACAAAACTGGTTTTAGGGATAACAAAAACAACAAAGAGCATCTAGCATACTTAAAAGGTGCTGTACACAGCAAATTCAGATGTGATGCAGAGCTGCGGAACAATGAAGAAAGAGGAAAGGTGTAAAACAGGTTAGCAAACATATTAAAATGAACCCAAGTGGATCTTAGAGTGAGGAAGACAAAACAATCAACATGAACATCATAGTCTTCTTGCCAAAGGACTCCAGATGCTCATGACCTGCTGCAGCAGCCCCACCACCAGAATGACAGCACCCACCACGGTGCCCTGAGGAGCAGGGTAAGGGGGCCGTAACATCAGGAAATGGGGCAGAACATAGGAAGAGAAATTTTAACTGGTTTATTATTATCATTGAGATTTTTTGTGCCTGGACAAAGCTGCTTCTTTCTGTAATAATTAGATCTGGGCTGGTAGTGGCTCTTGGACCAGACTGCAAGGATTTCAACTATACTTACAATAAATTCTTGGCTTCATATATAAGGTGTGTCTCCTCTTTGCCTATAAACAAATTTTGGGGCATAACAGTAACAAATACACTTTAGAATTACAAAAAAAAAGCAAATTAACAGTATCAAACACACCAGGAAAAGTTCATTCTCCTGCTGCCAGGGAGAAGACTCTGACAAAGCAGGGATAGATACTTCTATCTTCTGATGAAAAATGCAATGTATTTTATTGTTGTTCTTGATCCTCATACCCTCCACACTGTGGAAAAGCTGCTTGTGGGTTTTTCCTGCATAAGAACAGTGACATTTGGTCTGAAATCTGTCTGGAACCGAGACAGGGGCTATGCATGAGGCTGTTGGTAAATATCATTCTTCAACATTTAAATGGTGCTGAAGCCCCAATTTGGAGACTCTAGCTGACTGCAGCTACATCATCCCTATTAAAGAAATAAGAGAACACCTGAGTCCTGCCTCCAACCAAGCATTTTATAACAAAAGCTCTTTTTCTTTGGTTTGAATCTAGACATCTCTACTCAAGTCAAATTCTACTCTGCTACTGCCTCTAGGTTTAACCAGAATAAAAAATGACCACTATGACAGTCCGTATGACCAGACTGCAAAAATAGAAACACAGAATTTCGTTTGGATGCTCATCATTATTTAATCCAGCAACCAGCAGACATTAAAATTTAATTTTACCAGAACATATTTTTCTTTGGATTGGGTCCCAAATAATTTCTTTCCCTGGTTATTACATTGTTTCAGTGACAACATACCCACACCATAATTATTCTTAAGGGGGTCAGTGTGCTTCTGGGAAACAAATCGCTCATCCGTGGGTACCATTCTTAGTATCCATTTGTCTCTTGGTTCCCTGAATCACTGTTACGAAGCATTTCCAGGGAGCCGATACTCATGTTTTAAACCATTATGTTTCCTACCATTTATAAGCATGTCTAAGCCAGAAATCATTCAGCGGCTCTTGCTGCTGCATCCTTCAGGGACAAAATGTTCTAAAGAGCTAATGTTGCTCTTTCATTAAGAAACTTATTCAGAACCACAGAGAGTGATTTTGACAGTGCAATTGGTAGTTGCTCTAGGGCAGGAACTTGACAGGAGTCCTATTTTAAGCTAAATGAATGTATACTGTTTATTTAAAGAAGCAGAGTCAGTTACAGATTTTGGTATGCATAAACAAGTATATACCTGTGTGTCTCATGCGCTCTGCTTCTCCAGATTGCAAAAAATAATTCTGCCTTGATACATGAAAAAAAATCTGTTGTTTGTGGCCAGCCCTGCATGAAGATAAAAATAAAAGGGAAGAAAGAAAAAGAAGAAGAAAAAGAAAAAGATAAAAAAGGAAAAAAAAAAAGATTCCTACAAACCCAAGATCAGGCATTTCACCCTGAGTATCTCAGGTTTTTCTAGAGGGAGCACACTTTGCTTTTTCATATGTTTTGGTGGGTTTAAGTGTGGGTGGAGAGAAAAGGACATTTAGTGAATAAGGGAAGGTAAAGTGAAGGGCATTAAAGTTCGAAGTGACAGAATAGATTAACTGCTTGCAAAGATGAACAAGGGTATAGTTTCACATTACGGTTCTTCTGGTGGCAAAGCTGATTTCAAAAATTTCCTATCAATAGCTGCCGGGCCTCATGTTTTGTTCTTGTTGAAAGATATATATATATATAAACAAGAACATTTCACTGATCATTGCAACACAGCCCAAAAAGTTCAACCAGCACAGCCAAAGGTTATAAACTGCTGCACAGAGGTAGAAACATGAACCAGGGTGGGAATGGGCAGCAAATTTCTATTTGGCTTCATGAAGAAGAACGGGAAAGGGCAGCTATCTTCAGCAAGGAAGGATGGTCGTGAGGCTGAACCGTGGTCTGGGGAGCTGGAAGAAGCTGGTTTCTGTCCCTCACCCTGCTGCATGACCCATCACCTCTGTTACCATAGCATGAGAGAAATATTACTGAAAGTATCTCTTCAGAAGGGTGTAGTTACGTCTCATTAATGCAAGTTTAATGGAACATGGTATAAAAACACAGCATTGTTATCGGTCCCTCTCATCTTTTTAAGTGCCACTGCACAGGTAATTGCAGACTTTCAAAATTAGATCTCCTGGAAGTGCTACTGAACACATATGCTTGTGTCTTAGCAAAATGTTCTTTGCAAGGGCTTTGGAGATCAAAGACAGTCTGGGCTTGATTGGAAACCAATTATCTACTACTGTGTGGACCTTTGAAAACTAACAGGATTTTTATTTCCTTTATCCTTTGATCCCCAAAATGAGCAATATAAAGATAAGGGAAAGCAGAACAAAAGAACAGATGTACCAAGCAAAGAGTGAAAAAGGAAAGCAAGAATGTGCCTATAGGTTAGTTGGATAGATTTAAAAAAAAAACCAAAAAAGGATGCTGGATTAGAAAACCTCAACAAGCTACAAGCATAAGCAATGTACCTTCCAGCTCAATATCTTTGTAACTCAGAAAATCACCTAAACACAGAATTGCAATATGGATTAACTGTGGATGTCCATAGGAAGGATTTTTTTTTTGCTCCATATGCAACTGGAATTACAGAATTACTTGTGCAGTTGATGCTACTTAAAGTACAATTTCTGCAGCAGCACGTCGCTGTACCATTGATCTACTTATTGCCTAATTTCTTTAGCCTTTCTCCTACTCTTTTCCTGGTTCAGCTTCATATTCCAGGAAGAATCCAGTGCCGACAAGTGTGCTTTATGGCTCCAGCTCTAACTTATCGTTTCCAGTGCTGTCAGCAGACTGTGGGCCAAGGGAAGCAGCTGCAGATCCATTCGCTTCTGTAGCATTTCACCCACTTCTATGGCCCTGTTACTTTAATTTTAGTTTCGCTGTCTGGGGTCAGTCCTTGTACTGGGACAATTAACACTGAGCATCTGAAATCTGATAGGGCTTTAAAGCAAAGGGTGAGTGGTTGGCACCTGGTGAGAGGAGGAGAAAGGAGGGGGAGGATGAATGAGCTGGACCTTTTCCTTTTTCATCCGGCGCACATTAGTGGATCAATGACTGAAATGGATGAGGGTGCTGCTGAAGTGTCACGGCAGTGTAATGATGTAGCTGCTATTAATGGCTAGAGCTCCAGCCCGGAAATTATAGTGGAAGAAATTTTAAAAAAAATATTTCTGAGGGGTCTGAATTGGTGATTTGAGGATTGTAATTTAGTGCTTGCTTTCATATTTCATAAAACGGCTACTGTGCACATTTTCAGAAGTTTGCCTGTTAGTTAAGGAACGAATAAAGTCAATAAAGTGTGTTTGATCACGATTCTCCTTCCATTCCCCATCTAAGATATGACACACAATCAGCGATGGTGGGTCTCCTTTAAATCAAGATCTATTTCATGCTTTTCAGAAGATCTGTTTGCAGTGGGGAAATGTACCTTCAGCCCTCTGGCTGTCTGGTTTTAGAGCAGATGTACAAACTATTATAGTTTATATAGCCTGTGAACTCAGCATATTTCAAGATCAAATTCCTATTACACTAAAATCACTGGCAAAGCCATGGTTATCTTCAGGCAGCCTGGATCTAGACACAGTAGAAAAAAACCATGACAACTGACCAAAGGAAACCAAAAATCCCATGGCAAAAGCACCTCATCTTGCAAAATTGTTGAAAAGGACAAATCTGCTGTTCTCAGCTAAATCTATGACCCCAGGGAGGCTGTAGCCTTCCACCAGCAGTTTGACGGATATCAGGATCCAACAGGTTTTTTTCCATATTGACTTTCTTTGGGCTCCCCTTCTCCTACAGTAATTACACAGGTCAGAGGGGAGAACGTGAAGGGAGGGAGTTCAGCTCCCTCCTCACTGAAAATGATGCAAAGGGGAGTCATCTGCTTCTGAGCCACTAAAAAGTGAATATACAGAAGTCTATAAGAAAGATGTCTATAAAAAGAACTATTTCCACTCACATCTTTCAGGCTAACCTACTTTCTGCTGCTTGCTCTGAGGCTTTTCCCTTTGTCCCTGCTGCGGGCGGCTGCTGTAGCTGCTACCAGGGCTGTGGCTGCCCTTTCTGCAAGCAGGCAAGGGGAAAGCATCCCCCAGCATGGATTGTGTGAAACAACTGACCAGACCACTCGGTGGTTAATAACTGGTTCTGAAAAACAGTTCCCACCTAAAATCGACAGCGGTCAGGCCTGCCGAGGCAAGGGGAACTCTGCCCTTTACATGCTTGCATGACGCTGCTGGGGCACCCGCCGATCTCCACTCCAGCCCTTTCTGCCTGGCCAATTAATTCTCCACAGCTCTCTTAGTGGATGCTTCAATGCATGCCAAAAAGGTTTTTCTCTGATTTCAGACTCCTAAATTTTTTTCTGTGCTTCCTAAATACAGGAGGCTGTCTGATAAGGCAGCTCGGGTGAGCAAGGAGAGGAGACCATGAGGTAAACAACAGCAGATGATCGGGCATAAATATTTCAGAAAAATGTGTCAGCGTAAAAGGCTTAGCTGCAGCTATTCTTCCTGAGGGGTCAGGTTGCAAAAGCCTCTTCCTCACTCCCCCAGAGCCTGCCTCGCTGGATCTCAGATGTGGACACATCCAAGTGTGTAATAAATTTCAGGGATGGGGGAAGCAGGAGAGCAAGTATTTACTTTGTACCAGTAAAACAGTTGTTCTTATTCTGCCTTGTCGCTGGCTAATTAAAGCTTACACAGCCAGTTCATCATCAGTCAAAGGCTGCAAACCCTGTTCATTGCCAGGCAGTTTTGCAGCCGTTAAATCCAGCCTGATGTATAACTGACTGTTTTATCATAATTGAACTGGTTTGTGTGAGCCACGTTCCGCATGGCTGCATGGACACTCGCCAGCGGTGGTTTATAATGGTAATTGGCACATCAGCAGTTTGACCCTTTTCTAACAGACTATTTCATAGAAGACGCTTCACTGCAACTGGTATTTATCTCAAAATACACATTATAGAAAAAAATCTGTAACTCTATGCTAATGATCCAAAACATAGATTCAGTGTACCCTAGGGATTTCTGCTGCGCCAGTTCAAGTTGCTCTCCCCCCACTGCCCCCAGCTTATCTGTCCCCAGAGCAGAGGCAGCAGAAGGGGATGATGCATCTGCTGCTCACCTACCCTGGTTCCCAGGCCAGCTACTGCCCTAAATACGTCTGGCATATCCTGCAGAACTGTGTAGCACAACCGTGTTGTTGACAGCCTGAGGTTTCAGCTTTGCTGAGAAGATGGGAACATCTTTGTTCTGCTTAATTTTAAGAAAGCTGGAATCCCAGTCCTCTTAAGCAGCCTGTTAGTGCAAAATATCATGTTTATAAAGATTGATAAAGAACTTGTGAAATTACTGAAGACTGGGGGCTGCACCATGCAGCTATGCACTCCCTGAAAGTCACATTGGGCCCAAATATTATGTACACAGAAGTATCTTTAAAGCACTCAAGCCATGTGAGTAAGGGTACATGCCAGCTTGGGAACTCTTTCTATGGATGGATTCTAGCAGTGGGACTGCCCTGTAAATAAGAAGGTTCTTCCCTGTCCAACTTAACTTCATCTAACTTTCATGTTTTCTAACTGTGTGACAATCAGGTTGCCTGGAGAAAGGGAAATGGAGCAAAATCTCAAGTTTGGGGTTCCTCTGAGGACTCACAGGTCCCTCTTGTGCCCTTGAGAGCTCAGCCAGCCTCCGTGCATCACAGCCCTGCAGCCACGAGACAAAAAATCCTCATCGTGTTCCTGGAAGGAAAAATGCTGTCAGTCTCGAGGTTCAGAGACTTTGCTGGTGGAGTGTGAAGCATTTTAGAAAAGCTTGATAGTATATTTTCTGTAAAACTTTAGAGATCAGGAAACATCCAGTTGTCCAGCAGACCGTATGACCAAAATTTGAGTCCAGACACAATCAACTAAACAAGCTACTGCCCTGCCCTTAAAGAGCTTAGTTTCATTGATTGACCAGTGTCTCCAAGCTGGGTCTGATATTGAACACTACTAACCCCTGTCTCAGGTTATACAGTTTCTTTAACCACTGTATGGAGGAAAATGCTGATGAGATTGCCTTGCTCATTGATAATTTTTCCTTCTCGTTCTGATTATGCAGAATGATACTGCTAAAGAGGACATTAGAAAGTCAATCAAACATTGCAAAAGATACCATAAAAGCCCATTCTAAAAATCTTTCTTTCCTTACTTCTATTTTTTTTCTGTCTGTCTGTCTGTAAACTCACCTGACTGTATTTACATTCAAGATATATAATCAACATAATTTTAAACTCCTTTGTGGGAGTTAGTTATTTTCTTTACTTGATGTATCTTGGGAAAATATAGCCAGAATATGGATTTTCCTTGTCAGGCTCACTGCTTGGAGATAAATTATTCATCTTTGTTTCTACATGTAATTTATTAATTTTTTATTAACAGTACAGACAATACTGGACAATTATTGTTTCTTCTTTTGGCCTCTTCCACTTAGCATGGGAACTGGAAAAATAAAGCTTAGCATATTCAAAAGATTCAACAAAATTTAACCAGGAAAAAATGTTCCTTCTGACATTGTCTAACTCTCAAGGTTGGTTTCATTTCACATAGAAAATCTATGTATTATTTGAAACTGTAAGGGAAACAGCACAGAACCAGTACAGTGGTCCCAGCTTCTTGTCTGCTAAAGGTCAGCTTGAGGATGTGACACAGTGTTAAATTGCCAATGCAAAAGAAGCTGAAATACAAAAGAAAGTATTGAAATAAGAAAGTAAGAAAAAGAAGATTTGAAGAATATTGTAGTTCTCAGAACATCCAATTGCTCTGTAAATATTCCTTAATTAAATGTACTTAGATTGACAGCAATATTTTACTCCAATCGCATTAGAACTGAATCACTGCAATATTTGTTCCAGATACCACAGCAGAAGAAAACTAGGAGTAGGTCTGAATTTACTTCCTGATCAAGAATTTATGGTGCAGGTCCAAAAGCATCGAGTCAAAGGACAATATTAATTTATTACAAGGTCATACAGACCTCTACCTCCTTGATTCATGTTCTCTGCTCCCAGCTTTACAGCAGACCTGTGTAAAGGCCAACTGCTTGGTCTGAATGTCATGAAGAAGAATGAAGCAAATATGGTCATCCCCTCAAATTTTAGCTTCCTAGAGAAATCTGGTACTACATCAAATGGATATTTATCTTGGATGCTGTGGGAAGGGAAAGGCATTTTGGCACATGGACCAGTGGCTGAATGGGAAATCTGACATGACTACAAAAAATGGACTTAGGATCTGTAGCAAATGAAGGTCTGTCAATCAGGCGAAATGTCAGACTCTGCTAAACTAAATGGGCTTGTTTATCACTGTAATTATGTAGCCTTACAATGATAAGGTATTACATATACATGTCTTACTCTGTGCCAGGAACTGTTCCACAGAAACCCAGTAAATTTAATTACAAGAGGAGGAAAAAAATTCCTCTATTTCATGATCTATCCACCCCTGCAATGATTACTCTGGGGAAATTCCCACTGAAGCCAAGCAGATGGTTCCTACCTTGTTGCACGCCCAGCTTATTTTCGTTTAAGCTATGAAGTGGTTTACAATGCCATTTTTCTCTGGAGGTGCCTTGCATTTGGCAGACTTCTGACTGTGTGTGAATTCCTTTTTACTGTATATGTGAATGAATTGCTTGGTTTCTTTTTTACCCCAAATAACAAATCCCAGTTTGGATTGATATAAATAAAAGAACACGAATCAGACAAGTATCTAGTCCAAACATGCTTTCATCAAGATGACTCCCATTGACTTTGTTACAAGGGAGTCAATAATCAGATTTAATGTCACTGAGCCACATCGTCTCTGGTGTATTTCCAGAAACATTCGTATTGACCTCTTAAAGACTTGTCTATGGACCAATGTTGTGTATTACTGCTTCTGAGCAATCCCTCACTTCCTTTTTACACAGATATGTAAGTTTGCAGCAAACTTGAACAGATGTTAGTTCGGTGAGAGAGCTGCCTGCTTTCTCTGTGCCTGCTGGTAACCTACATTGGTCCTGAGGGCTGGACGAAATATGACTGTGATACTCTCCAAGGCAAACTTTGTCCTTGTGGCAGAAGCCAGCTCAAGCCCTAAACACTGTTCAAGGGATTTACCCAGGACAGAGGTGTGGTATCAAATTGTTCTCAGCAGAAAGGTAAATTTCTGCTATTTCTCTTTTCTTCTCAAAAAAATTCCAGGCTAGTGGGGCTCTCAGAAGAAATATCAGACAGGTTTTGGAAAACTGATGAACACTGATGATATCTCTCAAGAAACTTTAAGTCAAATCTTTGTAAAACTAGATGTGCCCAGATTAAAGGCTAAACCTAAATTGGCAGGTGCCTAGTCAGGGAATGGTATATACTTTATCTGATTTGAGACTATGTAGGTCCAAGGAGTTCTTTAAAGAGAGATAAATCATTAATCCCTGCAATCTGTTCAGAGCAGCCAGAAAAGAAGATAAAGCTCCTGTGCCTTTGTGCCACATATACCTCCAGGCATCTTCTAACAGATTTCTCTGCAGTTTGAATTCAGCTCTCTTCAGAGACACAGAGGGAAGCTGTGTTTGAAAGCAAGGAAAATAGCTGAAATCTCTCATGAGATATAATGTAAAATGGATGTTGTTGGAGGGGGGGGAAGTTATTTGCAAGTATTATGACATACTATTTCTCTGATATCCATTAAGAGCATATACAATACCTGGATGACTTAACCTGTGACCATTATTTATTTTAACATTTTTTTTCCCCAGAGTGAATGCCTGAATTCGAATCTTCCATTTATCGCTAAGTGCACTTCTGGGAAGGGTAAATAGAGGAGCAAAGGCCTGGATCTGCAGGCAAGAAGCACACAGCAATCAAAAACAGAAAGTAGAAAAGTAGCTTTAAGTGTCCTCTTTGCTCCCTGAGCCTGGACTTGCTGTCTAAGGCTGGCCCCAGCGGAAATCAGAAGACCCCGCAGCCTGCTCGCTCCTGCAATAGTTTGCTTCAATCTCTCACTTTTTACTGTGGAATAAAGAACGCCTTTGCAGGCTTCAGGGAGAAAAATGTTCACCCAGGAATGGCTCCAGCACAGTGATTTGTGCGATGCAGTGATTTGCCTCAGCATCTTTGATGCAGAATTACTGTGATGATCAAAGCAAGTTTAATCAGCTCAGTGGTTTATAAGTCTTTGCAGCCCCTTCTGCCTGCGTGTAACTGGCCAGGATGTCTCCTTCAGTTTGGACAGCAATGATGCAGGGAAAACCAGTAATAGCTCTGTGGCCAGCCTTCCCCCAGGCATGTTTTCACCCTCATCCTTCAATGGGAGGACAGATGGAAATATGAATTAGGAGTGGGAGACCTTGCCAACTCTACCCATTGAGGGAAGGGCTTCCAAGGGAAGGTCATCCTTTCCCTGACCCATGAAACCTCTGAAATGAGCTCAGAAGATTTTCAGAAACATTTAGAAGCATGTGCCTATGAATTGAGCTTGGCCTACCAGCATCGCACAAGGCTGTTGCTTCGGCTACTGACCCCAGGCACAAAGCACAGCTGATTTTGGAGACATGATGGTGATTCTCTGACATGCAAGCATCTTCCTGTGAGACTGTGGTCTGGCTCCACTATCGTTTTATGCTGGTCAGACAATGCGAAGCTTTCTGGAGAAAAGCAAGTGTACTGTGTTGCTGAATCTCACGAAAATCACAGTTTTCAGTGTTAAAATAGTTGAACTTTGAAGCTAAATCTGGATGAATGCTTCCGAAGAGGAAAGCAGATCCTCTTTCAGTTGTCTGAATCATTAAGCTGTACTTAAAAGAATGAGGAAAAAGTCTCACAAGTCTTGTTTAATACAAGTTGCTATTCTAGGTTTCATTCCTCCCCCAGCTGGTATTTCCGGCTCTCCAAAATGCAGGGGAAAGCTAAGGCATTATTTAATGGGATTTATCTGAAAGATGAAACCTTAAACTCTGCTCTGGTACGAGCAGCGTGGGTGGCTGGGGGAGCCGCATGGCTGGTACCTGCCCAGGAGTGTGTGCTGTGCAGACAGCCCTGGTGAGGAAAGAGCAGAAAGGCTGCTATTTCATAAACCTGCCTCTGCCATGTCCTAGACAAATCTAATTTAAGCTTTATTTTTGAGGCTTTAAGTGGGGAAAAGCCTTGCCCTTGTTTTCTGCACAAGAGGTAACTTTCCAGCAGCTGGATCTGCCAGCTGTGCAGCAGTTACAATAACTGTTCCGCTATTGCTGAAAAATAACTTATTAATTTGACTATCAAATCACAGATTTTTTTCAGACTCCCTCTCTCCCATTGCCAGTATTGAATGGGCAGGTTCCCATATTAACTTTCTGAGTTGCCGTCATTTGCAGCAGTTCATCTATTCCAACTCTTTCCCCTGAAGCTCTTTTGGACTGAAACGACTATAAGCTCCTTGCAGTTCATTCACTGGGGCTCTCAGTTTGGCTGAGTATCAGACTGATGCCAGGACGGCCACAGCGATGGGATTTTTTTAAGGACGTTTAGTTCCTGCCATCTGTCTGTTGGCTCAACTCTAAGAAATTTAGATTGTGTTGCCTTCCCAAATTTGTTTTTTTCCTCCTTGGACTGCTGTCAGGATACGCAATCTGTCTCTGTGAGTGTTCCAGTGAGACAGCACTCAAGATGCGATAAAATGCCTCCGACTCTTAGACGTGTTACTTTATTTCTTAATAATAGGTGCTGATAATGATGCATTACCATGCACATCACCTGAACGGCAATGAGTACAAAGAGGTCCCAAACTTTTAATGGGGACCTACTGTATTTTAGGAACAGTGTGACAACATTTTCTATGGCATTTCCTCATTTTGGCCTTTTAGACCAGGCTGTTTGGTCAAGCTGAGGTATGGGAATGAGTGACTAGTTTTTGTGCTGCCGCTCATCTGGCTTTCCACAGTGGGGCTTTCCACAGTGGGGCCATTTCACTCAGCAGTGCAGGCAATGTGGAAAAAGTGGGGGTAGCTGCACTGCTTCTGGGTTCCTCCTGCTTGTGTGTAACGTAGTTACACCCCACTTTATTTTTCATATTTATTTTCCCCTGAGATGTTTTGGAAGGAGGTGGTATTTCACTGACGCTCTGGTACCCCTCCCTGTGAGCCTGGTTTTGCCCCATGTTGTTAGGCAGCCAGCTAGTCTGTAGTAACACTTAGAGATGAACCTCAGAGCCACTGCCCTCGGTACCTGATCCAATTTGATGCTGGGCATATGTACATACTCCATTAAAGGTTTAAACTCAGAAGTAGTTTATGAACCATTCCCGTGAGAATGGGAAACCTCTACTAGACGATCAGATCAGAGGATGCAAGTCTCCTTACGTGAGCTGTTCTTATGAAGTTTCTGCTTTTTTGAAATTTGGGATACATCTGAACTGAGCTATATATTGTGGTCCTGTTTTCAGATATAACTTTTAAGAATGGGACATTCCCAGTGATGAATCTGAAAGCATGACAGATTCTGTCTGTTTTGGTAAATAGATTATGAGCCCATCAACATTTAAGATAGATACGATTTTAGACTCTGCTTGAGGGGCCACCTAGGCTTAGATTAGACCTTTTACCTTACAAGGTTTATTTACTTTAAAGACCATAAAAATATTACATTGATAGTGTGTTTCTGGATAAAACCCATACGAAAGAGACATTTAGTTTACAGAATGAAACCATAAAAATCTAAAAACGTGGGAGTGCAGCTGGTTAATATCTCTGTTCTTGTCTAATTGACAGTTTTAAAAAAATACTCTTCACTAGAAAATACAATCACTACTTTAACAAAACAGATCTTCCCAGTCTTACTTGATTACAGGGCTCACATTTTGTATATACAGCCGAAGTCCAACTAAATTATCTTTGGTTTTAGCTGACTGCAGTACTTCTGCAGAGAATGATGATAACTCTGCAACAGATAAAAACTGGATGTTTTCAGTTTCAATGAAAATTAGTTATTTTTTAAAGTGGGAATAACAACAAAGAGGCACAAATTAGACAATGTAGGATTTAGATAAATTTAGGGTTATGACAGCTCTCTTGCCCTCAGCCAGTATAATGAAAAATTTAGAGCCAAATTTAGGGGCACCCCAGGACTAAAGTATTGCATTATCTAATTTCTGTTGTTACTCTGAAGTGTAAGCAGCAAGCTCATTAAATATGAATGGAGTAATCAGACAAAGTCTATGACTGTGTGCGTGAGCTTCTCATTAATGTTTCACAAAGAAGCATCAAGAAAGACTAAATAGACTGCACTGGATTTAAAAGTAATAAATTTACTCCAGAAACAAAGTAACTTAATGACCTTCCCATGAACAAAAGGGCTTAAACCAAAAGGATACTCAAGCAGAGTATCCTTACTGAAGCAGTAACTCAAGTAGATCATCTTTTGCACATCCCTGGTCGCCTCTTGATTATCATTTGCCAAAATATCATTGCCACGGTACATCTTCTTCGTGCCTCTTTTCAATGCTACATTTATACACTGGTAGTCTCAGCCACCACAACCTACCATGATTTTATTACAGCACAGGATGAACTGCTGTAAACTGTAGGGCTGGCTTCTTAGTAGGACACAGAGCTTACCTTCAAGCCAAGTCAGCAATTAGGGCATGATTTTGAGCATCCTTTTCCTCTCACTGACTTCAACAGATAGCACCCCTGGGATCAAGCTCTTCAGCTGTGGAAGTGAATACTGCTTCAAAGTAAACTTCTGAGCTAAAAGAAAAAAATACTTTGGCCTTTTTTCAGCTTTCCAGGAAGCAGTTTTCAACTTCTACAGAGGAAAACATTATTTATTTTATTTTATTTTATTTTTTACATTTGAGATTGGAGGCACTGATGTTCCTTTCAGAAGTGGAATGTGAATCAGGATACCATGAATAGCAATTCCTTCCCTCATCAAACAGTTTAAACAAAAGTTCAAATTAAATGAAATAATTTTAAAGTGGAAAAATCCAGACTGACTTTCCAGGTGATATCGGACTTACAGTCCTAGCAAATAGAGTCTTTTTTTCTAAGCAAAAATGAGAATAAACTTCGCATTATAATTTCCCCATAGTGATTACTACAAAAAGCAAACTCTCTCTTTGTCTGTCTGTCTAGACAATACCCTTACAAATCCTGCAAGATAAAACAGCCAATGAAAGAATGACACAAATACACGAAAACCTGGAAGAAATGTCACAAAACTGACAAATACTCGACTCCATCTTACTTTCTTATTTTGAAGAAAAGTATAGGACTTCAGATGTGACAGACAAAAATATAGCTTCATCTGAGGGTTGCTTATTGTCCATGATCAAGATAGGGGATGGGATAACCCAGATGGAGTGGAATATTGATCTAGGTATGTACACTGGTCAAAATATTTATTACTTTGTTCACACAGACATGGTAAATATGGAATGTCATTTTAATGATCGCAACCCAGAACAAAAAAGCAGAACACTCATCATCTTTTTGATCTCCTTGTTTTTAACAAGGTATCTGTAAAATCGTCTTTTTCTTCTCTCTGCGATTTTAAGTCCAACTTTATGGAAATAAAAAGCAGGCATTGTCAATTTAATCTTACAGTTGGCAATTAGTGTCTTTACAGACTCCAAACCCTAAACAATTAAAAGTTGAATAATTTATGGCAAATGGAACAATTTCTGTCAACACTATTATAAGATGCATTAGAAATATACTTCACTGCCTGGAACTGCTTGATTATCCATTCTGGAGTTCTCATTAGTGATGCAATTGGCAGCCCCTGCCTGTAGGCAATGGCTACTTTTGTTTGTCTGCACTTCTAAATTAATTGGAACTAATCCATGGTTACTTGTGCTTATTTAGGGTGAGATTCTGCCAATAAAAGAGGATGGAGGAGGTGTGCTATGGTTGTTCTCATGCCAGCAGGTTACCTTCCAGGCAAAACCTGCCAGAATGGCCACTGATTCCTCTGGCCAGGGAACACAGCAAACACCTCCTTGACTCCAATTCCATTCTTGGGACAATGGATAGCAAATCCACAGCTTTGACCTTCTTATCATAGGTATCTGCTTGGGCTGGTGACGTTTACAAGCCTCTCACAGAAAAGAAGGTCTTAAGCTAGGCAGATATTAAGGAGCAGTTGCAAGGGGCGAATGATCAGGTGGAGGATGAATATGGGGAGCGTGTCTTTCTTTGAAAGAGTTAGAGCCAAAAGGACTGAATCTTTCCAAGGAACAAAGAAAAGAAGGTGGCTTGGAGAAAACCGTCAGGCTAGAGTTAGTTTGAGAAAGGCCAGTTTCCGCCTGTGTGTGGGATTACTGTTGTGGGGATGTCTCCAGTTAGAGGAGAGATTTGTTGATGGAGGTCATGTCTGGGGGGGAGGTCATCTACTTATGTTTCCACTCTTCTTGGCATGAAAAGCTTGAGATGCTTAGCCATTGCCCTTTGTAGGGATTCTGGACAGCCCTTCTTCTTCAGCGTGAGGAGAGATATTTCTTTCTTCTTATGAGCATATGGTAGACCAGAGCTTTTAAGAAATTGTTACATTTTGGGCTGTAACTCCAAGACCCCAATGTGGAGTGAACCTTCATCTCTGTGCTTCTTCTAACTGCAGAAATGCTTTTCAGCTGGCTGTTTACTTTCTTGCTGTGAGTCACCCACTGTGGGCCACTCTTGGGAAGGGTATGAAGACTTGTCAGACTGGGAGGAAAGACTAATAAGCAAATAATGACTTGTGCTATCCTCCTTCTGCAGAGAATTATTCTTTCCCCCAATAATATAACTTGTGTGCTTGTCCAGTAGACCCCCTAAAAGCACCCATGCAATGGAAGATGGAGGATGCAGGGAGAAAGAGAACAGCTATCAGGCGTCAGGCAGCTTCATTTGCAATACATGAAGTGTCAGGCAGTCAGGAAAAAGTGTGGTGAGGGCCTGAGACACCTGCTACCATCTGTCCCCAGCTCTGTTAATGATGCTACATGATCTTACCCGTGCAGAAAGAGTCTCTCCAGCTGTGCCCAGGAGGCCAAGCCTTGCACCTTGTAAAGAGATCAAAACCGTAAATCAGGTGCTAAGAATTTTGGGAAGGAATGGAAAGCACAACAGAAGGTCTTGTCATGCCATGCCATTAAACCATAACATGGCCATATTTTAACTGCTGAGTAAAATACTGGTCACCCCATACCAAGGAGGATGTTGTAAAATCTAAAAACAGATGGAGAAGATAGATAGTTACAATCACAATGAAGATTAGAGCCAACAAATAGCCTCTGTCCAAGGAGTGACTAAATAGAAAGCTTCAGAAAGACTAAATAGGATTCTTCAAATTGAGGAGACACAGAGGAGAGGAGAGAGAGATATGATTTAAGGCCTTTCAAATCATGAGAGAGATGGAGGAAATAAATGAGTGAATTTTTCATTTTTCATTGTATTAGAATCAGGAGGTACCTAGTGCTAGTCAAGGTAGCTCAAAATAAAGGACAAAATAAATAGGACTCCTTCAGACAACCTCCAACTAACTTGAGAAAGTCATTGCCAGAGAGTAAAAGCTGAATGTACATATGGCTTCAAAGCAATTAGGCAGATTAGACAATGGATGGAAGATTCATTGGTAATGGTTAAATATAATAGTCCACATTGAAGCTTTGGCTAAAAATACCTCCAACTGCTGACAATGAGAAGCTGGATATGTAAGGGAAGAAGGAAACGTCTTGCAGTCTTCATTCTTATGCTTTTGCTAAGCATTTGCTACAGGCTTCCAGTAGTGGGCTGGGGACCTGAACCAACCCAGTAGTTTGTACAGAGGAGATGGCTCTGCCACTGCTGAAGCCAGAGCACATTGAATCTGGAAGTGCAGGAATGTTTTGGAAGAGAAGCTCTTAACTCTCCACAGATGGGGGCTTCATAGGCTTTAGCTTCTTTGTGTCAAGAAAATTACACAATATTTATTTAACTTTGATGTGACTTTAGTGTTAGATGTTGAAGGTGGCTTTTTTCTGGAGGTACAATCTGTTTCTTCACTCAAATGAGTAGCTGAGGAAAGGATGTCATTGGAGCTGTTGGACCTCAGGTATTCTCTTTGCTGGGCATCCATCTCACAAACCGTTGATCAGAGTCTATACATGGGCCCACAAGCTGTGAACGGATCACCAAAGGGCTGATTATGAACACATTTATCTGAATGCTGAAATTGTACAAAGCCAGTTGAGAAAACAGGTATAAATTTGAACTACCAGTGAAGCTACAGATCTAGTTTTTTTCCTGTCTCCCATTGTCTTCTAATCAAGATTGAATGTTTTTCAAGAAAACACACTTCAGTTCAACTCATACTGCTGAATTTATTTTCTAGCCATGGCATTTAACAGCTTCTCAGATTTTATAGCACCTAGGTCCTTTTAACCTTATGTTTTGAATTTACAGAGGGGCAGGTTGGACTTGAATTGTCCATATAAACAATCCCTCACGTGATGCCTTCTTTCATATGCAGTTCTGGTGAGTTCTTCATTGTTCCTAATTAGGATGCAGCTTCTTGGAAAATTAGTTCTTTGACAGCAACTGTGACAAGAAACTGTGCAAATTTAAACAAGAACTGAGAATCCTACTGAGACTTTTATTAGCAACAAAATCAAAGATCTGCAAAACGTATTTTGTATTTCTCCCCCTCAGCATCACTGAATCTTCTGATTCCAGAGCATGCTTAGTCCTCTGTCATTACAGACACACCTGGGCATGTATCAGAGATTAGAAGTAACTTCCCAGTCCATAATAGACCTGTCCTCACTTACTAATGCAATATGTTTAGAAAGGGTCCACAAGGAGCAATTGAAATCGTATCTGTATCATATTTCTCTGTAGCTCTACACCATTTGTGACCTACCAGTGATCAGGAAAAATTCCTGTTCTCTTGTTTAGCTAACTGCCAGAAACACATTTCACAGAAAGAAGGAACAGCTAAAAACATTTGGGTCCTACTATATTTTGTCCAGTTCAACTCAGAGTGAAACTATAAATCTGCATTAAATCAGCTAACCAAAACCTCTTCTTGTTTAAACAATTCTCAATTAAAAATAATCCCTCTAATAGCAGAGAAGCCAGAATAAAGGTGGAAATAAATATTCCTAAAAATAAACAAAAGCCTAGACATAAAATCCAAACTGGTGTAAACCTTAACTACTGATCTTGTTCTGAACAAAATACAAAAATCTGTTTATTCAATACTTGCAGTTTGGGAACCTTTTCTCATGGGGAGAATGACTAACAAAAATTGCCAAACCTAGGGTTAGTGTATGTCATGGGTAGTTACAGCTTTCCCTTGCATGCAATAACTGACATTCTTTTTTCAAAATTGCTGCAGTTCAACAAGATACTGAAGAACCTGCTTTTGTTCAGAGGAACCACTCAAACACGATGAATTATGTGTTTCGTGTCCATCTGAATGGGACCAAATGAACTAACAAGTTGAAGAGTTATTTGTCTATGCCTTATTATCCAAACAGATGGAAGAGTTAGAGGAAAAAAATTCTGTATATTTCAGGCTTTGATAGTTCCTATTACAGACAAAATTCCACTAGCTGACAAGGGAGCAGTTTACACGTCCAGGACCTAAACTTTCAAACAGCTGCAACTCTTTTTTTTTACAGGAAGAACATGAGCCGTGATTGACCTCCTTGCAATTATTTGCTCTGATTTGGATACAGACGATAAAGCTGGAATCATAAAGTGAACACAAATACAGAAATAGTCTGTTGCAACTGAATGTACTTTAAAAGCTGTAATGCCGCATCATTTTCTTCTGCATCATGGTCTGTAAGCATTACCTCAGAAAAAGCCAGTCTGAAAGAACACAAAGAAGTGAGCATCTTTCTGGAGAAGGTAGAAGGAAATTTTGCATTTCCGTTCCGCACAAGCAGGTAATGGATTTCTCCTCTTCTGCACCACTCATCTGCTGTTTGCACATACTACAGCTACTACCCATTATCTCTTCTCTATAAAGCATAATTGCACCAGATCCTCGAGGCATTACTTTGTGCAATTCCAGTGACCTGAGCGGAGGATTTGGTCTGCCTCTACTAGACCTGCCATGTTCCATGCATAAAGCAACATTGTCCTTTCAGCCATTTACTGAGCCCCTTTATTAAGGTTGCAAATGAAGTCAGTAACTCTAATCATGCTTTTGGTTGTTGTGGATCCTGGCTTGGCTAGGAATTGATGGAGATAAACATCTCATTTCAAACAGGCTACTGAGCAGATGGTAATGACTTTTAATCACAAGCAACATGAGGCAAATCTGAAATAATGCCCTTGAGATGAACAGTTTGGTACATCATTCCCACCATTTTGAATGCTGAATAACCTTGCCCCATGAAGAGAGCCATGTGAGATTTATGTACACTTATACTTCCAGCTCACTAAAATACTGACAGTCATTAATAGTTTTTCACAATTCTTATTTTGGGCCCTTATCCAATGCCCACCGAAGTCAAAGTAAACTTCTTTCTAAGCCTTCAAAGACTCCATCTGCTGCAATAACAAAGTGTTGTGTTTTAATTGCTGATGCAGAAGTCTGGGAGACCTACAATAACTTCCTGCTCAATCCTAAAGATGAGAGTAGGGGGTAGTTTCTTTAGACACCTGAAACCCTGTCCAAAAAAAAAAAAAAAAAAAAAAAAAGAAAAAAAGCTTTCTGCAATTTGCAGAAACAGTACTGGGGGTCAAACACTGACCTTCAGCTCATGCCCTATGCCTGTGTCAGGTTAATTACATCACTTTAGACAATTCTCTGCTTAGGTCAGTCCTGAGTACAGGGAGTTTTGTCATAGGCCCCATCTGCCGCTGCATTATTGGAAAGCTGAGGTACTCTTTGTGTTAAGGACATCTTTATGCGAGCAGTGGAGCTCTCATTTCTGCACAACCTCCCTCTGATCCTTTGTGATGTTTTCAGAGCAGTCTGCTTACCCAATGATACTGCTGGCCATGACGGTGTGACAGGTTTGCATTTCAGTCCTTAGGCTGAAATCTCCTTGCTCGGAAGCTTACTAACACCATTTCTTAAAAGTAATGTTTAAATAGTTTGCTTGAGCCCACTTACAGAGCAATCTGCGTTTAAGCTCTTCATAGCAGGGAATTGGCGAGAATAGTTTTCAAACGGTTAGCCTGACTAAACCACGTCTGCAACAAAAACTCTATCACAGTTTACAACATGCCTTCCACAACTCTGCTTAAATTTTAACTCCATGTAAATCAGTAGCAATTTTCCCACTGACCTTTTACCCAAGTGTGGCTTTGCCATTTTACCTTCTGGGGAAGAACTCTGACACCTCACTTCCATGTCCTGCAATGACGGCCACTTGTACCACTCACCAGGGAACCCACCCTCACAGCTTATGGTAACAGCAAATATCTGCACAGCCAGATTACAGCTATGTAGATGAGATCTAAGCAGATAAGGGGCCTCATTAATGATACGCACAAGAGGCGTGCAGGGGAGGCTGGTCGGCATTGCTGGTGGGAGGAAGCCATTACCCATCTCATGGATGCGGTGGTAGCAGCATGCGGCTGGAAGCTCTGGGCCCCATGCAGCTGCTGTGGAAGGCGTGAGCAGGCACGGAGTGAGCTGTTGACTCCAGTACAGGCTGAAGAACCACACAGGGACCTTCATCCTGCTCTATGCAGAGAGAGCCATTGACTTCAGCAGGAAGATTTGCTTCTCTCGAGCTCTGGGAAGGACTGGGAACATGCATAGCCCTTAGCTAACCACGTATTTATTTCCCTGTAACAGTGTCTCTTCACAGTTTCATCTGCAGGGTCTTACAAATGAATAAATGAAATGCGTGAATGAAACATCCAAGCTCTCAGTGCCTTGCTCAAGCATAGCTTGCTTAAATGCCTTGGGAGTGTTGTCAGAAAAATGAGTCTGTCCAAATCAGGCCTGAAGAGGAAAACCCACACGTTGTACTTCTGTTCGCAGGCAAGAGATCCGAGAGAAGCCTGCCTTCCCAGTACTCTTATATGACACATACAAAGGCAAGAAGATTCATGGACTCAGCAGCTAGTCAGCAGAATATAATTCTTTCAAGCTGGGCAACGGAGGTACGACGACTAGCATTTGCGATGGTGGGGAGGGACACACCGGTTAGCAAACCCACCCGGCACCACCTGCAGTCAGCCCCTGTGTCTGGCAGAGCTACCTAAAGCCACCTCGTTTGGACTGAAGGACTCCCAGCGGGAGGCGTCCCACGGGAGACACCCCACCGGTCAGCCGATCCCTCCGACGCGGCCGTGCCGCTNGCCGGCCGCCCTGGTCGGCGGGGCCTGCCGGGAGCATGGCTGCCAGGGAGGCGGGCGGCGTTGTGCTCGGCAAGTCCGCCGACAAGCTTTTCTCTCTGAGCGGGCTGTTCGCGGTGTACAAGCCCAAGGGGCCCACCTCGGCCGGCGTGCTCAACCTGCTGAAGGAGAGGCTGCTGGCAGGTAGGCGGCCGGGCTGCGGGCCAGGGGAGGCGAGGCGAAGTGCGGGCTTCCCGAGTTGGGCCTGGAGGGCCGAGGTAGGGCTTTGGTGGTAAAGCGAGGAGATCGTGACAGGGAGGTCTGTGTAGGCCCTGCCCGCGGCCCCAGGGCAGGAGCAGGCCGGCCTGAAGCGAACACGCATTTAGCCCTCCAGCGTTTCGGCCGGGGATGCCTTGCCCGGCCTGGCTGTGGGGTGGGCCTTGCGCGGCAGCCTGTTGCGTTCGTTAGGGTGCCAGAGCCACAGCCCCTGTCAAGCCACTGCATCCTCTTTCTCACCATTCAGAAAACTAAGGGAGAACTGGGTTTTGATATTTTTTTTTTTTTGTGGTAGTTCACAGCCATGGCGTGGCCCAGGTTGGGGAATGGAGCCGTTCCTGGATACGTTCTGGCTCGCTGCGTGGAGCTGCTGGGTCCCTGCAAGACTCAGTGTGTTGGTCACGCTGCACGGTGAGCTGTAAGGCCATATTCACCACTTGCTTATTTGGGGCAGGCATCTGTTATTGCCTAAGGTACAGCATGATGTGAGCCTTCATTTTGAATGGGGATGAGATTTGCCCCAGGAGAAGGCTGCAGTGCTGCAGTATGCAGTGCAGGGGATCCCAGCTTGCTTGGAGAGCTGTTGAGAATGGTTGCAGGGACAGCATGCACCCATCTGCCAGAATGGGTGTCAGCAGCATCGCTGCAGCACAGCAATGGCAGGATGCTCTGCTTCAGTCCCACTGCCTATTGCCATTAAAAAAAAAAAAAATCACCAAATGAGTTGAAAACCACAGTGTTTCAAGGAATTGGAAAGTCCTGGGTGCAGTCTGCAGAAACTGCTTTTTCTGAATACAGGGAAGCCTGGGTGTCAGATATTAGAGAAAAAAGTGTGCTCATTGCAAAGGTGTGAGGGACTAGGCCTAGATTCTCTTTATAATGGATATGGGGACTTGATCATTTAATCTGGGCTTTTGGGCACTTGCTGGTGAAGTGAGAAGATACTTTCAGACTGGTGAGTGCTTATTCAGGCTGGTTTACTCTGTAGTGAACTGTAGTGTAGGCACGGACTTCAGTTCAGCTTGGTGTGGAAGAGATTTGGCTGGACCGTGTCTGATTCCCTGATGTGAAAAGACGTAATTAAGCGATAATAGGAATAGGTAAGGGAGCTTAGGGTGTTTGTCATATTTAATACTAATAAATAAGGAGCATTGGACTCTGCAAAATTCCTGGAGTCATCAGCTGTGTAGGAAGTATGGTGGGTTGAGATGCTCTTACAGCTTGAAAGCAGCAGTGAGCAAGCTCAGTTGATTGCAGAGTTTCCATAGGGCTGCGTATGTGCGAATGAACATGACCCATTACATGGAAGTAAATATAACAAGAATATAAGAATTGCTCGGATTATGTAGCATAAAATTTGTGTAGAATAGATGATTTCAGGGACTCTGTTGCTAGTTCTTGCATGCTTTGTTGATGAAACTTCACAGGTGAACTGTCCGCCAGGTTTTCTGGTAGTATTTTCTGAACATCTGTTTATAACAGTACGTAAGACTTGATTAGGATCTAAGTGAAAATAGCCTGCAAATTGTTTGAGGTTGGGAGAAGATCTAGATGAATCATCGGTCTTATTCAGTACAGCAATTTCTGCACTACTAATTCATAGTTTAAATAATTGATTTTTATCTCCTTTAGCAGTCTGGAAATATGTGCTGTTTTTCCTATGTGCTAAGGTTATCCCATGATGCTTCCTTTCAATTTCTATTTGCAGAAGCTGGTGTGCAAACAAATGGGAACAAAAGAAGCCAGGTTTTGAAAATGGGACATGGTGGAACTTTGGACAGTGCCGCAGCAGGAGTTCTGGGTAATGAAAAACATAAATACAGTCATCAAAAGATTATTTTAGGAAACATTTTCATGCCTACGTGAAATCAGAGGTGGAGGAACAATTTGGGATACACGTGGCAGGCTTTGTGGTTTTGCAGGAAGGACAGGTTACTGTGGAAGAGTGGTCAGGGTTAAATTTCCTCTGCATATACTTTTACAGGCATGTAACGTGTTTCTTAACAGAAGGCTATATTCCCCTGCCTCCTAAACTCCTGAAATAACTTGTCGGTTATTACATGAAAATACAGACTCTTGTGTAATGAATTCTAAATTACCTCAGAAATTGATGGGGTTTTTTACTTAAGCTGGAGGTTTATGATCGTCATAATTTTCTGAAGTATTTGCTCTTAAACTAATGCTTTTCTGGGATTTTGAGGGAGCCTTTTGGGTTGTAATACTCGCCAAATGAAAGATGTATAAGAGCAATTCAGCTGCTGCTTTTTTTGAGGCTCAGCACAGAAACAGTTTTCGCTTCCTGTCCTGTCTTGCTTCATAAAGGAATCATAGAATCATAGAATCATTAAGTTTGGAGAAGACCTCTAAGATCATCAAGTCCAACCATCAACTAATACCACCATGACTCCTAAACTAGGCCCTGGAGTGCCACATCTATACCTTTTTTGAACACCTCCAGTGTGTTTTTTGAACACTCCACCACCTCTCTGGGCAGCCTGTTCCAATGAACAGGAAAGGAGAGTCATCAAAGAGATTTTGTCTTTTAATTTTGATAGCAATCCATTTATTGAATTCCTTTGTTTTATTAAGGAACAAGGTGTGTCAATTGGTGGTGTTGAAAACTCAGCTGTGGGTGTGACCATTGGGCTGGATCCCATGTCATTGCCACCAACAGTTTTGTTGATAAGTAACATGCAAACTACAGCTTGCTTAAATCATAGCCTTGTAGCTCTACTTGGCTAGAAGCAGTAACAGCAGTACTTCTTCAGTATTGAAAATCAACAGGTACAACTATGAATATACACTGAAAGTAAATCCACTGAGTTTTGATGTAATGACTTCTCTCAGGAAGAGCTGTGCTTCAAGGGGATGTTGTTTGCTGAGACTGTTGCTAGTAGAGGCCTATAGGCTGGTAATTGTCTTTCTGTGTCACCTGTGAACGTTGCAAAATGTAACATTCTTGGGCTATGAGTAAGCTCGCTTTGTTCCAATTTCCTGTACTGTGTGGCCGCTCACTGGAGAATATTGTGTGTATTGCTGCAGCGGACATTTTCCTTTTACGCAGATGTTCCCTTTGAGCATGCTACTCATTGTGGGAAGTCAACAGCTTTGATCCATAGGAAAAGAAAAATCACTCGTGCTTCTTAATAGCTTCTCCTACTGTTCTCTGATATCCAGCAGTCTCCAAAGCCTGCTCCTGTGGCATGGCAAAAAATACTTGGGCTTGATGTGCTTGGCAAAGACAGAGAAGTGCATCACCTTAGTATGCTATGGATTGACTGAAAAAAGGCACAGGATCTTTCATTCCACTGCCATACAAAACACACAGAGAAAAATCACCGGTAGCTAGATTGGAAAGGACGAAACTGGAGAGGAGTGGGAAAGGGAGTGTGCCCAGATTTCTTGTGGGTTTGGGTAAGATAATGAAGAGAGAGGGGAGGACAAAACGGAAACAAGTTATTCAGAAAATGTGTGCTGCTTTTTGGGATAGGGTGGTGGGGCAGAAAGCTTTCTTTCCTCATGGACAGTAGCATAATAGAAGTATTCATTTTCTGAAACCTCTAACCCTTCTTGATCTATACTGCTGTTTCCCAGATTTTATGTACTGCATATCTATAACTTTGTTCATGGGAATTAGTGGATACAGAGCCTTGCTTAGTGTGCCTAGTGTACTGCAAATAACTGGGTGGTGCTTTTCATCAGAAAATACACTTTTGTATTTCTTTTCCTACTGACAGCAAATGTAGATAAGGAAGGACCTTTGAGACAGAGGTCAGTGATCTACAGCATGTGAGTGAAAGGCAGCTTAGAGACCAGGTGGCATGTGATGGCCCTGCACTGGTAGGAGCCTGGAGCAACTGCTTTCTGAGAGGGAAGGTCTTTTGCCTGTCCCCATCTGTGGCTTCCATTGCATTTGGAAGGTGGTGGGAGCTAGGACTCAACTTCTACTTCTTAACGTTAGGTCTCGTATTTTAGGTACAAGAAGCAAGAAACTGTAGGTCAAGTCTTAGTGATTTTAACTTGACTTACAAAAAGTAATTGACTTCTAATATCAGTCTAGGGCTGTGGTTCCAATTTAGTGTTTCTTGCTGTACAATGGGAATTGTAAATATTTGGCTTGTTTCTATATGGCAGTTATGAATTATGCTTCCATAGTGGAAGAAAAGATGAAGAAGTATCAAAATTAAAAATTCAGTTAAACCTTGTTACACTCTATGTAGTCTGGCAAGTTTAGGTTATGTTGCCTTTCAATAATACATATGCTACACAAGCTGATGATTAATGGGGGAAATTGTTAGTGTTGTGTTCACAAAAGCATTCAGTGTCTCTTTAAAATTGTTCTATTGAATTTCTTGATGATCTTCAGCAAATTTCAGCTCAGCAGTTATGTTGAAGTGTCAGTGATGTCATCATGTTGCCAGAAGAGTGCTTGGTTATAAAGTTCTATCTATGTGCTTATCTTTTTTTCTCAGCCTTGTTGCAGCTCTTTCCTGTCTGGCAAATGTGACAGGAACAGGCTGAACTGAAGGTACACAAAACCACAAGCACAAGGGCATGTGTGACTAAAAACCCTCAGGAACAAGAGAAGAAGTAATTGAGAATAAGAAGTAATCTAGTGAGTCTCAGGGTGTAAAGATTGAGAAGCATTAAAGCACAAGTTTAAAAAAAAAAAAAGTTCATTGTCAGTTTGATGCTTTTGGAACTGGCTCCTGGTTACACAAAGCTGATTTCCTGCAAGCTCACTTAACTCTTGTAGTTTTATTAAAATCAAGGACATCAGCTGTTAAGTATTCCATGAGTTGTACACAAAACTAATTTCCTTCTAAAATTTTCGTTGTTTCTTTGGATTGCCGTATGTGGAGAAAATCAATAGGAAAGCATATTCAAGGAAAGCACCTTGTTGTAAAAAGCTTTAAAGTAAAATATAAAAAAGCTTTTTTTCTGTCTCTTTTACGAAAAGCTGACTGCTGTTTTGCCGAATACTAGTTTAAGATTGAAAAGACAGTAGTCTGTACATACACAATAATAGGAAGGGTTGATTATAAAAGTTTTTTGACAGAGGGAATTGGACCTTTTGATTATTTTGTTTTCTTGCTGTAAGCCTGATAAACAATTTCATTATGCTATCTTGGCTGTATTACTCTTGGTCACTATCAACCTTTAAAAGGGCTATTTAGTTACAGTGAAGGCTAGATTCATTATTAGTGAGCCATAGCCTTCACCAAAACAGAGACAGTGTTAATTGCACTATCCATTTCTTTGGTGATTAAAAGATAAATAAATCTAGGGGTTGAATTAAAGCATTTTAACAATAGGTGAAGCTTATTTATCTTCTGCTTTAGGCTTTTTTCCTTTCACTACTCCCATGTTGTTTGAACATCAGAGATACTTTCTCATAAGCATTGACTCTCTTTATATGCTAACAGAGCATGAAAGGCTGTATTTCTGACTAGCATAATATTTAGTAGTGAATGGTGTTGAATAAGGGAACTGCAGAGCTGGTGTTGAAGTCGCATTTCTCCTTCTGTCTTTGCAGTGGTTGGTATTGGAAAAGGAACAAAAATGCTGAGAACTATGTTGGCAGGTTCCAAGGTAAGGAATGCTAAATGACTTGTATTAGCGGGGGTTTTTGTTTGTTTGTTTTCTTTTTTTCTTCCAGTGACGAGCTGCATCAACATACAAATATTTCAACCATCCTGCGTATTTAGTTTAAATGTGTACTTCAGTTCCTTTTCGTCTCTAGTCAGAAATTTGATATTAAGACTTTTACGTCCAGAATAGTTATTTTAAAAACTTTGTTTGTCTTGGTTTTTCTACAAAATGTTAATGAAGACCAAATTCCTATTTTACAGGAAGATTTCTATACTATTTATTGTTTTCAACAAAAAAAAAAAAAAAACAAGAGAAAAACTGTAATGAAGATGGCACTGTAAATTATGTTTTTGGGATGTAACTGTGTATGACAGCTCAGTTTTTGGTCGTTTTCCTTATGTGTAGATAATATAATTGTTATTTAGCTTGCAGTAACAGATGGTCTTTGTTTCTTTTCTCTCTTCTTAAATACCGTGAGGCCTTAAGAGGCACCTTTTGGAATTAAGAGTGTTTTGTGTTTGTGATAGTAGCTATCATTCCAGATTGCAGCTCCTGTAGACGGGTGCTCTACAAACGCATGGGTAGGCACATGTAAGAAGCCAAAGGTAACAAAAGCTCTATGGTTGCATGAGGTAATCCAGACTGGAGCCTTCACAGATAGCAATCTTGTTCGTTGCTGCTTTTGATTAGTTGTACTATGTCTTTGGTGAGTGCACTCCAGATTGTAGGTGTTACATACACAAACAAGTGCATCTACTCCCAAGAATAATCTACCAGTGTTAATTCCTTCTTTGCAAGTAAAATTCTGTGGTTTTAGTCATTATTTTTAAATGAGAAGTTTAGGTAAGAATGACAGATGCAGAAATCAATTAAGCCTTCCAGATTTCATGTTATACTCAGGGAAAGTCAGTAGTGGGCTCAGCAAATTGATAGCTGTTCTAATGCGTTTTATTCTGCTATTTTTCCCGTTCTCTTCTGGTCTGAATGCTTAAGCTCTTTACAGGTGCTGAACTGAAAACTTGACGTAGAATTTGATTGACAATCTTCAGTTTGACTAAAAGGAAAATAATTAGACAAACGAGAATACAACCAGGATAAAAAGACATAGCTGTAGAGTCTGATCCAAAATTTACTGTAGTCAGTG
>WAAD01032605.1:77622-93631 GCA_013389945.1 Fregata magnificens | reverse complement strand
ATTTACTGTAGTCAGTGTCAGTCTCTGCACTGACTGTAAAGGGTTTGCATTTGGTTTATAGGACCAAATTTCAAAGGCATCTGCATTTTGAAACATGCACTAAGCAGCTGGAGCTGGATTTACAGTGGAAGTGTAAGCAGTTACCAAGAACTTTAAAGTTAAAAAATGGCATTGAGATACTTCAGCTAAATTAAGTCATCGTAGCTAAATGTGAAAGTTGTTGATATAAAAACACGTAAAGCAATTGAAGTATCTCTTAAGCTGATGTTCACAGTGGAAACAGCTGTGATGGATGAAGTAGTTTCAACCTTTTTCACAGAAGAGAATATGTGCAAGCTCCTTGGCGACTTCACTGTGAAGTCCTGTAGCCCACATGAGTGCTATCTAGCCAAACATTGTGCCCAGATAGCTCAAGAAGGCTTATAGCTGCTGCCGAGGGACAAGGGAGGGGAACACAGAGGAGAAATGGGCTGTGGGGGCAGTCTGGTAAGCTACCCCAGCTAGATTCATCAGCTCTCATCTGGCCTTAGGTTGGTGTTGTGGGCACATGATTCAATAAGGCAAGCAAAGTCACATCCTTACAGTAGATCAGCTCTTCTACTGCAACTGTTCGTGTGTTCTGATGTGGTGGAGAGTGTGAGGTAGCTAACATCCATGCCAGGTGGCATGGCAGTCATGAGCCTTCATTTGGAGCTTGTCTTGTCTCTGCTTTCCTATTTTCTATTTATACTTCAATAAATTAGGCACACAATAACTTGAGAGTCTTAAGGAAGCTGAAGGATCTCCCACAGATATCTGCCTGTTAGGTTTTTTGACCACACTGACAACAAAGGCTGATAATGTAGTGAGAGATCTGTTACAGATAAATTCGTGACTGTCTAAATAGGTTTGAGTATTTTTTTGCATCCCATGCCATGTGCTAGGAGCTTATACTCTTATTTCATCTTTTTTTACCGTTGTGGATGCTAAAGTGTTTGTTGAAGTGTGATGTTTTTCTTTTGTTCCTTTTATTACTACAAAGATTCAGATGAACTGTCTGAGCCTCTCTGGTTAGGATTTACTGTTTGATTGTAGGAATATATCTTCTAAAGAAATAGTTCAGTCTATCATTGTTGGCAGCAGAGCTATGCTGAGTGGCCAAAACGTATGTTACTGCAGTAAACTCCATATGGTGGCTCTGCCAGAGATTGGACTATTTCTGATTTTTTTCCCAAACATTGTGTGAAACTTTCCTGACTCTTTGTGGCAGCTCTGAGCATTATCACTCAATCTGCAACTCATACACATTATACAAGGAGTGTTACTCTTTCAGTGTAAATCTAGTTCTCCATTGGTTTGACCTCCATATGAATTAACTCAAAACAAATAAAAATGTGCAGCCAAGGGCAATACCTACTTAGTGTTCCAGATTTCTCATTGAGTTCTTAATATTTATCCAGAAATAAATATATGTGCAAGCTGGCTTAGGTTTTGTTTGTTTGCTTTATTTTGTTTCAAATGTTCCAAGTGAGGGGGGGAAGCTGAATCCTCTTGGATCTGGAATTTAAATACTGAGCATTTAATACATGTTCCATAGGAGAATCGGTTTTCCTTCTTGCATTCTGGGACTTGGACTTGGTCTTGCTTGGACTTTTTGCGCTGCATTATTTTGAGAGACATTGTTTCACTCTGTTTGCAAAATAAAGATAGTAGAATGAGAAAATATTTCCTGCTTCACCACTAAAATGAATATGATGGGGGTGGACCAATTTTTATTATGGTAGATTGTTTCTGAAGGACTCAGTCTTACGGGTGACTAGTCTGTCTCAAAACACAATGTAGAGGTGATTTTTCTGGAGGGGAAATGCTAGCTAGCAGCACAGTTTCCAAAGTGGTAATCCTGTTTTAAAACCTCTCATCTACCAGAATGTGCTGTTACATAGAAGCGGTGAGGGAAATGACCAGGGACCCGTCAGAGAAGAAAAAAGGGAAGAGCAATAAGCAATGAAATTCTTCATTATTCATATACTTTCTACTGGGGGGAGATGTCTTCCAACATACAGCCTTTATTTTTAGGTGAGATAAAACAAGATAACTGAAATTTTCAGACTTCAGTTCTGTGCTTAATTTGCATATTTTTCAGTGAGATAACATCTGGGTTCACCTTAAGAGAATTTGAGTCATACCACTGTGAATGAAGCTAGAACTTGGCCATCCATCAAACTGTGCTTGAAGTCACTGCCTCTGGATGAGCAGAAAGCATGGGCATATTGTTTTTATCTGAGAATGCAACTTCTTGTCATGGTCCACATATGATCTGAAACCCCAAGAGCTCAGTGACGTGAGGGGAATTCCCTGAGTACTTTGCGCTGGTTGCACAAGCTTGTGCAGGGACTAGTTAAAATAGAAAATTTAATCTCAAAAGTTGTGGCTTCTCCAGAGTGAAACACTATCCAAAAAAAAGAAAAAAATCACTGGGTAGAGTAAAACCCCCACTCCAAATGATCATAAGGCCTAGAAAGAGAAAAAGACATTATTGGCAGAATTAAGATACATCAGTGACCTGATATGTGACAACTTTGATTTATTATAATTGGAAAAACTATAATTGGAATCCTGGATGGAAAATGAGTGCTAAGTCAGTGACGAGGTCTCAAAACTTGCCAGTCACACTTGTATCCTATGAGAGAGGGCTTGCCTGAGGAGGAATTGGTTCAAACTGCATAAGAGAATTTCTGAGAGACATGTAAGTTGCTTCTTGCAGCGTGATTCCAGGGTTAGAGTTTGTATATTGCAAAATTGTTTCTCTAGAGGGTTGGCACCAGATGCTGTGGAACAAAGTGTCCATAAAGAAGGTTGTTTCTTTACCTCCTGTGATTATCTTACTGTCCTAAAAATTAAGCTTTAATTTGTATCCCTTAACTTTTCAAACATAAAGGTTGCTAGCTTTCTCCCTGAATTCATTTTTTTTTTTTAGTTAAGTTCTTAGTTTCCATCTTTTGGCAATGAGATCAATGAATTAATAATGCATTAAAAAGCACATCTAGTAGTTCTATAAGGAGCAGAACTAATGAAGTCTTTTCTTGTGACTTTGTTTACAGCTCGTTAGACACCAAAGCCCCATGTGTACTGTTTGGTATCTAGTAATACAGTGGGGCTCCCTCTGGAGCCTTTTTCTTAGTGGAAGCTGTAATAGATTTATTTCCTCTATCTGTCTATTTTCAGGAGGCTTATAAGAACTCAGCATCTCTGAGACCTCTATTCTTCTGCCAACATTTGTGTGTTTGCACATTAACATGCACACCATGATGGTGTAAGCGCTATTTCTTTGGAAATCCTAATTTTCTTTTTAAAGAGCCTCGCTGTGGTTTGTTGTTGTGTTTTTTGGTTTTTGTTTTTTTTTTTTTTTTTTTTTTTTTAATTTATTTCAAAAGCAGTTTGTGCTCCAGTTCCTATATTTGAGTTACGAGTGCAAGAAAATTGAGTTGACTTTCCTTTTGAAGGATCCTCTTGGTGGTGTGTGCTCTTAATTTTAATCTTAAAAATTTCTTTTCAGTATCACCAGCTGAGCTCTTTGCTTCATCCTGCTTTATTTTCGAACTGGTAAAACCAAAACTACTTATTCGTGCAGTACATAGTGTTGTGTTCTGCTTTCTTTTTCATACTCTGATCATTTTAACATTCTCTTGGAAGGGCAAGATTTGTGGGTAGTGGTAATACTTTTTATTAGACTAATTGGTATAGTACGGAAAACTAGACATTTGGATATGCAAGCCCTTTCTCAGGTCTAAAATAGAAGCCATGGATTTTAAAACTAAGTGTATTTCAGATTTGTTTAGAGTTTAGTGAAGTAGGTATCTTTTAGACCATTTCTGAAAGAACAAGTGGTTAATGCTTGTGAGTGCAGTATACCAACAATTCTGGGTGGGCAAACAGTTACAGGTAAGACCCCAAGACTGTTCCACACAGATGGGCTACATTTCATTACCTGCTTTAATAAGATAGAGTAAGAAAACGATTTATCTCCTATGTGGGGTAGCAAGATTTTGTTCACAACCGATCAGCCAAGCTTCCAGTCGCAAGGCAAGGGGGGCTGTTAGTGCTTGCTTGATGAGTCTTCAGATCCCATCTTGCTTGTGTTCATCGGTGGTTTTAGTTGGACTTTTTCTTCCGAACTGCAGTATTATCATACCCAACTGTCTATATTTGTCTTGGAGGAATCCAAGTAAAAGTGGTTTGTTTGCTGTTTAGCTCTTTCCCTAGGAAATTTTTCATCTGCGATACCTTCTCATTTTTCACTCTGTGGTTCATGCCCTTTTACATTCTCACACCTCTTTGTTTATGGTATCCCATCCACAATAACCAAAGGTCTGACTGAGTTTCCATTTGTATTGAGGTGGGAGAGGTAACAAAAAAAGAGTGCAGTATGTGACCTGCTCATTTAAGCAAAATGGATTGTAGCTACACAAAATGTCATTACTTTGCCTCTGTTAAAGCTCAGAGAAATTATTGTTTCCTTACAAGGGAGGTAGGAGAGGAAAGAAAGAGATGATAAGGTTATCTCCTAGGGGAAAGAGAGAGCCTGGTAGATTATACATTGTGGCATGTGAAGGGGTTAGTGTGAGGGAATGTTATAGCATGCCATAAATCCAATATCTCTGTTGAGCCCATGTTTTTTTTCTGAACCCAGTGGAGTTATGAATTTTAGTTCCCAGGCTTGTTTTGAAAGGTGTTTTATAGGTTTCCCTTGAGGAACAGGACTGGCAGATTGGAGATGGAGTGATTGTTTTATGAGAGATGTAGACCCATGGGCAGATGGATGTGTTTCAGCTCTTGTAGACTGGCTGGGTGAATTCTTCCTGACATGTAGTGGTTGCTTAATTTCACCCATTTAGTTACCATTTTGTGCATTAGATGAAGTATATTACATTCCTGAAATATAGGTATAGGACAGAGAAGTCTTGACATTTCTGTTACATGGTATTTGTTACAGTATNCAATACAGTGCAAAAATGTCATGTCTATTAATAAAACTTGTCCTACTTATGTCTGTAGTCTGTAACAGCTATATCCCAGTACCACTATAATAGTTTGCTTTTTTTTTTTTAAGCACTACTGACACCTGAGAAAGTTTTCACAGAACCAGAACTTTCTATTGTAATTCCACAACCTCTTTCCAGAGCAGAGGAGGTTGGTTCAGAGACCCATCGTTGTTTACGCAAACTTAGCATTGGTTTCTATCCTGTGTGTATTGTTTTATGTTACTGATAACAAATTTCTTGTTCCCTGAATGCCTCAAGATATTAACTAGAGATCAATGTCAGTTTATGAAAGTATGGTTGCCTTCCTTATTTTGTCACAAGGAAAATGCTTATTTAAAAGGAAGGCTGGGAAAATGCATGAATGATGTTGGTTTTGATGTGTTTTGAGAATGTGTAGAAGGTGTTATCAAAACTTGAAGTGGTGTCCGTACAAAACAAGATGCACTGAGAGAATGTTAAGCCCGCACAGTGGAGGATGCAGGAATCAGGAAGGGCTAAAGTGTTAGCTGGATAAAATGGTCTTAAATATGCCCCTTACATGTTACACACTGTTGACATCTTTAATTATCTGTTACTGCAAAACATATGATACATTTTTTAACCTGCTTTTTTGGTAACAAATCATAAGAAGAGGCTGATTTGAATATCTACTCTTTCCTGCCCTGCCCAGTATCCCCAAAACAAAGTTGTAGAAGAAGCAGCTGTTAAATAATATAGATATACACTTTCCTGCAGTGGAACCATTAGTAAGCTGGCTTAACATGCTGTGTATTGCTCGAGTCTCTTTTATGTTCACCCCAGAGGCCTAATCTATTAATAGCTCAGCTTCATGCTCTATTAGTATTCACACTTTTTTTTAAACTGTTGAAAATCTTGAGAAGACTGCACTTATTGTGCTGCAGAAGCTCTTTCCTCCAAAAATGCAGAATATTTTAAGAGCATGCTCTAGTGTGATTTTTCTGTTCTTCCATTCATGAGGTCAGTGTCGCCTTCTTTCCTCTTGACCTTTCTATAATTGTGTATATGTCTGTGTTATGTGTACGGTTCTTGCTTGCATTCATTAAAAAAAAAATCAAGACTACAACACAGCAAGGCTTTTTTCTTTTAATAAAAATCACAGAAAATAAAAGATGTTAGCAGATTTAAACTAGCCGTTCTGCCTTGTTTCTGTAGTGTTCCTTTCTAGTAATTTGGAGAAGCTCTTAGCACTGCCATTTAGAATTTACTGCATCTTAGCCTTAGCAGTGTCTTTGAATTCACCTAAAGGCTTTCATGCGTTCAATTTTATCCGTGAATTTGTATGTACCTATAAAGTCTTACCCCTCTGGAAGGACTGTGTTATATTTCTGGGCAGAGAATTATGAACTTCCTTAAAACTCTGTTTCTCAGATAGAAGCTGAAGGTCATCTTTGTTTATTTTGTAAAATCTGTGGTGTAGGTCCTAGAGGACATAATGAGGAAACAGGTAAAGAACAGGTATTGAAGCTGAAGATGAAATTTAAGAGCCAACCTGAGACAATTTGGTGAGTGTGACAGGTTTCCACAGAGAGCAAGTGTCAGAAAGGTTTGCATAAAGAGACTGTGGGTTACAAGCAGCCACTTTTGCACATTAGCCTGCATCCCCTCTTGGATGTTGTGAGCCTGTGTTGTGTTTATAAGTGATGTGTGGCCATGATGCTATCTTGGGTGACCTCGTGTTCCTGTTACTGTTGGGATTGTTCCCCCTCCTGCCCCGTTTCCTACCCTCCCTCTAACACCAAAATTTAAACTTGCTACAGTTTTTAGCTACCACCCTAAAGCTTCTCTGAACTCCAGGTAAAGTATCTTCTGTGGGTTCCCCTATTACAGGTGGTTCTAGTCCTTCACATTGAAAAATCTAGTCACCCCATATGTTTGAACTTTTTAAATAAGCTGACATAAGAGGTCAGAAAATCCTGTTAGTCCAGGAGTAAAGATCAGATAGTTCTTCAGCAATGACAGTACAATTACAGCACCTAGCAGTAAATAAAATTTAGTGCAGGCTTAGCACAAAGTCAGCTTTTTCTTTTATGAGAAAAAAATGAGTGGTAGAGAAGAGAAGTTGCAGTGTTTGTGTATATTAAGAGGACATGTTTGGTGTTTGATAATTCTGAATTTGCTCTATTGTAAAATATGGAACTCCTCCCTCATCCTGCAGTCTTTATTTTGCC
Organism: Fregata magnificens; assembly: GCA_013389945.1. NCBI lineage: Eukaryota > Metazoa > Chordata > Aves > Suliformes > Fregatidae > Fregata > Fregata magnificens. The sequence goes on along the minus strand of WAAD01032605.1, from coordinate 86,421 downwards.
TCTGTGCAACCTGCTTTTAAGAGATTAGGGCTCTGTGTTTTTAATATATTGGAATCTGCTTAGTGACAGTGCTTTGTTTTGGAAAATAATTGAAACTATGGCAACCCTCGGGTTTTTTCCAGCTTATTTGTCTACCTCGTGTACTCCTCTGGTTTGGTGGATGATCTGCATACTGGAAACCACTGGTAGCTGCTGATGTTATACAAACAGCAAATATAAGTCATGTAAATATTAAATCCAGAGCACCTTATTTGTGCTTTAGAAATCATTACACACAAACTGAATGTCACTGTAAAACTGAGAGCTTAAGGCCTCTTCACTATCTCAGTGGCCTAAGTCTACAAAAATGTGAGTGCTTGCACCAAGCGTGCAGACTGAATAGGTTAGGCACAGGAGCACTAATTCTGATCAGTGCTTGCCTGCTGTGTGCTCACTGTGATTTCCTTCAGGTTCTCTAGAGGACTTGTGTTTTGGTTTTTTGTTTGTTTGTTTTGTTTTATGTTCCCTCAAACTTGTCAGCCACACGCAGGCATCAGTTTACATAAATCGACTTCCTGTTTCTATCAAATGTGGCTTCTCTTTCCCAGCTTTCAGTCTCTTGCACAGGGGACTGTAGCCTTTATTTATTTATTTTCCTTTCACAGTTCTGTGTTCAGTTGCTCCTGTGATTAGAAAATGGGTCATCCTTGGATGAACTCTTATGAACTGCCTCTTCCAAAGAGCTTGCTTGCCTGGGAAATTCTTGCAGTGGGAGCCATCTTAAAATCTTCCTGACAGCTACTGGTGACCTCATTTCATAATTACTTGTGTTTCTGTCTAGCTCTTCCAAAGTGTTGCTTCTCCATGTTTGAAAAAGCTTTTAAAGCATGTTATAATTTAAGATTTCAAGTCTCTGGCTTCTTTCCAAATAAAACTTTGATATATTAGCAGTTAAAACTGAGAAGCTCTGTTCCATGGTCTGTCTGGCATTTGCACTGATAAGTGGGGCAGACATGCCTGGCAGTCAGCCCAGGGGCTTCAGCCTCCAGGAGCCCCCCCGGGTGGGTTGTGCAGCTAATAGCTATGCTGGCTGTACAACCCCTCTAACAGGAGGGGATTCTTCTTCCTTCTCCTCTTCTTCCTCCTTTCACAGTTAAATACATATACTGATAAAGTCTTACCTTTTTCTCTCTCTTTTTATGGATATACTTTCCCTTTCCGTGTTGGTATACGGATTTCTCTGAAATTGGATATGAAATGAAAAAGCCGAATGACAGCTATTCTCTTACTAAAACATTATTGTAAACATCATATGGTTTATTGTTTGTGAGAATTTTGACTGTGCCGTGTGGTTGTGACTCTCAAACAAAATTCCTGTTCCCAAGATCTGTCAGATTTATTAAAGAGTTCGTAATTTGTTTCTTAGGGATTCCTGTCATACTGTTCTTTCTCCAGTCCTGGCATTTATGGCATGCTTCTTTCTAGTCATGGGTATGGTAGTAAATGTATGGCTACTGGAGCACTTCCCTGTCTTTCTCATCTTGTTGAGGTAACATCCACCATGTCCCCCAGTCTGTGTGACAGAGTTTTTGCATTACGTCGTCATTGACAGAGTGCAGTTGTTTGTCACTGTAAAGCATCTTAAGGCTGTCTCCTCACTAGTCTGAATGAAAGAATTGCTTATACTTGAGGGCTTCTGATCACTTTGCTGCCTTTTGTTTCAGTTGCTGTAACGTCAAGAAAATGGTTTTCTAGACGGCTGAGAGATGTAGCCATTCCCTAATGCATGATAGTTTTGGGAAGGTCTGTATGCCCTCGGGGTTGTTGTACCATTGTACAGTTGTGAGGCTCTGCTTTGGGACCATGCAGACCACCATTAGAAGTTGGAATTAATGCACGATGCTGCAGTGCTTGCAAGTTGTGACTGGGAATGCTTGATCTTAGCTTTTAATGCGCTGCAATTGCATGTTGTAGAATCCCATAGGGAAGCTGAGGTGCTGCTCTTAATCCTTAAATGGTTTGGCTCCTGCTCTCTTGAGATGTGTAGGGGGCAAGGACGTAGGGGCTATTGATTGGCGGAGCGTTCTCTGACAAGCTGCCAATATAGGGACGTTTCCTGTCACAGTCTGCATTTGCTAGGCTTTTCCACTGCCTACAACACCTACTACCTTGCTTTTTTTCTTTCAGGTTGAGTGGGTTGAAGGCAGCATGGTTGTGAGCAGTTGCTGTCTGTGTTCCTGCAGTGATTTGCAATTTAAGAGTACAGGGAGAATGCCCCTAGATGTACTTTATAAAACTGGAAGAAATAAATGATTGCCAACACAGGTGAGAAAAGGTCACCAAGGACTTATTAAATGACTCAGAATCCATTGGGCGCTTCTGAGGGCAGTGTGAGTTAAAGTCTAAAGAGAGTTAATGCTGAATTTTTACACAAAATAAGAGGAACAATAGATTAAATCTGGATTCTCATGTTATCGTCTACAAGCTCCAGGTTCTACACACTAACAAAGGGGAAGTAAACCCTATTAAGTGGCTGGTAAGAATTATGATATATAATTGTAGATACCCAAGGGCACTCCAGAGACTGATCATAAACCAACTGTAATTCTTAATTTCCTGACCTGTTATAGCCTTCTTTGTGGATTATTGCATTGCTGACTTTAGTCTTTCATGACTCTTTAAAGCCCTGTAAGGAATGGGGATTTGTGACTAATTTTTAAGGATGGTCTTTTTACAAATTGGATGGCTTTTTGCCCTTTTTGCAGAAATTAAAGGGGAAGTCAAGTGTCAAGATTTGGATTGCATTGTTCATACAGTTTGTGTTTACATATAAACAGATGATACTATCTCTGCATTGATGGGAGGTCAAATATTACATGTTATTGTAACAGACAGTCTGAAGCAAGATAGCCAAAACCAAAGTTAAGAGGAAGAAAGTCATTCAAACTGAAGTAGTATCAGTACTTTGATTTGGAAGCATCTGAAGATGGTGTGTGAGGTCTCAAACTTTCAGATTTAGAGTTTTACTGGAATGCTGAGATCATTCATCATGCTCGAATTAGAATGCTAGAATCTGCTCACATGTTTTTATTAACCTCTAGAATAGTTGCTGAATAGTGTCTCTTTCTAGCTATGCTATTAAATGTTAAGAACTAGATCATTAAATGTCTCGGAAAGCCAGCAATTTTATGGTCCTAAAAGCAGATAATATACTTTAAAGTTTATTTAAATATTTGTTGTGGAGCAGCCTTCATCCATTCTTCCTTTCATTTCTTTTCCATGCATTCCAAAAGTATGTAAACTTCAAGAATCTGATTTTAAAATGCATAATTTTGCAGAGTTGTTAGGGGATTCAGACATCTGCAGTATTTAGGAAAAAGGTAGCGTTAATGTGGTAAGCAAAGAATACAGTTATTTTTATATTGAAGTCTGCACTCCACTGCCTTTTGTCTGACTACTCCTGCTGCTTCCATTTCGTGGCAGTTGCTTGAAGAAATACATTCAAGTGGCAGGTTGTCACATGGAACAAAATCAAGGCATGTCTTAGTAGTCCCATTTTGTAGGTGTGATTTGTATGCCTACACTATTATTACTTGAGCTTGTTTGTACTTCACAAGTACATGAAAAAGGATGCATTGCATCAACGAGTAAAATGTTAGTGCTTATACCTGTTTGGATGTGTTCCAGTAGAATCTGGTCAACCAACTTCTCGAAGACACATCCTTTTACGACTTGGTTCAAATTTGTATTAGCTCAGTTGGGAGTAAGTTCATTGAAACCTAACTGGGAATTAGGTGTGTGGAACACCTTGATTTTTCTCTCCCAGGCTATGTAAATGCTTTACTTTGAAGGCCTGTGAACTTAACATAGAACTGAGGGAAATGGAATGGAATGGGATAGGCAGTGGGTCAAACCACAGATTTTAATACCTGAAGGTACCTCCAAACTCGTGTTACAGATGGGGTCTTCGTGTGTGGCAGCCTTGTGAAAAGACATGGGGCTGCTGGTTCATGGGAAGCCTTCTGTCAACTTCAGCAGATTCTGCTGTATGCCCACAGCCTGGCGGTACTTAGGGTGAAAACGTGGAAAAGAAGGACGTCAGGTGAAATGCCATAAGGACAAGAGCTACTGGCCTGGGGACACGTTAATTCCTTCTTGCAAGCTACAAACACATACACTGAAGAATTCTTTAGAGAAGAACTGTGTAAGGAAAAACCCTGAAACAGTAATATTCGGAGAACCCATGACGAGCAGAGATGTCACTCAGTGGCCTTGCACTTCTCATGCTGGTCACAAGGTCCTTACCAGATTCCACGTGTTCAAAACTCCAGCTTTAGGCTATTGCATATCACTACATTTCATGGTAGAACTGTTGTGATGCTTTACCTTGGAAGTGGGTGTTTTGCTTTTAGAAGTAAAGGTCTTTGTGGTGTTGTCTTTTTTTTTTTTTAATTATGAAGGAACAAAAAAGTTGTTTGTGAAAGGTACTCAGTGTGCCTTGCTTCAACAGTGACATATGACACCCCACAAAGACTTTGATTTTACCACCCTATTATTTTCTTTATGGTATTGATGTATTTAAAGTAAAAATTAGATTCCATGTTGCTTCTTCCTGGGGTTTCTAAAACTGAAATCATAGGAGCATGTAGTGCAGGATTTAATTTTTGTTTAGTTCCATGTCTTTTCATCTTTACTTTTGCTTACCCAAAGTTGCTGGATTGACTCTTCAGATAGTATTCTTCCTGTCCTGATTTGAAGTACTTGGTACTTGCAGTCTTTATTTAAAAAAAAAAAAAAAAAGAAAAAAGAAAGATGAAGACCTGACTCACTAATCTCTCTTTTTTCTTCCCAGAAGTACACTGCCATTGGACTACTGGGCAAAGCTACTGATACATTAGATGCTACAGGAAAAGTAACTGAAGAAAAACCTTATGGTATGCATAAATATATCTATATACTTGGTGTAATTTGAAGGCATAAATGGTCTCTATCATAGAAAAGCGGAAGAGATGTTTGGGACTCTGTGAATTAAATTTAAATGTGAAATCAAACTAAGATTATTTCATCTTCAACTTCAGTGCTCATATAATTCAGACCAGCTTCATGCAATTATGTCCAGTGCAAGTGTTCGTTTCTGTTGGAAAAAACCAAACCAGGCATTAGATTAGGAGGGAGAAAATAGAATTGGGCAGGACTGTGTCGTTTTAAATCTTTGACAGGTTGACAAATGACGTGCTGTATCCAGTAAAATTTTCTTCTTTCAGTGTATAGTCTCATGAGTGCTCTTTTAGTAACACCATTCAAGGCCAATGGAGGAATAAAGTATTTAGATCTTCACTCTAGGATGCCCCTTTAACTACAGACTGCTCAACATAAAATAAGGATGGCGTAAACTACTTTCTACCTACGTTCACCCACCAAATGTTGTTCTTGCTTGCAGTCTATGTCCTAGCAACTTTTATAAATGAACTTTTCTGGCCCACAGAGCACAGTGCAACAGTTTAAGACTTCAGAACTAATCCTGACTCTAGCTTTGTTGGAGTGAACATTCCACAATACCCAGAGTGTCTTAGAAACAACATAGGACTAACCAGGGACACACCAAATATATTTGCCATTAGTTCTTTCACAGCCTGGGGAGGAAAGTTAAAAAAACCCAATAGGTAACTGGTTGCTTAGTGACTCTTACAGGTCCCACAGTTTGTGGTACCTGGTAATAGGTACATGAAGTAAATTATCTTTTTTTTAATAGCGTGATGAAAAAGGCAGCCTGGATTCTACCCCTCACCCCCAATCTCCTTTCTTTTGCAGTTTTTCTTTTTGCATGACTCAGGCAAGTGTGAGTTACTTGTCCACATTGACTTGATGCATCATTCTAAATAGTATTATTTGATAGGTAGTGTTATTCAGAGATGTTGGATCGTTTGCTTCTGTTTCAGGATCAAGTTCTAAGTCTCTCTCTAAGCTTCTGAAGGACTGAGCATCCACATGGTGTTAGAGTTGCCAACACTTCATGATGGTTGGAGAACACTTTCTTGGTTTTTATGTATACCTCCCAGAAAGTCGAATGCTGTGGTTCTGCACTGAGTAGTACTCATTGTAGATACTCGCTCACATATAAACTGTGTAATATCATTTTAAGTAGATGCAACTCCCGTGGTCAATTAATTAAAAAAAAAAAAAATCTGTTTCTTGAAACACTAGTCTTGCTTTTTTAATTTTGTATTGTTTACTGCAGACAGAATTTAGAGTGGTGTTTTCGTGCGCATTTCTCTCACTGGCAGCTCTTGTTGTAGTAGTTCCCACCTCTGCACCACCTCCTCTGTTATGGTGGTTTAGCTTTCTGTTAGACTCTGTGCTTGGGGAACTGACTTGGGTTAAAAATACCGCTTTTTTTGAGTTGCTTGAGTTTTTAGTTGCATGATCCAGTTCATCGTGTGGTCTCATGAAGGGCAATATTGGCATTGCTGGGGTAGTGTAGTTTTGGGTGCTGGACAAAGTTTTCTTTTGCTGAAGGTGACGGCTGAAAGAAATGCTCCTGAAATTGGTCTCAGTTGCTTTCCATGTTGGTGCAAAGGAGTCAGATTTGAATTCTTCAGAAAGAAGAAAGAGAGAACATGCATACTCCTTCTTTTTCACCATGCTACCTACATATTGTGTATTTCCTTCCTTCCTCCTCTTCTGATAAAGCAGGTATTTCTCATCTTTTCCATTGTCTCCTCCAAAGCAGCCTGGTTTTCTGCACGATTCTGTGGGTGGCCCATCATCCCTAATCCCTAATCCCAACTGGTACTCCAAGAACAGACAAACCAGATATTTGAGCTGAATTTCAGCTTTCCTTTGACACCTAGAAGGATCTTGGGAGAAGCAGAGCATCTGCTAGGGAATATAAATCCTGCAGTGCCAGCAGCATCCAGGGTTGGGCCTTAGTGCAGAGAAAGGGCACTAAAACAGCTTGCAAGATATATAAAACTATTCTTGTGGTCCAGTGGAGTCATTCAAGAGGAAGGTGCCTGCAGAAAGTTGCCTGCTATATTAACTGTAAGAAAGTGTTACATTTTGGTCCTCGAAGTGTCCCTGGACAGCAGTTTAGAAAGCAAACTGTTATGTATTACAGTTATTTGCAATGAAAGGATGTACTGAAGAGAGCTCCTTGGGTTTAACCCGTGCTGAACTTCTCATAGTTTTTTGTTTGTTTCTTATCAGACAACGAATTTGCAGTTCCACTTGAAATTAGGTTATGGTTTCATACTGCTGACTTTGGAAGCAAGTAGCATTTCATGTTCCTCTGATGCTTTCTTGAGAACATTAATGTTTGTCGCCCTTTTTTTAGTGTTTGTAACTATGCACAGGAATGTTCATTCTGAAATCCACTTCCTCCGAGCTGCCTACAGACTCTATCCAGACATGGAGAACAAAATTCATGAGGATTTTCTGCAGGTCTCTGCTGATTATGCTGAAATATGTGTTTAATAGCACTACCTGAATCATTTGGAAAAAGTACTCCTTTCAGCATTCTGCTTGTCTATTTGCAGATAATTCATGCTGGGCCACATTGAGTCAAGCTCATCTGCTGTAGTTCTGTTGGGCTGTCATGGATAATTCTTGTGTTCTGTTTTGGTGTAGTTTCTTAGCAAGTGCAGGGCAGTATCACCCTTCAGGGGAGGCTTCCTGAGGTTGTGGCACAATTGGCACCTTTTGGTTTGGTAACTTTAACTTCCTTGATTATAGCAGGAAAATCGATCAATAGTCACCAGTGTTCAGAAGCACAACTGTTCTTTAAAATTGTCGTATTCTGGCTCATTTTCAATGTTTTTAGAAACACTGGAGAACTGAAGTTTTGGGTGCTTTGAGATGCTGAGAGAATTGTAAGGAATAGACCACTGGAAGACGCATAGCCTGTGCAGAGATCACATAACCCCACTGTCGGTCTAAGGGCTTAGGAAGAAATTTAGAAAACAGGGTTGAATTGAATGTATTCTAAATAGTGTACTCGCAGAGCAGGTACAATCATTTTGTTCTAAGCTAAGACTGTGGTTATTCCTGGGGACTGGATGCAATTATCCCATGGGCCAAACCTCGACAATCCTCACTGAAATCATTGTGAAACAGGGTGGCGGCCTCCATATCCCTCCGTGGAAGGACACAGAGCTGCAGTTTAAGTCCAGCTTCTAGCAAGAACTAGATATAGTCCATAATATAGCAGATGAGGATATTTGGTATTTGCGATGAGGATATTGGGAGGAATAGGCTAACTCTTGGTAGCAAGGGCTGTGGCAGATGTGTCCTGCAGAAATGTCTCTCAACCCCTTACTCTGAGGCAGTGGAGAAAGGAAGTCAAATGGGGAAAGTTTTGGGACTGTTGACGCTAATTAGCTTTTATGGGTGTGTTCATATTGGAAGAAGGGGCAGGCTACTTAAGAAGAGTACAGGGAGCTCGTTAGGTCATGCAGAGAGGAAATTAGGAAGGCAAAAGCCCAGCTAGAGCTCAATCTGGCCACTGCTGTAAGAGATAATAAAAAATGTTTTTACAAGTACATTAGCAGCAAAAAGAGAGCCAGGGAGAGTCTCCCTCCTCTGGTGGATGTGGGGGGGAACATTGTCACCAAGGACGATGAAAAGGCTGAGGTACTTAATGCCTTCTTTGCCTCAGTCTTTAATAGTCAGACCAGTCATCCCCAGGGTATTCAGCCCCCTGAGGTGGAAGACAGGGACCGAGAGCAGAATAAACCCCCCACAGTCCAGGAGGAAGCGGTCAGCGACCTGCTGCGCCACCTGGACGCTCACAAGCCTATGGGGCCAGATGGGATCCACCCGAGA
>WAAD01032605.1:34703-68256 GCA_013389945.1 Fregata magnificens | reverse complement strand
CAGACATCTATAGGGTTTTTTTGTTTTCTATACAATAAGAAACTGAAGTCTATGCAAGATTAATGAAGCTTTTGTTTAGAGGGAGGATGGAGTATATGCTGTATTGTTCAGTAAACAGACCGTTTTCTTCTTTTGTATATTCTTATAAAGAACTTAAGGGAAATGTTGAAAACATCACAAGCAAATTGAAATGTTAGAGCACTGTAGCAGCAGCATATTTCATGTTCCACAATGGATGTGGATGAAGTAACCATTGTAAGAAATTTTGATTTCAGAGATGGGAGAAAAGAGTTGTTCAGTAAGAGAACAGTGGGAGATTTTAGTTGTTTCTTTTCGGGGTGGGTTTTTTGGTACTTGGGATAGAAACAGAGAATAAAGAGATGATTTCCTAAAGAAATCAAATAAAGCAGAAAATTTCATTTTCCAGTATAGTTATCTTGAATGATCAAAGACTTTGATTGAAACACAGCTTCTCTTACTGTCTAAAGCTGTATTTTTCCAAGAACCTAATTTATCTTATCCCAGTGGTCTTCTAGATTAAGTTCTCATTTTATTTATCTTCCTGCTTTTTTAAAAATAGCCCAGTAGATATAATTCTATTAGTCTACTTGTTTCGTCTACAGGGATTTTTTCTGTAAAAATTAGTGCAGTAGAGAAATCTTTCTATTAATAGGGTACATTTGTATACACTGTTATAAGCGTCTAGCACATTTTTTATCTCATCTGTTTGTTTAATGCTCACCATGGCTTTCTTGCTATTCCATGTAAGACCCCCTAATATTTTTAATTTCAAAAGGAGAATTATATTTTCTTCAGCTTTCAGGTTAGCTTGCAGCTGGTCTGTTGTAATTATTGCTAACAGATCTGTGATCCTGAGAAGACAGGATCTGTTCCATAGTCTAGTCACTCGAGAGAAATGAAATGGCAATCAAAAGAAAGCATCCTGTTGACATCAGCAAGTTTTGGTTTAGGCTGCAAGTCCTAATGCATATGGAAAGCACAGGGAGAGGAGGAATGCAGTTGTACACATTCAGGAATCTGCGTAAGGTGTGTAGATACTGTTTCTAAAGACTGGAGGCACCTTTCAATTTATGAATGCAACTTCCCTCAATGCTTTTATTCCTCTGTAGCAAGTAGAGAGACTTTCACCAGCTTTAGCTAGACTTTATTTTTCCTGGGATTCCTCTCATCTTCCCCAACGCTAGGTTCTGTCACCTTCAGAAATAAAGGCAGAATTTCTTTATCTCAAATTAATGACGAACTTCTCCCTACATAACTTGTATTGAACTGCAGAAGCTTTTTCACTTACAAGTTGGGTAGCAAGTATGTTTGGTTGTAGTTGTAAATGGCCAGATAGCACACAAAACGATGGCAGACAGCAGATTAGGTGTTCTTGGAAGACACAGTGTAAAGAGTGCATAAAGTCATGAACAAATTACGCAATGACAGCTTGTTTTATGACCACTGATGAGTGCCAGCCCCATTCCAGCCCTAAACAGTTGAGCTATCTTTTCAAACATTCAGATTCCTCTGGCTACTTCCCAGTATCTTTCCTCGGTGCTCGGCCTCACTTGCATGCTCTTTCCTAGGTACCCCTGTGCTTTAATAGGTCTCTGCCCCTGGAGCCATTAGGCCCGATGAACAGTAATCAGGAGGGCACTGACAAATCTAGGAATAGCTTTTTTAGATATGTTTTAAGAAGTGTTTAACCCAGTATCTTGAAACTATCCAGATCTGAAAGTAAGTGTTGTGTTCCCATGGGAACCTAGGGAAATACTCATCTTAACTTCTTTATTCTTATTAACATGCATGTCCCTGAGATACCAGACTTCAGAATTGTGCTATATCCACAGAAAAACATAGTTTTTTCCAGAACAAAATACCCTGTGATCCTGGATCTTGATTACTGACTGTCATGATATCTCAACATTAAGGGCTATTTAGAGTGAGAGGAAAAGTGTGTATACAATATTTCTGAGACTAGTAGAAGAGTTAGTACCAAGTGCCCAGCTGAGACAAACGGTAGTTAATAGGAATTTTATGCTGCTCTGGCCAGAAAATGTGCATGTCTCTGTGATTTACCATTTAAAATATATCCATGACACAGACTGAAAGATTTGTCTCATTTTAATGAGCGTTGTTCATGGGGAAAGTCCTGGTAGAAAAGCGTGTCCTGCTTTTTGAGCTGAATATTGTCTGTCTTGAATGTGGACTTGCGGTCTTTAGGCCGTAGTAGTATGCTCCCATAGTCTGGCCCTGACTCTACCTCCAGGGCTGGTGCTGCTTCAGTGAGATTGACAAGGGCTTCNAAAGAATCAGCTGAGATTGACAAGGGCTTCATAATTTATCTCCTCCTAATGCCTCTGCCTGGCTGGCTCGCTCTCTTCCTTATTTAAATGGTAGTTTTTCTGTGCACTTCATAATCTATTTCTGCTGCCAGCGTGCTGAGCACTTTTAAAATGTTTTTTAAGCAAAATCAATAGGATCTTTTTTATATTAATCAAGTCTGAGCCATTAGCAAAATATTGTACGAGTGCCTTCATCAATAACTAAGCATTTAGGATCTTACCCTGCAGTTCTGTTTTTGATTTATATGTTCATCAGAAGAAAATAAAGTCAAACTTTGAATAACTCCCCAAATTTTGGGATACCTTAGATTTTATTTTTTAGTGTAATAGATGGTGAAGTTGCTATTCTGGGCATGAATGGCTCTGAGACTTTAATGGCTGGGGTCATTCTATTTGCTTGGCAGAGTCAAGGAATCAGTTGGCAACAGTATTAATTTTATTAAAAAGGCCTTAGAGAGGCTTCTCACCAAAGCAAGAGTTCACATGTGTGTACATAAGAGTGTGACTACAATATACAACCAGAGGGAAGTCATAGAGACAGTGAATGGATTCAGCCAGCCTGGGCAAAATTACGGTCCCTATTAAAAAGCAGTCATTGTTTCTAATAGCCATGGGTTTAATTTGCTTCTTTGTGAGACCTGATTAAGTAAGTCACCAATACTTAAGAGCATGTCAAACAGGCAGGTTTATCATCTGGATGCTTACGTCTCCACTCTGGGTGATGAGACGGCACATCTTTTCTTACTGTCTCTGAGATCAACTGCTAAGATTGTATAGGTGTTAAACAGGCAAAGCAAGAAGTTGGTAACTGGGAGTGGATGGTTTAGTGCTCAGGAAAAAAAATGGACTATAGTGCAAGAAGAAAACCATATTTTTTCCAGTTCTGTTTTTTTGGAAGCGTTGGAAGACATTGCCATCGCTCAGAGAAAGTATTAATGTGGCTGCCCAAGAGAAGCCTAACGTTTTTATTATAGGTGTGAATGTCTTGGACTTTAATCCTCTTCCCTCCTCACCTCTAGCTCAAAGAAGTGGGGTCAAATCAAAGCAGGAGCCTCTCCCTGACTTTCCCACGTCACATTGCTGTGTTATGTTGTGGATGCTGAAACAATCCTATGCTCAAACTTGGCTGTAAAAGGGCCTACGTGGCTTGTCCCCAAGAAGTTAACAGTAACTGAGAATGAGTAGGATGAGAAACGAGGCAATGGAATTTGTAGTATAAACACACAAATGTCTTTACAGCTTACAAAATAGCCTTCTTACCAGATGTATTCATCTTAGGTTACAGCTCTGTGCTTGGCCTTTCCACTTTGCATTCCATTAACTTACCTACTGTTTGAGACAGTTCATCCTAAAACTGTCTCATTCTCTCTTCTGAATTCCTTTCCAGGTACATGTGGGCCTTGGGAAAGCGTGGAGCAAAAATGCTGTGTAGTTTCTGGAGGGACAGGAAAGCTGGTAATGAAGTAGAACTGAAAAGGCTGAGGTGTCTCTGGTCTGTTTCTTACCCTGCCCTTTTCAGTAGTCCTGAATGCTTTAGTGCCATTTCTCTGGGACATGGGATTATTTTAGATATTTCAGAATTAAGTACTTCAAAGTCAGATCTGCAGCTGAGTGCATGCATTAAAAACAAAATACATCAGTTCACAGATGTCACGCTACATTCAGTGGCTTCAGAACATCATTTTACAGCTTTAAAGGAGGGGGGGTAGAAAGGGAATGGCAGGAGGTAAATGCATATTTCAGTTGTTAAGTTTTTTAAATAGATGAACTCATTTTAGGTAATCATATAAGAAAATATATTAAGTATTCAAATGGAGAAAAGCTGAAGAGAAAGGACACAATTTTTACTACCTTTTCTGTTTCTTTTAGCACATAAGACATTTAGCTTAAATAAACCATTTCAAAGATTAAGCTTTTATGTGGAAGTGCATGAGGGGTTGTTACTGTATGCCGATGTGAAAAAAGGCATTTATTTTCATTTCAGCAGTTGAAAAGATAGTCTTCCATCATGCCCTTCAAAAGGCAGTGTTTTGTTTTGCTTATATTGAATTGCCGTAAATCCTTAGCATAACTTACTCTTTTGTGAGTGGTATGTTCATATTAAATCATTTCCTGCAGCTGGCTTTCCTAGGGATCAACAAAACCATTTCAAGTTCTGCAGGTACATAGTACGCATTCCCAGTGTAAATGGAACATTGTGTACAAACACTAAATATATTTAGAAAACAAGATTAATTCTCTTTAATCTTTGCTATGCAGATTGCTCTTTCAGTAAAATGTTATCCAGATTGCATTAAACCTAGCTGCTGCTTTGCTGCATTGCTTTGTATACAGTTTCTTCTTACTTTTATACTCTGATTTGACAAAGGGCACTGGCAGACTCTGTTGATTTCTTGTCCAGGTGATTAATTTCACCCAGCTGCTGCTCGTACACAGAGAGGTTACTGGCTTTAACTTCTGTATTTACTAGTTATGATTTCCTAGTACTGTGCTCAGCACCTCTGCCAGAGACTACCCCCAGCAGCACTAGCAGAAAGAAGTGTGTGTCCACCTCAAGCTGTCCCATTCATAGGCTGGCACGTAAAGTGTCGGTGGTGCAAATGTCGTTCAAATAAACTAGGCTGTGTTAGGAGAAGACCATACGTCTCATTGTGTTGCTCAGCTAACCTCCAGCAAAAGATAGAGTGGGCAACAGGGGACAGTAATGTTCTAGTACTCCTCCCTCCAAGCAAGAGTCAGTGGAAAATGTCAGCAAGGTATATGGGTACATAGCTAACTTTAAGCATGTGATTATTTCTCTTGACCTCAGTGAGAGGACTCCTGCCCTGTTTTACTAAATTATGTAAATTATTACTCACTGAATTGAGGCCTTATGTATTTGATTTTCACCTATCATGTTTTTTGTCATTTTTTTCTTTTAATTTTAGTAATGGAAACTGATGGATTGAAAAATGGTATTTCTTTTTACAGAGTAAAGACAGAGTAAAATAAATATTAATGGCGTGGCACAACACTTAGAGTTGTTCCACATCTAATGAATATGTAACAGTTCTATTTTCTACTTAAAAACAAACACACAAAAATTGTCAGAATAGAATTAGTGTTATTTTTTAAAAATGTGTTTATCTAGGAAATGCATTTCTCTAGAGAGTGCTATTAAAGGCTGTGCAGAATGGATAAACCTATTTGTTGAGTGTGTTGGTGATCTGTTTCTAGAGTTAAGAGCGTGTAACTTGTATTGAATTGTATACCACTTCCCTGCACCAGTTTTATCTGTTCTCTCTGCTGTGTTGTAGATGTTTATTACTGGAAAGAGAGTAGTCATACAATCTGAGTCGGTGTTCAGCCATTCCTTTCTATCAGTGGAAATACGGAGTACTCATCCCCACTCTACCCCCCTGCATTAACGAATCCAGGCTGGTCCTTCAGAATTGTATAGAAATGACCCATAAATAAACCATTGTGCCGCATGATATGATTCGGATTTGAGGAGATGAAATTTATCTGGAGGCAGAGCATGTTTTATAGCTGCAAAAAGAAAGACAAAGAAACAGCCAGCAGGATAGCCTTTCCCATGCATGGGCAATCTGATCCTGAACACACAAAACCAGACAGCTTTTCCAAGGAAGTGCATCTTTTAGAAGAGCGTCCAGCCATTGGATCACAGGAGTAAAGCTCCAACCATTTTTCTGTGTGTCAAAATAATTGAGTAAACTTTCCACCTCTCCCTTGCTAAAGGAGCTCACTGGTTCTGTTTTACTCTTTCATTGCAAGGCTGTTTTTAAAGCCCTTCAACCAGCTCTTGAAATTTCTGCAGTTTTTGGTGACTGGTATACACACCAGATGTGGTTGGGAGAGCTCCTCTGACACTCCCTTTTGGTTTTCTTAGCTTGTTTAGTTTGGAAAAAGAATAAGAGGGAACGCCTGGCAGCATCTCTTTTGTTACAGGCACAGACTGTCTGCTTTGTGCCTGTTCATGTGTAAGACAAAGCCAGCAATAGGAGAGGGCACTCCACAGCTGAATGTCTCCTGGAGCGCCTTTCTAATCGCCCTGTGTAAGAAAACCACAACCTTTCTCTTGTCACTTCTGGAAGATGTGCATGCTTGTTTTTCTTCAGTTGGACAGCCTTTCCCAAGCCCTTCTGCTCCTCAGTACCCAAGAATCATTTATCTCTCACTGCAACAATCCAATGGTTTCATAACTCGCCCAAGGCTATGAAGCAAAGTTCCAGTCTAGGTATGTTGCTGACTGTGGTCCAGAAGAGGAAAAAATTGGCCAGGAGCAAGTAATTTTTGAGTGGCAGAAACAACTGGGAATTCTTGGTAAATCAAGAAAAATGGCTAGTGTCTGAAAACACTGGTGTGGTACAAGGCTGGGGGAAAAAGTCTACATCGGCTTCCTGAGGTGTTTTTATAGCACTTAGGTTTGTTCTTTCTTAACAATATTACAGTGCTCTCAGAAACGTGGTTTTACTGGTATCAAGTCAAATCCAGTTGCAGGTTTTGGGAAGCTCATTTAATACAGCATTTGTATATTTTCTGGCAAACTTTTATGTATTTATAAATCCTTAAATAAAATGCAGTAGGTAGTCAGCAAAATTGAAATTCAAACTTGCACATGCACCTTTTCTGGTGCACTTTCCAAGGACCTCAGATCCGAGAGGAGCAAGTACCCTGTGGGTCCCCTGCAGCTGCTTTTTATGGGGTGCAGAGTAACGGCTCAGGGTGGCATGGGCATTTTAAGGAAAGGGGTGGCTGTGAGGAAGAAGACATCTTCAGACTCCATGTTACTATGTTTAATCCTTCAGTGAGGAGAAATGTTTTTTCAGTGTTCATTTTGAAGTAAGGTCAACCCAGCGACTTTTAAATTATATATAAGCCAAGCAGCATGCTTCATTTTCCTTTCTGGAGAGGCCAGTGAGGAGCTGTTGTGAAGGGAAGAAATCACTTTGTATTGCACAAAACTGATAAAATACCGGATGTGTGCCCACGATGAGAGAAATTTTAGGCTACATTCAGGTTTACATTTACCTGAATTCATTGGCATAAAGGAATAAGAAACTTTCTGATGTGTCAGCTTGTTTCATTTCCCAGAATGTTTTCTCATTGCGGGGACTTGCTTCACTGTGATAATTATAATTTAACTCCATTGCTGTGTGCATCCCAGTGTGTGACTGCGGAGAGAGACTCGGTTCTTACCTCTAAAAATGTACTGCCTACATTTAGAGTAAACTAGTAACTAGAGTTACGTGTACTCTAAAATGTCCTGACTACAGCATCAGCGTTTGACCTGATGAGCTGAATGGTAAGCTGCAACCAAGCACAGCTGCTTTTTTTGTTTTGATGAGCATGAAAAGCCTTAAAAAGAAAGTGAGCATCAAAGAATGATTTGAAAGAGGAAAAAAATATTAGTATTTTGAAACTTTTGCTTTAGGAAATAAACCTGTCTGTAATCTCCCAGGGTTAGCAGGGAACATTTCCAAAGCATGGGTTAATGTCACTTCAGAGAGGAGGATTCTTAGACACGCTGTTGACTATTCTGGTCATTTGGTTCAATGAACTACTGCACTGTGGGCCTGACTGCCAGCTAAGGGGTCCTACTGGGGTCCTGTTGAGTCACAAATACTTAATTCGAGTTCGTGTTTCTGTCACGCTGAGTTGGTCAGTATGCTGGCCGGTTTGTCAAGGTTACAGCTGGATGTATTGAAGCTTGAAAGCTGCCACGCAGCTGGCTGAATGTAGGTGATCAAAATTAAGTCTGTGGGAAAGATGCATCTTATCAAAGAGCACAAGATGTACTAGGCATAAGGGTACGCAGAAAAAAATATGTGTGAAGAGAAGGGAAAATGTAGGGTTTGCTTCAAAAATCTATTTTATTATACTTTATTTGGCTATGGTTGGTCAAGCTCGCATTAGTCTGTGCAGTGTATTGCAGGCTGAAGGCAGAATGAAAAGAAACTGCAAATTCACAGAAGTTCTCCAGGTCAAAATTATGATGGTAAATTGAAGAACTGTCAGTGTCATAAGCGTGCATCATGTAAAGGCGCTTTTGAGTATTACTTAATACTCATCTGCTCATCTTCTTTCACATCTGAAAGTTCTTCATCTGCCCAGGTACATATCACAAAAGACGAGCCCTGGAAACGAAGATATTACTATTATGCTTTAATTTTAGAAGCAAACGGTAGAGTCAGGGCTGTTGACTCGTGGTCACAAGGGTGTCAAGCAGGGCTTTAAGGCAATTATTGAGGCATCTACTTAACTTAGAATAGGATCTCACATGTGAATGTGAGACAGCATTAATGTGAAACATCAGTGGTTTTTCCCAGACTGTGTACATATCACATCAGATGATAATTTCTTACCTCTCCATATGTTTCCCAGTTTAAATAGAAAGCTAGGCATATCAGGAGGAGAGGAAATAAACATCCATGTTTATGGATGTGAACTCTTAACAGCAACTAAGCTCAACAGATCGCTTAGTCGGGCTGAGATTAGCAGTTACCTGGATCACGGCTCTTGTCACCAAACTGAAATGCAACCTGCAATATAATTTGGGATTCATATACATATGGTTATTGGAAATATAAGCTGGTATCTTAGGGCAGGAAATGCACTTTTTTGTATAAAACTATTTTTGAAATATTTTTGGGAGTACTTTATAGTTCAGTGTTATGTGTCTTAAAGTCTCCAGCTTGCATGTGATAAAGCCAAATTTGATCAGAACATCACCCTTCTCAGAGCACGCATACTGCTGTGCTCCCCTCGCCCATTAACTAACTGTAAAATATCTGCTTGTCTCTTCTTGTAGTTAGATCAGTTTTAACCAGTTCTGCTCAAAATTGTCTATGTAGTGCCCAAATATTTCCATTGACTTCACTGACATTATTCCAGATTTATATTGGTGTGATGTAGAGCAGAAATCTGCCCGGAGAAGGTGGAACCCCAAAGGCATTCACTAAACCCATTTTTTTTAATAATAAAAAAAAAGATGTTGAAGTTGAATGTCATTTGTCATCATCTCCCATTTGCTTGTATCTAGTTATAAAGGAGGAATGCAAGAAAGCTATCCCATTAGTTGTTAGTTCAAAAGTAGTTCAAAATGAAAGCCCAGTGCCTCCAGGAATATCTTTCTAGCAGTAGTCTGATCTCTGCAGGTTACAGTTCAGAGTTATTTTAAATCAGCCGATCCTTAGGCTTTGCTCCCTGGAAGTACCTGTTATCTGCAATCCCATTTAACTTGCAACTTAAAATGTAATTGAGGATATTCTTTCAAAGCACAGTGCTTTCTGAAGCTCTGTTTCTGAGAAGGATTTCACACTTTAACAAGTCGTCTTCTGATGTAGCCAACACTGACCTCTGTCCTGTTTTCGGTAAAGGTAAAGTTAAAATGGAAAGGCTCTGGCATTCTTTAAAATGTTCCAGCTAAATATCCTTTTACTTTCCTGCAGTCAAAAATGCAGATGAAATTTAAAAGTCTGTCTTTTATTATTTTCTTTAAACAAGGGACTTGCTAAGGAGCAAATGATTCCATAAGCAATTCACTTTTCTCTGCACTACTAAAGGAGTTCAGATGTAAGGGCTGTTCTTTTATAATGTCACATATTTGTATTGCACCTCTTACTTGGGGATATAAAAATAATTTGCAAATGTTAATTAAGGATTCCACCCCAGTCAAGCGGTAAGACATCAACAGATTTTCCCTAGGAAAAAATGAGTTAGGAGATGGCTGGCAGATGAGTGGTACAGGGTCCTAGCGATAAGGCTGGGTACTGTCTTACTGACCTGCTTAACCTCACCTTACCATCTGTGTCTTTGCCCTCCCTTTACCTGCCTCTTTAGTCTGAAGTGAAGTATGGCAAAAATAGCTTCCCAAGCTGAACAATAAAGCCCCAGTTTCATTTTGCGTTTCTAGGTACACCATAACATAAATGGATTTTTGCTTGTGGATTCACCCTGGTGTAGCTGCTGGTGGATCTCTGAGAAGGAGCAACTCTTGGGCCAGCAAAGCTTAGGCTGAGCTTTACGTGGAAGGCAGGCCAGACTGCAGGGCGTGACGACGCTGCGCCTTAACTCCCTCTCTACGGTGGTGAGATTTGCCATGGTGGGTTCTTAGGTGCCTACACAGCCTACTTCTCTACTTCTGAAGGCGAGAATACCTTTACATCATACGCGTGCTGCCGTGAGCAGCTGGAATGAGGTGCACTCAACTCTGCAGCTGCAGGAACCAGGGAAGGGTCTTCAGCTGGCTGCAAACTCAGAGCCTGCAGTCCCGACTCTGGTTTGTGTTCTGGCATGGTGCTCAATTGTTATCATGCCTAATAAGCACTGAGAAATGGCCCATTTACACTGCTCTGTTTATCAGTAGTCTAAGGAAAAGCTTGTGATTAGCAGGTAGTGAATTTTGCTGAGCGGTGAGGAAGAATAGTGAGGGATTGTGTTAGAAAGGTGTCTGGTACCTGCACGTAACAGCTCTGCAGTTACACCACTGCAGCACGGGCTACACTAGGTCGATGCAGCCAAAAAAATGCCATCACGCAGAGGAGAAAGGCAGTAGAAACTCAAAGCTGCAAATTCCTGGGGTGTCAGGCTCCTGGGATGGGAAGACACTGAGCAGTTCCTAGCTCTGACGAGGAACCAGGGAAGAGCCCTATGACCCAGCCCTCGCTACCCTGTCAGACCGCCTGCATTGTACAAAATCTGGAAGACAACACTTATGACCCGTAGGAGCTGCGGTGCTCTGGAGCATCAGGCTGGGTGAGAAAAGGTTGAAGAACTCTGGAAAAGTGTGGGTGGTGAAGGGTAAAGGGTGGTGAAGGGTGAACTTCAGAGCTGTTCCATCAGCAGCTACAGCTTTCACCCAGCAGAACAGGGAGCAGAAACTTCATGGCTGGAAACTTGTTCTTCAGTTCCTAACATCCTCGTGGATGGTTTCTGAAGGAGTCTGACTTGGGCTCCCCGAGGATCTTCTCCTGCCTTCTCCCTACCACAGACAGAGATTTAAGGCCTGTAACAAGTTTATGCGTTATCCTGGGGAAAAAGCCAGAGTTCCTCCTAGGTTCACTGCCAGGTTGCAGGATTGTGTCTTCTGTTAGGAAGATTAAATTTAGGCCCTACAGATGATATCTGCAAGCAGACTTCAAAGGTCAGTCTAGCCTAGATCTCTTTTTAGTTCAGGTCCTAACCTGCAGCTCCCTTAGCTTGCTGTCAGCTGCCTGGGGCTGGAGGCTGCTGCAAGGTTTACACTTGGTTTTAGGCCAGTGCAGGAGGAAAGAGAGGGAAGGCCAACAGCGTCTGAATCGCAGAGCGTAGAACTTGGGTTTTTCGTATGCTCATGAGTGTGATTCTGGCTTTGCAGCCATGGGAGTTATACCACATAAAGTTCAGGTGATGAGACTAGATTTTCTGGAAGAGATAGGTTGTTTGGTTTTCATTTTATGTAATATTGGAATGCAGCTATGCTGAGGGGTTTTGTGTCTCTTCATAGATACTCAGAAAGTGGAGACGCTGACCTGTCAATTGTACCTGACAGTACCTTCACAGAAAAATCTCTTCTTTTCTGTCAGTAAGTAATATATACTGGCCTAGTTTTCTCCCAGCAGCTGCACAGCATGGCACCAGCAGTGTAATTCAAATCTAAATTTATGAATGTCTGTTAAAGTGCGAGTTGCACTCTTATGCACTGCTTGTTCTCAAACACGTTAAAGCAGTTAGAAAATAAAGAAGCGGATGGAAAGAAGGCTCCGTAATGTAATAATAATAGTAGAAAGCACATTTTCCCTTCTAGTCGTCTAAGAAAAAATGTGTTAAAAGATTCTGAAAGAGTGCTGAAAGCTTGCTGCTATAGTACATGAGTTGGAAATTTTAGAGGGGGAATGTTCGTCTGAAGACGTTGCCTGCTTCTCAGTCAGAAGAGCTGGAGAGCTCAGCTACAGCAGCAAAGCATAATCAGTTCTGTACTCCTTTTTATTCAGAATTATAGTTGAAACCATCAATAACCTGGGATGCAAAGACAATGAAGGTCTTCAAGTGGTCGAGGACAAAAAGCTTTCTGAATACTTTGAAAATCCCAAACATCAACCATCACAGTCCTTCTGCTAACTGTTCCCATGCACTAATTGTAGCTCACCTGTTTTGGCAGTAACTATCTTTGACCCTTTCTAGGGTGAATTCCGCACCAGGCGTTCCCCCTGGAGCACATTTCCTTGTGACCTCTGCTGTGGCAGTGCTATTTCCCTACCTCAGCACTTACTCCTCAAAGCACTTTCTGTTTATAATGGTTTATAGCTCTCTGGGTCTCTCCTTCACCTTTCTCTACTGCTTCTATACACAATCTTTCTTTTCTTTCTGCCTTTGCTTGGCACTATGTTTTGCCTCTGTTGGGTTTTTTTGTTGTTGTTGCTGTAGTAAGGGCCCAAACAGCTGGATTTCCCCTTTCCTGTATCTCTCTCTATTGCCTATTTTTCTTTTCACCTTAATGAGCACCACACTCCGTAGGTTTTCCTGTACAATGTAGGGTAATTGACAGGGATTCTCCAGCCTTTTTCTTAAATTATACTGCCCTTAGCTGTATTATTGTTAATATTTACTGCTTTTTCTTTCTCCTTGTCATTGGCTCCAAAAAGAAAAACAGGGCTTCAGTTGTGATAGGCATTGCACAGAGAGAGACAGAGACTCTATGTCAAAGAAGCTGGAATTTGACTGATGAAGGATGGGAGGAAAGATGGGGCCCAGAGTGGTGGGGTAGCACTGGTCGGTGGTGCCGAGGAAATTTTCTGACACCTGGTCTGGTGGCTTTTATCACTGTATGGTGATACTTAGCACTCCAGTCCCTGAGGATTTAAAGTAAAAGTAATAATATGTGCTGAGGAGGAAAATATATTTAGAGATGTCTTCCAGTATGCACCCTTGTACCTGGGAAAATGGGAGAATGAAGACAAGGCAATATTCACTCTTCAAAGTGATTTTTTTTCCCCCGGTTCTTTATTTCTGTCTCTCGATATCCATTCTTCACTTTGTCTCACCATTACCTATGATCGCTATACCAGTAAGAGCCCACTGTGGACCAGGATCCCAAAGTGCTAGATACTGGATAAACTCAGACCAAAAGTGCAGTCCCTGGCCCAGAGAGCTCACAGGGCCATGCCACCGCCGGGCAATAGTCAGGGGCACAAACCCAGGATGAGTCTTTGGGGTGAACAGGAGTGGGAAAAGCTCACAGTGGTAAGGCCACAGAAATGGTTTAGATGGGCATGGGAGAACTGTTTCTTAAAGGTATTACTTATGAAATAATTTGCAAGATATAGATGTGGCCTCGCTGTCCATAGGACCAAACAAAAGGAGGGCAACCAACTCGTGATCGTGAATGCCTACCAGGAAGGCGGTGGTGGGCACTGGGAAGGGGTTGTGATTGGGAAATGCTGAACTCTGTTTAGTTAGAAGGGATTGCTAGATATCTGTGATGCACTATTGGGCTGTGACTTTGCTTGAATAAGGGAGATAGATTCACGTCTCTAGTTTAGACCTGAGTCATCAACAGAAATAGCTGAAAAATTTGTGTTTTTTTCAGACAAGATTGCCCAGAGGTAAAGCATTGAGGGACATCAAGGACCAAAAATAGCATCTCTCAGTGACCCTCTTTTTGCTTTACCTCCCTAACAGACCTGGAGAGGGAGATGAGCATCCTTCAAAAAATGTACTGAAGGAGCAATTAAAGATTAAAGGAATACTGTTTCCCCCTTTCTCCTTGTTTTCTTCATTTCTTTACATTCATTTTCAGTTCTTCCTTGCCAGCTCACTACTTGTTTCAGGGGTTCCTGTTGCCTTCTAAATGCTGTCACTTCTAGCTCTTCCCTTCCCTTGTGTGTCTTACCTGCTCTGTCTCCAGCATCTACCTCTTTCCAGTCTCACTTTTCCTTCTTTGGATCACTTTCCGACAGTTTTATCTGTGCCTTTTCCCTGCTTGCAGACTGGGGAAGGTGAGGGCAGCTTTCTTTAAGTGAAAGAAATGTCTGTGGGCATGTACCTTAACTCTCTGAAAAGCAGAAGTTGTTGAATTATTGTTTCTGAGGTTCCTTAGCTCAACTGATGCAAGGCAGTTTGCCATGTAAGGGTGTTACAGAGAGCTGTAGTCTTAAATTTTGAGTTAGAGATGTCAGCAGCGGTTACCAGGGAAACTTCTAAAATTACACTGGCAATGACTCCGCTCAAATACTGTATCAGATCTTTGGGAAATGGCACCAAGTGAACAGGCGTAGATTGGGAAAGCGGCACTTTGTAAGACTCAGGGGTGCTTTACATACAAGTAAAATAAAAATGCTTAAAGCCTCAGGATGATACAGAGTCTCTAGCTCTGTGATCCTAAACCAGGAAAATAGCAGGAATGAAGTAAAAAGCATTGGTTCTGTTAAAATTTCATACAGCTTTAACAGGATTATATTTGTTAACCTCCATTTTGGGTTCTGTTTTTCAATACTAGGAAGAGTTGCTTCTAACAGGTAATTCACCAAAATTGTAACTTGTTACTAGGAAGTAATGGGAGAAGATACCCTGCACTCTGTGACTCCTGAACCCTCCAAACAAGGTATGAGTATAGACATGTATTCATGCATATTTAAATGTATGCTAATCAGAAAGAACATTTGGGATTAAAGCAAATGTCAGAAACCTGTAAGAGGGAGAGTTCCAATTGCACTTGAACAGGCTCTTTACCTAAATACTGCCATACCTTCTCTGGCTGAGTAGGTCTGAGCCACAAGCTACTGGAGATTGCGATTTTAATTACTACATAGTTTCCCTGTCCTGGTTCTCTCTTTTGGCTGTTCATTGTTGTCAGAGGATGGTCAAAGGTAATTTATCGGGCTCCATGGTCTTGGGTCTGACCTGACACAGCTGGGCTTATATAGGGACAAATGTCTGTTGTTCCTGGAGCTGTCAGTCCACTGCTCCTTGGAAGGACTGGCCTATTATCCTGTGCTTGTGTACCTACCGGCCTAACGGGAATTTGTCCATGGCTGGACTTGAAGTACAAATAGTATTTCCCACATATTACATGTCTAAGTTGCGCATGTTTTATTATTGTCTTCACTCATACAAGTCTCTGCTTTAAAATATGAGATGTACTAAGGAGAAAAGTGGATATTTCACATTATTAACGAAAATAGGTGTTTGTGTACATAAGGCAACTTTGCTTTCAAAATATATTGTCTGGCCAGGTGAGCCACATATATTTATTATCTGATAACAAATGTTGTTGGGTCGGCCTCTTGGTTCAATAACATTTGTGGAAAGTACAGTTACATTTTAATACATGTTAAAAATATCTCTCCTTGCATGGTGCTGACTGCAGCATATTGATGTATTACTGGGCTAACTTTTGCCACTTTCGTGCAAGTGCTCCAAGAACATAATCTAAACGTATGAGGAATGTACACAGGAATATGGTACGTATACATCTAGTGGCCAACTTCAGAACTTGGGAATATGCTGCTGTGAGAGCTGATTGCTGTGCTGAATTCAAACCATAAAGAGTGCAAGTAATTAATCACCGTATGATTAATCAAAAGCTCATCGTGCTCTAGATGTTATGCATGAAACAAAAAGTGCCTTAAGTCGCAAATTCCTTTGGGGTTCTCAGGAAGTTATTCTAGCTGCTACAACATGAAGAACAGTGGTGCTGCTGATGAGAAGAGGTGGATGGCTGCTTTGACTTACAATACTGCTGTAGGAATAGATGGTATTTTGCTTAACTTGGATGCTCTGATATAGGAGAGTGAATTTTCTTTTAAAACAGTGATCTTTGAAGATAATATCCATTCAAAATTATCAATAAAATATCAAGCTCTATTTTAATTTCACCTGCACAAAATTTTGTTTCTTTAGGTTTTAGTATGACAGGATCTGCTGACAGAGAGCATTCGTGCAAGTCTAGTCCTGCAGAGCTGGCAGGAGGAAGGCTCTGAAAGTGAATGGTGAGGTACAGTGGAAGTAGCTTGTGGTTGTAGGAGCAACTTCAGGAGTATGTGGTGACCTCCTGACACCATTTCTTTGTGCTTCCTATTGTTTCAGCAGGAATAAATTTTTTATTCTTGATGTGAGAAGCCAGTGTCCTGAAAACTTCAGCATTTTAAGTCACGTACATGCTGAAGGGTTGTTACAGTCTTTTTTATTTTTTCCGTAGCAGAAAGCTACTAATGATACAGCAGCTCCCTTCCTGAGGAGCAGAGCTGACATACAGATCAGCAATTCTGAGAAGCTGTGGGAACATTTAATGAGATGTACAGCAGCTAGTCTTTTGGTTGAACCAACCGCAGCCTGCCATGCTGGCAGCTCATGGGGAAGGGGCAGGTCGTCGAGCCCATTTTGGCTATCCAGTCATTTGCAGTGGTTTGCTGGGTGGGAGTAGGCAGAGCTGCCCAGCAGTGCATGACCTGACTCCACACTTTCTTGACCCACCATTGCTCATGAAATCTTCTTGCTTAGGTGTGGGGCAAAGGCAATGAAAGTGAAATGGTCCTTTTCCTCTGAGAAGCAAAATTGCACTTTAGAGAGAGAAGTGAGGAATGTTTTTCCCTAGCTCCCCAGAAAACCCTGCAGGAGATGGAGGGGTGTTCAGCATCATGTGCATTTTTTTTCTCAGTCATAAATTAGATTTTAAGCATAGTTATTTGCTGTACTCTGGTGTAGACAATAAACACACAAATCTATTTCATGAAAACTTGGAGCTCTTAATTTAAATCCTACTTTTGTTCCTTAATCTTCACAAAGATGTGGAGAAAGGCTGAGAAAATATGGGTGAGTATATTATAAGATATTCCTGTTTCTTTAGGGTAATGTTTAATGATCAGTCAGTGACTGAGTTTACATACATTAAATATTTATTTTTCTTCTGTAGAGCTGAATGGAGAAATGTGCTCACATTCCTGCCAGATCACTAATTGGGTAACTGCGGATGCTTAGGGTATTTCTGAAGCAGCAGTTTTATCTGTGGTACTTGTCTCATTAAGGATTTTACTGTTTGTATTCCAGAAGTCATGAATTCTCCAGCTGGGGCTGGGGCTTTGATAAATTGTCAATTCGTATGCTTGAAATGTAACTTTATTACATCCAAGTAATAAAAATTGTCAGTTTGCATTTTTTTTTAACATTTTTACAGCACAAATTTCTATTCAATTTCAGTGTGTGCAAAATCAAGATTTTGTTGAAATCAGTTGGTTTCTGCTAGTTGGTCTGGCTGCAGAAACAAGACTATAAATCTGTGGGATGTGTGTGATTTCTTACTGCTCCTCTATTTCTTTAATTTCTGTGCTCAGATTTCTGGTGGGAGTGTTTTCTCAGACCTCTTGTTGCTGTACTCAAACTAGGACCATTCTTCAAGGCACAAAGTAGCCTTGGCTTTTCTTCAGGGGAACAAAACCCAGGTGGTGACTGGCAGCCACGGGAATGAATCCTTTCTACCTGCTGTTATTGAGTGGCCTGATGCCAGCAACAATCTCCATTTCCCATCTCATCCACCCCTGGGATGTTTCTGGGGAACACCTCGTCTGTGCTGGGTTGAATTTTGCCCCAGACACAGTCCCTTCCACCACTAAGGGCAATAGGATCAGCTCTTAACGTGGTGCTCAGCATTTGTTAGGGAAAGTAGATTGAGCTGATCCTACCAAAGTTGTATTTAAGGTCATCCCATGTCCTGTCTGGGCTTTTTTCTCCTCCATAGGACTAGGATTCCCTTCCAAGCTGCTTCCTTACACCTGCCCTACCCCCAGTCGTGATGCTGGCAACTTCATTTGTTTTGCTGTCCTCTGCTTTCCACACTCTTTTTATTTTTGACGGGGATCGCCACCTCAGGAACTCTCTTCTTTGTCACAGCTGAGCTGCAACACGAGTTTAGCCCAGCAGAAAGGAGCTGAGCTTGCAT
This sequence comes from Fregata magnificens, assembly GCA_013389945.1. Lineage (NCBI taxonomy): Eukaryota > Metazoa > Chordata > Aves > Suliformes > Fregatidae > Fregata > Fregata magnificens. Next base: position 49,992 of record WAAD01032605.1, on the reverse strand, counting down.
AAGGTGTGCAGAGAAGGATCCTCCTGTCCAGAAGGATCTGGGCTCAGTGAACGAATCACACATTTCTTCTCAGGGGAGCTATTTTATCTACTGTTTATTTTAAGTTCTGCCCCAGCTTCACTTTAGGAGCCTAAGAAATACCTTAACTCTTTCTTTTCTTCAGCTTTCAGGTGGCAAATAATATTCAAATAGCATACAGGTGCTAAATCTCCCACTTGTTTGCAAAAACCCCTGAGATGCTTAAATACTGAAATCTTCAGAGAAGAATATTTGTTCATACTGTGTGTTATTCTTATAATGTCACCCTTAAGTGTGCACCATTTGCTGCTCTGAATGTTATTGCATAGTCTAAATACCACTTTAACATTGAAGCTAATGTTGAGTCTTTAAAAGAATTTTCCCTAATGGAATTTTAAATATAGATAAATGAACATGCTAAGTATTTTTTTTTTTTTTGAGGTTTGGTTAAACTTAATTGTTTGCTTAGTTATGACTGGTTCTTTTTCTTGGCACATTAATGATATTTATATATGGAGCACCCTAAGGAGGCTTCATATCCAAAATATTTGAAGTCACAAAGGGTCAAAGCTGCCATTCTAAAAGCTCAGTTTAGAGTTACATTAATGACACTCATAGTTAGTCATTTCTAAGGTCACATCGTGGCAGGTTTACTTATCTCTTTGTAGCCCATGAGCAGTCTATTTAATGACTGCTGCTTTTGTATGGAAGAAAAAAAAGAATTCAAGACAGATTCTTTGGCACTTTAATCTTTAAAAATATTTAATATTTATGCTATCAAAGTGAAAACTTCCTTAAGGTAATGACAACTGAAATAATTCAAAATATTCCTGCAAGAGGTAAGCTGTCAGACTGATGGTCCGCTTTTGAGTATCGCTTTCTCCTTAACCTGCCCATCCCCCTGCTTCTTTCTTGATTTATCTGCCTTGAAGCTTTTAACTCATAAGAATCTCTGTCTTGCCTGCAAGGTTTCATATAATTTTTTTTATATGAAAGAAAGGTTATTTGTAGGGTGGGTTTTTTTTTTTCAGCTAAAGAATTATTATTTATCTGAGCCAATGCAAAACTCCACATTTATAGTGTAAGCCTTAAAACCAAGATTCTTCCATTACAGCTACATCCTCTTAGATATACAGTAGCGTATGTCCATCCACTTTTGTATTTATTTGTGAAATATAACAGCATAGGAGGCTCAAACCTCTAACTAAACCAAATCATTTGTTGTTGCTGTGATTAGTTTGTTAGAACGTTTTTATAGTGGTAAGATACATATAGAGGAAATCCAGCATCAGTGTGTTCTGTTTCAGCATAATCTACTGAATCAATAGAATCTATAAATAGTTTTAAAGCTAAAGTACACACTCATGGATCTACTGTCATTAGCCAGTGGTTTTCAATGCCTAAATTATGAAATGGGTCTCACTTAGAGTTTTTTGAGTACAGCGACTGATCTCAGTGAAGGTGCAGGAAAGTTGTGAGCTGTTTTTGCAGAGGATTCTTTTTTTTTTTGGTCTTCAAATATTAAATAAATTGTCTGAGATTGAGTAGTCAATTTATTTTGATAGAATCAGGCAAGTTTATGCTGATTTATGTATCTAAATATAACGTTAACTTTGTGTCCGTGGAACTGACAAATTTATCATTACTTTGCACACGTAGATGAATAGATACAGATATACACATGAAAATGAACCACCAATAGGTTTACATAATGTCACATACTGAAAAATTATCAAGAGAACCCTGGGAGGCCCTTCACAAAACATTTAAGGGCAGAGATCAAAACGGTCATCTGTGCTGCCATGGTGTCCTGATGCCAACAAGGTCGGATTTACAGTAACTAATACAATAACACCGCTGCAAATCAGTACAAGGTGCAATGTGGTCATTTTTACTGCTTGAACGAACATGAGAAACACTAACTTCAATGGACTTTGTTTTAACTTGTGAATACATTTTTTTTAGAATTTAAATCCTGTATTTGATAAAACACACAGGTATCATGCCCAACTTCAGCACACATTACAGAAACTGTTTGATAAGACAGGGGAGTTAACCCAAAATGCAGGTTGTAGCGTGTTTACAAAATCTGGGCAGTAAATGATGTTTCAGCTCCTGTGGCAGCTCGTTCTTTTAAGGGTACCAAAAAAAAAAAGCCAGTGGAGAGAGGTAGCATCTATTTAAGATTTTAGACCAACGGATACAGAAATAGATGAGATCTGAGGCCTGACAGCTTGCCAGTTTTCTTCCCTTTATCAGCTTGCCTATCCCTAGTCTCTAAAATTTCATGTTGAAGAAAAAGCAAAAACTGAAGAGCCCCACTATGTTTTATAGTTGAGAAATGTGCAGTCAGACAAGTGTTCACAGGAAGCTCTAAGAGTTTGTCAGCCCTAAATAGGTGGTTCCTATGCAGAAGGCTGGAAACCTGAGAGCAGAATGGGACCCTATGTTTTCAGTAAGGTAGCTGTACTTATTAACTAATACATGAAAACTAAGCTGTAATGATTCTACTCTGCAAAGAGAAAATGGAAGGTATATTATAAAATCTCTGAATTCTGCTACTTCTATGAAACCTAACATTTTGCCTAGTTCCACTGTCATAACCTGTATCCTAAAGCAGGTGTGTTTCCCAAATAGAATAACTTTCATTTCTTTTTCCTGGAAATATTCACCATTTAAGATGCATGTTGTTTTTGGAAAAAAGTGTTGTTTTATTCTGCATGGCTTTCAGAAAAGGTAATACAGTAGATGAAATCCACTTTTCCCCCCTCTTTTATTTTAATGCTTCATCAGGAAACATTAACGCTCCTGTACCATTGCGTAATGGTTTTGTCTGTTTCTAAAGAGGTCAGAAAGAAATATCTTTCCTTCTGCTCAATTTTTAGAACTTATTTTTGTATCCCCTGTGTATTATCTCAAATGATGGCATACACTTTTCATTCTGTTTTTGGCTTGTGCTCTTCCTGAAAGCAATGTTCTGTACTGCACGTTGCTCTGTAATCTTCTTAAGTCATCATTTCACTTGCACTGTAAATAGAAATCCATTTGTGTAATTAATGATTTTGTTATTACAGGAACTTTTTTTTCTTTAATTTAGTTTCTCTTATGCATAGATGTCAAACATGCCATCTTTTGCCTGGAACTACCCCACATAATGTGTTTAGGGGTCTGCTTCTTATTGAAGACAAAATTGAGGCTTTCAGGTAAGAAGCTAAATTTTTGACCTCATGCTTGCGAGATTCTCCTGACAGTGGAAATCGAACAGCTGAGCAACAGCATTTGCCCAAGTCAGCGTCTCTGAGGGAGCATGAACTTCCCAGTCCCAATACTCCTATTTAGGAGTTAATCCCCAAATCTAATGTATAGACCAGCAATCTGTTAACTCTCTTCTTATGAGCGTAGGAAAGCGTAAGATGCAAAGCTCACAAATGAAGAGTGTACCCTCAGCCAGTTTGCTGACGATACCAAACTGGGAGGAGTGGCTGACACGCCAGAAGGCTGCGCTGCCATCCAGAGAGACCTGGACAGGCTGGAGAGCTGGGCACAGGGGAACCGAATGAAATTCAACAAGAGCAAGTGTAAGGTCCTGCACCTGGGGAGGAACAGCCCCATGCACCAGTACAGGTTTGGGGCTGACCTGCTGGAAAGTAGCTCTGCTGAGAAGGACCTGGGAGTGCTGGTGGACAGCAGGCTGACCATGAGCCAGCACTGTGCCCTTGTGGCCAAGAAGGCCAACGGGATCCTGGCGTGCATCAAAGGGAGTGTGGCCAGCAGGGCGAGGGAGGTTATCGTCCCCCTCTACTTGGCCCTGGTGAGGCCACACCTGGTGAGGCCAGTACTGTGCCCAGTTCTGGGCTCCCCAGTTCAAGAAGGACAGGGAACTGCTGGAGCAAGTCCAGCAGAGAGCCACAAAGGTGATCAGGGGACTGGAGCAGCTCTCCTATGAGGAAAGGCTGAGAGACCTGGGTCTGTTCAGCCTGCAGGAGAGAAGACTGAGGGGGGATCTTGTCAATGTTTACACATATCTGAAGGGTGGGTGTCAAGAGGATGGGGCCAGACTCTTTTCAGTGGTGCCCAATGACAGGACAAGGGGCAATGGGCACAAATTGGAACACAGGAAGTTCCACCTGAACATGAGAAAAAACTTCTTTACTGTGAGGGTGACAGAGCACTGGAACAGACTGCCCAGAGAGGTTGTGGATTCTCTTCTCTGGAAATATTCAAAACCCGCCTGGATGCGGTCCTGTGCACCCTGCTCTGGGTGAACCTGCTCAAGCAGGAGGGTTGGACAAGATGATCTCCAGAGGTCCCTTCCAACCCCAACCATTCTGTGATTCTGTGATTCTGTGAGGGGAAGGAGTGCAGAGGGAATCAGCAACTGTCTCATGGAAGAAAAATAAAAGACATGGAAAAGGCTACAGAAAAGCAAAAGGTAATAATAGCAGTGATCCCAAAAAGGAGAGGTTTTTTAAAAAAATTGAATTAAGCTGAATGCGAGAACACAACAGGGGAAAACTCACATCCTCAGTATGTGCTCATAATTAAGAGAGTATCTCTGAAGGGTAGCTTATATTTTACTTTCACTCATTGTGTCAATCTTTTCCTGACAAGAGAGCGCTTTCTGCTGCTGGCAAATGAGCCTGCAGCATCTTCAGTTCTTATCGTGGCACATGGACTTTCACCAAACATGGAATCTACGTCTTTGGTAGAATAACCCGGCTAGACTATTTAATAAGAGGAAACATGCACAGTCTCTGCCCCAAGCTTTTTTCTTCCTTAGCCATAGCTAAAGCTCTGATATCTTGAATATCCCTAAATTGAGGTGGGAAAAGACGGAAATAATTCCAACTTTACTCTAAAACTGTTCATTGATAGGCTTTCATTTTCAGCGAGATGGGAAAACTCTCCTTATTCCCTTTTAAGCAGGAAAGTGGTTTCAGGAAGTACAATTTCTAATTCTCTGCCTGCTCTAAGGAAAACGCATCTGTGGTTTTCTCTTGGATCAGTCACATAACTGAATGAAATGCATGCATTTTTCAGTACATTGATATTGAATTTCTTTAGAGTTCCCATATCTGAATTTGATATTTTGTCTAAAAAAGGAATTACCCCAAACCCTTCATTATAATGAAAAACCAGAAAGCGAGAGATGTCAGACACTGAGGTACCCATACTCTTTCATGGCCGTGCCTTGCCCTTTACAAAAGCCAGCTTAAGTTGGTTAGAACTGCCTGTGATTGCTCATCTTTTCTAGTCATTACTTCCTGCATACGCATAGCAGAAGAAAAGTCTTGTGCCAAAGAAGATTAATGAAAATCTACATTACACTTCATTCAAAGCATCTGCCTGCTTTGGAAGTCATGCACTGGCACACATACTAATTAGAGCAGAACAAAATGTGCTATTTTTTTTTCTTTTGGGGAGGAAATTGAAAACCAAGAAGCTATTTTCCCCCTAATTTTTTTAAATGGTCACACCAGCTGTGCACATTAAATCTTTCATATGCAATGTGCATTTTGTAACTGAGACTGCTGCAGGGGTTAAACTAATAATTCTGCTTTCTCAGAAAAAGCACAATATAACAATCATCCTTGAAAAGGGAGAAATCTACTTTTCTACAAATGAAAAAGTCAAAATGATCACTAAAAATATATCTGCACCCTGAAAGAATCCACTGATGCTCTCGCACATAGTGCTGTATACTAGCTGCTGACTAAGGGGGAAAACAGATGGTATATTATGACTAATTTTTACAGTGGGAATAAACCACAGGTAATAATATGCCTATTAACAGAGAGGACTGTTGAGGAATTTTCTGAAATTGTGGAATGAATTGTGCAGTAATACATGCTCATCCTGAACTGATTTTCCTGCCTCATGTCTGGGAGAGGGGGAAGGGGAGGAAGGCAACTGAACCGATGAGAAAGTGGAGTTGTTTAACCAGTGCAGGTGTTGCGCTGGGACAAACACTCCTTGTCCCTTTGCATGCCTGTTGGTTGCACGTTCTTCTCAGAGGCAGGGTAGATTGAGCACGTCAGCCACTTGTGCATCCCTTGTCTCATCTGCAGGCTAAGACTTTCCCTCGCCTCGTTGACGTGGCCTCGCCCTTGGCAGCGGGAAATCCTTTTGCTGCGGGGACCAGGACCCAGGAGGTGCAGGTGAGTGGTTGCAATGGAGCATTGCAGTCACCAAGGGGAAGTCAGCAGAGTTCCTTTGAATTTAGAAGATCACCCAGTTGTCCTGTCAGGTATGAATGGCTGAGTCATCAAGGAAATGATTGCACATGATAGAGAAGAAAGGGCTGATTCTAGGCAGTCAGTTTAACATTCTGGGGAAAAAAAAAATACCACCAAATGTATGTATATATATAAAAAAAGTAGCACAATTGCACTCCCAGGTATCCACTTCCAGGAGATGGATGCACTTGAAAGAATGAAAACTTTACAGAGCTCTTCATCTAGCTCGCTACATGGCAGAATAACATCCTTCAGTCTGTCAATTTTTTGCCATCAAAAGGCTATGAAATTCAAAGAAATGTGTCTTTATACATTATTCAGTGCAGCTTTCCAGTTGCATGCTTTGTAAATAGTATTTTTAGGGGTTTTGAAATGATGAGAAGACAAGGGGCTGGCCAGTTTTCATTATAGTTTTCAGCAGAACACAAAATAATTCTCCAGTGCTATAGAAAAAGGGATAGTGGATGAGAAACGCAATCACCCATTTTTCCTAAGCGTGTGACTACAGAAAAAGACCCTTCTGTCAGGGAAATGTAGTTTGAGTGAAAAATCAGAGTACATTAGCTATGTGGCTCCAATTTTGTATGTAAATTGCCTTCCCACACCCTCTCAGTATTAGTGCTTTGGTGACAAGCAAAGAATGTAATTCTGTTTTGAGCTTTTTATCTGAAGATGAGTCTCTGTGCTCACTGCTCCCTAACTTGTCACCGCTGTGGTGAGATCGATTGCATCTTAAGTGCTTCAAGTCATAAGATATTTAGCATATATTCATTAAAATTCCTTATTTTCCTCCATTAATTTTTTTAAAGAAACTCCCTAAGGTTTTCAGTTCCCGTTGGGGTTAAAGCTGGTTTTCAAGGACTTGTTTCAATAAATTGTTAGAAATATTTGCCTAACATCAATTTTTTTGGAGGAGGGGGGAGATTATTGCTTTTCTCCAATTCTCTTGAACTTGGGAGCCTCAAGGAGACATCCAGATAGTGTTATACTTCAGTAAATTGGCCTGCAAGATGTTAGGTTGAAAAACTGGAATTGATTCCACCTCAAAAATTCATGACATAGATATCTGTCTTTGGCTTATAAAACCTGGACCCAGAAAATAAAAACTTGAGAGCTTGGATTGTCCATCTTAGTGAAGTCAAGACAGAGAAATGTTAATATTGATAGCTACGAAGAAATTGCAGGGAAGAGGAGTAAACGCCAGAGAATGACAGAAAGTATTTGAGGTAGAACAGATCGTAACACTGGCTCGAGTGCAGATAAACAGCCACTTGCCCCAGGTATACTTAGGTTGGAAATTAGACATTTCTTAATGATTAAAAGACTTTGGCTTTGCAAAAGTTGATTTGACTTTTATGGTTGGACTTGACAATCTTAAAGGTCTTTTCCAACCTAAGTGATTCTATGATTCTAAATAGTTTTATAATGGCAGTAGCTAGAGCAAACTACCCAACAGTTGTTAGAATGGCTAATGATGAGTTTACATAGGGAATGCTATGGCATTTCTCTTACAGTTGCAGGGCACTTAGGCTCAGGGACGCAAAAGCCCCCGTTCAGTCCTAGGTTTCCAGAAGCTTTCAGCCTTTGAATCTCATGCAAATGTCAAAAGCAAAGGTATGCACTGGAGGAGGCAGATCCTGAATTTCAGCAGTATGGTATTTACAGACTTCAGGTTCCGTCACAAACTGTCTGATGTCCTACAGAAAAAAGAGGGAAAGAGGGAAAAGAAGACTTGTTTTTTTAGAAGTGCCAGCGCAAGAAGATTAAAATGGCGCTAAAACAATGTATAAGTTTCTGCATTGCATCTTCGTTTCCTCAGCTGCCGTTTACCTCCAATACAAATAAGCTGTCGCCAGTAACCCTGCTGGTAACCAGCGCTGCGTTCATGAGGGATGAAAATAGATTTAAGACTAAGAAGAGAGACACCTGAATGATACATGTTCAGGTGTAAGTTCAGTGTTTCTTTTAATAGTGCTCAAGAGTTTGAAGAATGTAGCTGCACTGAAAGGGTGGCTTAACAATAGCCCCTTTGGCTTCCGTATTGATTGCACGGGCTTGCAGGCAACCATAGCTTCAGGATAAAAAAAAAAAGAATTTATTGTGTTTAGAAAGAGACACTTATGAGGCTCTTTATGATGGGCTGTGGAATTAGCCTCTCCCCTTTTTCCCCCAAATGTTGCCATGTCATGAGACACAATGAAGTTTATGAATATAAACAAGCACACCATCAAACTGAAAACCAGTGCATAGTCCAAAGAGGCAGATAGAACAAAGCAGGATTTTCTTGCTCAGGATCAGTCCTAAGGTGTATGAATGTAAGGAGGGGCTCCTTTATCGATGTGCACTATTTATAATGAGTAAAGGAGTTCTGGGAATGGGTCTGACGAAGAGTCTTCTCTCAGAATCAGAAACCAGCATCCTATCACAGCAGGTACACCTTGAGAGGGAGCATGTCAGGACTTTAAACACTGATATTATCTTCTATATTAAACTCTCCCACTGCAGCGGGGAAAGGAATACAAGTTCTCTGTAGGTTCAACACTTAAACACCACAAAAATGCCTGATAATAAGCGAGCAGGGAAACCATGCAGTGGAACTAAGCCAGGCATGGACTGTATATTAATGCTAATAATGGGTATTAAGTTGTGCTCTCATCTCTGTCCTCTTTTTATTTTTATTGTTATAAACAAATACACCATCCCTGGAGGTATTTAAAAGATGTGTACATGTGGTGCTTAGGGACATGGTTTAGTGGTGGACTTGGCAGTGCTAGGTTAGTGGTTGGACTCAGTGATCTTAAAGGTCTTTTCCAATCTAAACTATTCTACAATTAATTTCTATGAAATTCCTATCACTTCATTGTGTCTTACAGCAAATGCCATATTAAACTGGTCCCATATAACCTTTATTCTCTCTGATGCGTTAAGAAAGATTGACATACTGCTGTATTCTTTATCAATGATCTGGATGAGGGGATCGAGTGCACCCTCAGCCAGTTTGCAGACGACACCAAGCTGGGCGGGAGTGTCGATCTGCTCGAGGGAAGGAAGGCCCTGCAGAGGGATCTGGATAGGCTGGATCGATGGGCCGAGGCCAACTGTATGAGGTTTAACAAGGCCAAGTGCCGGGTCCTGCACTTTGGTCACAACAACCCCATGCAACGCTACAGGCTTGGGGAAGAGTGGCTGGAAAGCTGCCCGGCGGAAAAGGACCTGGGGGTGCTGGTCGACAGCCGGCTGAACATGAGCCGGCAGTGTGCCCAGGTGGCCAAGAAGGCCAACGGCATCCTGGCTTGTATCAGGAATAGTGTGACCAGCAGGAGTAGGGAAGTGATCGTGCCCCTGTACTCGGCACTGGTGAGGCCGCACCTCGAGTACTGTGTTCAGTTTTGGGCCCCTCAGTACAAGAAGGACACTGAGGTGCTGGAGCGTGTCCAGAGAAGGGCAACGAGGCTGGTGAAGGGACTAGAAAACAAGTCTTATGAGGAGCGGCTGAGGGAACTGGGGCTGTTTAGCTTGGAGAAGAGGAGGCTGAGGGGAGACCTTATCGCTCTCTACAACTACCTGAAAGGAGGTTGTAGTGAAGCGGGTGTTGGACTCTTCTCCCAAGAAACTAGCAATAGGACGAGAGGGAATGGCTTCAAGTTGCGTCAGGGGAGGTTTAGATTGGACATCAGGAAGAATTTCTTTACCGAAAGAGTGGTTAGGCATTGGAACAGGCTGCCCAGAGAGGTGGTGGAGTCGTCAACCCTGGAGGCGTTCAAAAAAGGTGTAGACGTGGCACTCCAGGGCCTAGTTTAGGAGTCATGGTGGTGTTGGTTGACGGTTGGACTTGATGATCTTAGAGGTCTTTTCCAACCTTAATGATTCTATGATTCTATGATTCCAATTTTGAGATGCTGGAGGTATAAAAAATTAATTCCTCTTTAAAAAGTGGGGGGGGTGTTGTTTTTTAGTTTGGTGTTTTTTTCAGTTCCTTGTGGTGCTGAGGATGAGAGCAGGCAGATGCCAAGCCATGGGTGCAACAGGACATATTTCTCAATTCATGTTTTACCTTGCATATCAAAGAGCCCTAGGACAACTGAGGTTTGGGCCCTCCAGGTTACACTAGCATTCCCCAGGATGAGCAGTGTCCAAGGCAGAGGCCACGCTTTGCCAGCTACACATTTGATTTCAGTATAGGCTGACGTTGCTGCAACAACTCGGGAACAAGTGTGTTTGCTAAAAACTGCTCCAATATGTCATGCAAAGACAGCCTAGAATTAGACAAATCTGAAGAACTTAGGCCTGTAAACCTGCAGGAGGCTGCTTAGGATAACAAGTAAATCCAGATTTAAATATTTTAAATGTTTAAGTATCTGAATACTAATGTGTAAATTTGAAGCCCTGGAAATCTGCTTGTCAGCCTGTGTGTAAGGTAAAGTAACGTAGTTATACAATAACATTTCCTTTGCACTTTCAGTGTAGTATTTTACTTCTGTCAAAATCAATTGCTGAGACGTTTTAATGTGTTTATTTAATTGTCTCAGTTACTGGTGCAAAGTCATATAAAATAGGTCTCCTCACTAGAAAAGCAATCTGTAAGCAAAGTAAGTGCTCTTTTACTTTCTATGTAATATTTAAGGAATGCTTGAAAAAGAAAAGTCTGTAGGATTTATTAAAAGATACGTTTTTAACTGTGAAATAGCAGGAATACGTCAAGCTTACTTACTTAGGAAATGCTGAGAGCATAGCTGTAGAAGTATTACCATAGATGTGGCTTTGTGTTTCCTATGTAGACAGTTGTCTTTGGAGGCAACTTGCAGTGATAGAGCTCTTCACCGGAAACACAATGTTTGGATGAATTTTTGTTTTTTCTTGTGTCCTGTTTTGCATGCTATGGGCTTAAATAAAAATGAGCCGATCTGGCTTTGGCTAAGAGCAGAAGAATGGGCAAAAATATAATTCCACTCCAGAAATGGACAGTGCCCTTCAGCTTGAAGTTTGGCCTCAATTCTCAAATTTCTTAGTGTGTGAGTAAGAGGGCAGTGCAGGCTTAAACTGTTATTTATTGGTGGTTCGTTTTGGTTTTTTTAACAGTGGGCTTAATGCTATTGTAAGGCTTGAAACAGAGAGAGAATTTGTCACCTCATAGTTCAGTAAGATAAATGCAAGGACTGGAAAAGCCTAGTCCCTTCTGATGTAATAAAATGATGCTTTATCTGGAAGAAGGTGTAAAATGACTTCCTATTTATCTACACCCCTGCTGAGACTAAAATTAACCTAAAGAGGTGCCTAATGGCACCTGCTAAGCCATTGTATTAATTAAACAGCTTTATAACATCTACTTTCCGGGAAAGCACCTTTTCTTTCATTTGTCTGCCATGAATGCTTATGACACTGTAGAAATGATATATACTAATAACTCTCATGCTAGCAGTGACTTTCAATATTTTTTTGGGAAACAGCTCCCACACTGTTCTTGGCTACATATATGTATATATATATCTTTTCACGAAAGTGGTGCTGACAAAACATCTCCTGCCGTCACAGACATTGACAGCTGAGGCAGCCTGGAAATGCCAGTTAATTTGGCCATTACAAATTTTATACTAAATTTTGTCTCCTTTTTAGGGGAGTTGCAGGGATAAAGTAAAAGAGGGGGAAAGGCTGGCCGATGGAGGAGATTATAAGGGGTCTAGTTACAATAATTCAAGCAAGGAAAAAATCCTAACTAAATACAGTGATAAAATTTGAAAAAGATGATTGGTGACAATTAATATTAATTCTTTGTTTATCTTTTAGTTTCTTTCAATATGGCATTGTCTGAAGATTTCAGAGATACCAAGGAGTGCAGCCTTCCCAGAGCCTGCAGGGCAGAAAGTGCTCTTCTGCTGGAGCACCAGAGGAGCAGAGAACAATAACCAGGTCTTCTGCTTCACAGTCCCATATTTACATTAACACTCTTCTTGTGTGTCATAGAGAAACTCGTGCTGCTATAAATGCATGAGAAAAATGAGATTTATGACAGGAAGGTAAAGCTTGGTGGAGGATTGTACCAACATGGATGGGCTGGATAAGAATCTGCACAGGTATGGGAACATATTCAGGGATCTGGTTCGCCATTTTTAACACCATATTTTAAATGGAACTGACAAGCCTGGCTGTGTAAAGGTTTCAGTTTACTTTCTCTCTCTATATATATATACACATTTGAAAATTGCTGGTTTTCTTTCTTGGTAAGGATGATATACATACTCATGTTTCCAGACTTTTTGTAGTACAAATCCCCTTTTGCTTCCTTTTAGCCATTTCAGTAATGTTCACGGCTGTAGATGCGTTTCTGCCAGAAGCCTGAGGGGTGCATACACCTTTTGCATTTGTGGCCACATCTTTCCTAGCAACTTTTGTCCTTTTTCCTGCTGTCCTTCCTACAAGTAATCAGAAAGTAATATTCCTTTTTTTTTTTTTTTTTTAATTGTGTTATTCGCAACTAGCCTTTTATTTTGCACTCAGTTCTTAAATCTTTCTTTTCTTTGAAAGTCTAATTTGACTAAGGGCTGGACCCTAAACTTTTATTCTCTCATCTAGTGAAATGGTAGCGTACTCCTATCAAAGAGTGTAACAGGCTCGTGCTGTCAGTCTGGATTCAGAGAAGATGTCCAAGTCAGCTTAAGAAATGCAGAGTTGGGAAGTGAGAAGGACCAGTGCTGTCCATCCACACGGGCACGCTCATTTCACAAAAGGATGATTCTGAGTCAGTACCTGATTACAAGAGGAACACTTTAGCCAAAACAGCTATCCTCAGATGCTTGCCAGTGCCAGCACAAGCAATCCCTTTCAGAAACGATGCCATGCATTCGTAGAGCCATCTATGTAAATGCTTGGAATTCAGTCCCTGGAGTATGGCTGAAGCCTTCTGCATAAAGGAAACAAGAAGTCTGATTTAGGAAAGAAATCAGAAGAAATAGCTACTACCGAAAAGAAGTTATTGAAAGCGAAGCCCAGGATCCTATGCCAGTTGGCATGCTGAATTATCAACCAGATTTTCATCAGAAGGATTTGGATCATTTTGAAGCAGGATGCAGGAATGTATACTTGGGTTGAAATAACTGATGATCTAAGTCTTTGTATTAAATAACTACTCAGACACAGTTACTGAGTCAGTTCTGCCCACCCTAAACTCCTTTCACTAGCTTGGATCCCCAAAACTGGAACATTGTAAACTTGCTGAAAAATACTACATTTCTCTGTGTACATTAAAAAAAAAAAAATTATTAACTTTTTAGAAATGATGAACGGTTGAATTCACACTAATTGTCTGTTACATTGTAACTTGCATTTACAGATTCCCACTGTGATACAAAAGCTGAAAGTATTTTTCCTTCAGCTGGTTAATGTATTCAGAGTCTTTTAACTATGGCTGGAAGTGATGAAAACATGTCATTTTTCTGACATGTATTCTCAACCAAGAACTCTTTACTTGTCTTTTGCAAGTACAATAGACTGTCTGTAATAATATCTCAGCTCTAGCTGTGGTATTTTTGAAGCAGATGCTCATGTTAGTCATCAACTCTCACTCATATTAGTATGCCTTAGATATACCAATATCTCATTGAAGGCAGTGAGATTTTTCATGGTATAGGTACACTCCGACAGGAATTGGGGCTGCATTATCCAGTCCTTTGTGTCGAGATCTATGCCCAAGGCAGAATGTAAAATACTCCCAGAGAATGTAGCAAAAAGAAATTGCACCATTTATCTAAAGCATATTTTGTAGGTAGCATTCACAGTGCATTTGGGAATGGCTGCCATATGACTTCCAGTTTCTCTGGGCTTTGAAATTTGTTCTGGGGCATAAACGTTTTTTTTTTTTTTTTTTTTTTTTTTTTTCTGGACAGGAAATAGATTTTACCTCTTTTTGTTTTGTTTAAATTTAAATGGAAACAAACAACAAAAGGAGGACTTCTCAGAAATTGTTGTTTCATGTATCATTTCAAACCCCTTACATTACAATTTTATAGCTGTTCATAAGGTCAGCTGGAGCACTTACGTATATTAGAAATGATGACATATTTAGGGCACTATATTGGTTTTACAGATGAGCAAAATATATAGATAAATAGCTATGGATATGTACACTTGCATACAAAATGTATAGAAACAAAACACTGTTGTAGTACCATGTATCCTTGCCTTTGACAACCCACACTTGTGCTCCGGTGGGTTGCCCCCATCCTTTACAGATGCTGCTAGATTCCATCTGCCCTGTGACCTTGTTCTGCAAACACTGCTGAGCATAATGCTCAACGCTGAGCTCCCTAGGCTACGTCAGCACAATCCTTCATCCAAATCCAAAGTGCAACATCTGTATGCCCATTCAAAGTGCTCCAGGTATGTGAATCCTGAGGTGTTGTTTGTGAAATGCTGTGAATTGCCTCAGAAAGAAAGGATATCACTGCAACAGACACAACTACTTTTGAGGTCTTTTTCTGGCCCGTGTAGCTTCAGGACAGATGTTGTGGTTATGGGTGGTCAAAGCTTAGCCCGTGTATTTTCAATGATTTGCCTCGGTTGCTGGAAATAGCGCTGCATATGACGTACGTGGAAGGGAAGTAGTTTGGTGGCTATATGGTAAGCTGATTATTTCAGGTATTGTCATTTTATCTTTCTCCTGTGAGCATGGGTTTACACATCTACAGAAACTGCAGTGAAGGATTACTTTCTAGAAACTTTCACCTTCTAGCTGAGATCGCAGTGAAATGATTCAATTCATTCTAAAATAGGGTTTTTTAGAAAGTAGTAAGCTGACAAAATGGAGAGGGTTCACTACAGGGCTACAAAAGTGATTCAAGGTTTAGAAAACCTGCCACATATTTAGAGGCTTAATTAGCTCATTCTTCCTTAAAAGAAAATTAAAAAGTGATATGATCAGCCTACAAATACTTATTTTGTCCTTCCTAGTGACAGCTTCTTTCCGTCTTACACAAAAGCATAGCAAGATCCAGCCAAACTACTCAGTGCCTAAAAATAAGAAACAATATTTCTAATTAAAT